>CM054932.1:25368043-25708043 GCA_029168755.2 Tillandsia fasciculata | reverse complement strand
TACTTAATATTCTACTAATCGATTCTTATCTACTGTTTTTCTAGATTTTATTTTTAAATGATTGATTATTAAATAAAAAAATTCAAACCACTATTTATTTATTTATTTATTATTATTTTTTTTATTGCAAAGTTGATGGATATTTCAATTTGTCGATAACTTATGCATGTAGTTTGACAGAAAGAATGTGCTTGTTTTTCTGAAAGTGAAGAGGGAAAAAGTAAAATTTGCTCTTAATACTTATTTTTATATTTGACTCATGTTTACTTTATTTTTAGTTGAAACTCAAATTATCTAAAGTACTATAATTAACTTCAGTTTATTCCAAACTAAAGTCTATTATAGAAAAAAATACATAAAGAAATACTAAAATATTGTTGATGAGAAATTTCGGCATTTAGTTATTTACTTTTGATCAAACAAACAACCAAATTAAAAATAACAGAAAAAAATAATTTTACCTAAACTCAATTTTATATAAAAGTTTATGTTAATTTGAATTTTTAAGTTCGATGAAACAAATAAGCTATAAGTAATTAAGACTTAATTAGTTTGATAATGTGATGGCTAAAAGTCTTATTTTTATTTTATAAAATATCTAAAAAATTTAAAAATACTTTTAATTTACTTTTTTATACTATAAAATTGTAATTGCAATTTATAGTGAAAAAGTTGGTGGTTGCAACTCATATAGTTAATAAAGCAAAGCATTGGACTTAAAAAAAAATTATAAACTCAATTGAATTTTTTAGATTGTTTATAATATATAAATAATATTCTTAATTACTGCATTATCAAACAATACATAAATAATATTTTTAGCTGCTACGTTACTAAACTAGACCAAAAATTTTTGGCTTTGCGGGATTATGATGTTTGAGATCGAAAAGTCTCTTTTTTTTTTCCAAAAAAAGGAAAAAATTAAAATATAAAAAATTCCTCTGCAAATATTTATTTTTTATTTTTTTTAAATTTTAATATATATATATATATATATATATATATATATATATATATATATATATATATATATATATATATATATATATATATATATATATATATATATATATTACGTTTTTTAAATTTTAAGTTGATATATTTAGCCCCTCTTCGTCAAAGTTTCATCACTATTTCGTTTATTTATTATAATTTATACCGAAAATTTTATTAAAATTGAAAGAAGTAATTAAAATATTATTTTTTTTACAGAATAAATTAAGAGTAATTTGGTTATTTTGTCATTTTTATTAAAGCAGTAATATTTTTAAAATTTTTAAAAAGAAAAATATAGATAGATGAAAATGAAGATGTTTTTTTTTTTTTTTTTTCTCTCTGTATTTTACCCAAAAGGAAAAAAAAAGAAAAAAGACAAGGTGTATGATGCGTGAGGATACAACCGGTGCAGGCAATCATTTTAAGCACGCGTAGCATTTTAAATGCCAAAACGAGCGGAGCCCCGTTCCCTGTCGAACGCGTGGTGGTCGAAACCCCGCGAAGTGGCGGAGACGAAGCCCTAGAGCGTAGCGGCGGCGATGCGGGGGCGGACGCGGTGGTCGGCGGCGGCGGCGAGCGCTTGGATCCAGTGCGCGGCGGGGGGGTCGTACTGCTTCAGCGCGTACTCGGCGGCGTTGAAGGCGAGCCAGGGCTACGACCAGTCCACCCTCGACGCCGTCGCCTTCTTCAAGGACGTTGGCGCCAACGTCGGCGTCCTCTCCGGCGCCCTCGCCTCCTCCGCCACCGCCCGCCGCCGCCTCTACCTCGTCCTCCTCGCCGGCGCCGCCCAGTGCGCTGCCGGCTACCTCCTCATGTGGCTCGCCGTCTCCGGCGCCACCCCTCCCCCACCCGTCCCCGCCATGTGCCTCTACATGCTCGTCGCCGCCCACGCCCAGACCTTCTTCAACACCGCCAACGTCGTCACCGCCGTCGAGAACTTCCCCGACCGCCGCGGCACCGTCATCGGCATCATGAAGGTAAATTAGGGTTCTCTTTGCGGTCCCCCCCACCCCCTCTCCGTAATCATAATTCATAGTTGTGCGTAGCAAAGAGAAAATTCGTTCAGTCCAATTTATGAACAATATAAATATAGTGTGGGATTGAGAAAAAGTTTTTTTTTTTTTTTTTTTTTTTTTTTTTTTTTTTGAAATACTGCAATTAGCTTAATCAAGTCTTAAATTCCTAACGATCATCTTATTTTAGGATTTTTCAATTTTTTATAGTGTTTGTGAAATTGCAATCACCATTCCCTGAGTTGAAGGTCACATTTTATTTTTTTTATTTATTTATTTATTTATTTTTTTGTTGATGTTATCTACAATCTTTTTATGTTTAGATTCTTCTGCTACATAATTGACCTTTAATTTTTTAAGATAGTTATGTAAGCGGAAAATTTTCTCCTCTTTATCAAAAGGAGTTAAATTTATGAATTCTATTTGATATATTGAATATAATAATTTCTTAGTTTGTACCAGAGATCATAATGAAAATTTTCAATGTATTGTTTCCTGAGAAATTTTTTTCCTGAACAATCATCTTTTTATGATTGTGTTGTGATTTTAGATTCAACTTTTTATTTGCGATTTAGCGTTTGTCTTCTATTGATGATGTTTGATACTTAACCCAAAAAGAAAAAGATTCTCTTGGTACATGTTAATATTGATGATTAATGTTTCGTCGGTTGTTGAAAATTGAATAGTTTTGAGCTTTTCTCTGAAACCTTAGGCTGCTGACTCTTCTTGTTTTCACTTCCCCATTTCTGGTGTAACTATCTTTAAGTAAATATTGCTAACTAGGCGAGACCTATGATGGAAAATTGGGTAGCTGTGAATTTCTTCTCCTTAATTTGAAGTCTAAGGAAATGTTTTACTCATTAATCATGCTTTCCAAATTCTCTCGGTCTTTTCTATGTGTCCTAGACCTGATCCGGCTCTGCTGTAAACACATTCTCAATGGGGGTTCGTATTAATCAATTCCCTCTCTAGCTCGTATCTTCAGCAATCAAGGAGTGGTTATACTCCTAATACATAACTGATACGCCTGAAGCTTGATAGGCTTAATTATTGAAATAAGGACTGTTTGGTGTTTCCCTAGGCATTGCTTGGATGGAGTAAACGGAAATTAGAACTCTCCTACAATTTTCATTCCATAGGCTTGCATGCAAGGGTATTTATTTGTAGCTTTGTTATTATGATTAAGGAAAAAGTGGGGTAGTGTCATTCCAAAACCTTTATATAAGGAGGCTTCAGGAGAGGAGGTAAATGAAACAAGTATGAGTCCAACTTTGCAATTAGACTTGGATTGGCTGAATGAAGAAACAATGTTTGACTTGAATTACCTTTTATTATGGCCAAAAGTTATTCTGTTTTCCTGGTGTAAGCTTGATAGTTCAAGCAATAGATCGTAAGATGAGGCACCACATGGCATTATGCCAAAAATGTGTGAATATACATGCTAAGCACAACTATTCTTACTGGAGGGGTAAGTTGTTGGATTTGATTGGTATGTTTTTAGAGTTTCACATTCAAATCGGAGATCCATTTATATAAATATACCTCTTTGGCAATACTCTATTTCTTTTTGGTTTGCTACTTCCTGTCTCCTTTCCTCGTCTTCCACGAGGGCACCTCTTTCCTCTTTGTAGATACCTGTTCACGAAATTTTTTGTTGAAAGTAGATGTCAGTGAAGCCATAGTTCCTGCTGTTTCTGTCACGCCCCGGGGTCGAAACTGCGACCCGGGCTCGCTAACAGATCCGCCGCCTATACGGTGAATCCCGTAAAGACGAAGCGTCAAACCTGCAAAGAAAGATACTATACTAAACAGATATCAGAGTTGAGAGTAAACTGCTAGAAATAAATATGAAATACAACTCTCACAATACACAACAAGTCCTCACCAAAATACAAGTCTCTCTCAGCAATAAAGGAAAGTACAACTCAATACCTCACTACATGGTCGCTCAACTTACCACTCTCAAAATCTGGTAAGGGTACCTCTACTCTCTCTCTCAGGAGATGACTGGAAGGGATCTATCTCGCGACTCCCTTACCTCGGTCTGAAGAAGCGGCAGCTGGAACAGCAGAAACAGGAGTAGAAGTCCCTGGGGAAAAAGACACCACGACGGGTGTGAGAACTACTTCCCACAGTAGCTCTCAGTGGGTGCCGTCAACAAGCCCAACGGTCTGCCCACTAAGTCTACTAGAGGCATGCTGAAATAAATGAAATACTTTTTTTTTTGAGAGAAAGGTAGCATGCTACCCGCTTCGTTTATTTTTTAAATAAACTTAGCTGGAAATGTGAAGCAACTAGGCTTCGAACTCGGGTCACGGGTATCAACCACCAAGCCCTTTGCCACTTGCATTAGGGACAGACGATAACATGATGCATCTACTATCCCTCAACTCAGATCACCCAATCTACCTGACTGCCTCCTCGGGTCCAGTCAAACCTACGCCTACCTACTGCCGCACACTTAACAGGACGGGTCTAGCGTAGGTATGTCCGTAGCTGCCAAAACTGGCTCAGCCAGAGGGACTGTGTCCGTAACTGCCAAAACTGGCTCAGTTAGAGGGACGGCGTCCGTAACTGCCAAAACTGGCTCAGTCAGCGGGACGGCGTCGACGAGTCGCGATACCAAAGTGCAGACCCACCCCGGACGTGGCAATCGAGGGGAGCGACCCCAACGAGGACAAGGGTATCCGCGCACTCTGTCGAGTTGGCACTGCAGGCTATAGTCAGAATCCACGCTCACGCTCTGAACGAAACAAACTCAGGATCCTTAAATATCTCGCACCACGGTCGGAGCACTCTCGAGGACTCAGCTGATCAGCTCTCTCGAATCACAAGACACAAGCAACTCCACCTACAGGTAGCACAATGTCGCATCCACAGCGAACAACTGCCTCAACAGGCCAAACAGGCCGAACGTCGCATCCACTGCGAACAGCTGTCTCAACATCCATCATGCAGACTCACTGACAGGATAAACTCCACATCTGACACAGTGAAAGGTCCGGGAACCCCGAAAGACTAGAACCTACAACCCAAATCAAACAAGAACAGGCTTTAGGCATAGCCTCTCGTTGTTCTCGTCCCAGAAAAAAGGCAGACCTTGGAACCCAGACCACTCGAATCATCTCGGGTGGTTAATTTTATTGGAAAAAGGTGACATTTCTTATCGAAAGCCATTTGATCTGACAGAAATCCATATTTAATGATTTTTAGTTCTTTTTAGGAAAACAGTTGAAAACGAGTTTTTGTATCCAAGCCTCGTAGAGCTAATGCCTTCGTCTAATCAAACAAGAACAAACTCAGGCGACCCTATGACGCTTGGAAGAAAACATTTGGTTGACTAAAATCATATGTGTGTGTCCAAAAACAGTTCTGGGTTCAAGGTCCTGCTAACACTGATATACCGCTGCCACTAACACAGCGGCGACAGATAAAACAAGAAAATAAAACATCTCGGGACCGCCGTCTATCCAAACGGCTCCCGCCACAGATGAACAACCAACTACATCTATCAGACTCCACTCTGCTCCCAAGCACGAGTGTAAAATGCATCCCACACTAAGAGAAATCCGACCACTCGGCCCACTACCCGGGCGAGTAAAACACTATGTCCAGGAGAAATAAAGTGTGGATGTCCAGGAGCTCGGGAAAGGGGGCAAAAATCCCTCACAAGCCAGCTATTTATAGGCCCAGCCCGAAAATCTGCCTTTTTGGATTTTGGCCCAAAGATTCGGGCGCCCGAAACTTCCGGGCTGCTACAGTAAAGGGCCCGGCCCGTTACTGTGCGCGCCCGGATTAATCCCAGGCCGCCACGTAGCCACCCGAACAGGGTACCGCCAAAAGGGCCAACCGCGCTGCGCCACGTGGCCGAAGCGCGTGCCGACACGTGGCACCCACGAGCGGGAAGCGCGGGTCAGCGCGCCCACGTCGCGCCCCACGCGCGCCCACGCGCGCCTGTCGGGCACGCAGCCCGAGGCAACTGCTCCCCGCACCGTGGACCGCGCGCACCAAGACCCGCCAACCACAAGCCGCCACGTGTCCACCCGGTCCACCGTGCACCAGCGCCCAAAAATCCGTGGACCGCGCCTGCTGCGCTGGCCAACAGGAAGGCGCCACGTGGCCCGCGCCCGGTGCACGCCCTCCGCGGTGGACCGCGCGCCTCCGCCGCCTCCAACCGCCGCGCTCCGCCGCCCGCCGCCGCCGCCGGCGCCTCTCCGGCCGCCGGAACAGTAACCCCAAGCCTCGAAATCCGTGTTTTCACGTCCGGGCTCCGAAAAAACGAGTAAATAGTCCATTCCGCTCGTTTTCTCGCGCGGAATCCAAATACGAGGTCCGTTCGGCCAAATTCCACTTCTAAAATTTCCCGAAAATTCCCGGAAAAGTAAACTTGATCCATTTTTCAATCCGGGTCAAATTCTTGGTTTCAATAAGCGCGCAGAAACCTCAATCACCCAATATGGACTTCCAGATAAGCAAACAAGCTCCAATTTCACCAGGAATCCAAATCTTGGGCCCGACGCGCGCCCACACACTCCCCGAAGCCACTAATCCATCAGTAAACCCTTAAGTGGGGATTCGGGTCCTCACAGTTTCTTCCGGTTTCGAATGAATAAATGGAATTCCTTTTTCCACTCTTACTGTTTACTTGGCAATACTGTTAGATTGTGTCATATCTGTATCACGTACTACATGTTAGAATTTTACGCAAAATTAAACGCAGCAGAAGAGAAAATCAAATAAATAAAGATTTCAAAACTTGAGATCCAATCTCAAAAACCACACAAAATAGGATCCAATCACAAAAACCACACAAAATAGGATCCCTCATGTATTTAAGATTAAAAAAAATAGAAAGATCTAATCTTCACTTTTGCGCGGGGAGATCTACACCGCAATGTGATAATCGTGGAATTTGGTTTTCTTGAAGCCGCACTCGCGTTCAGCCTCTACGGGTATCCACATGAGGTTGTCGATCTGATCGAAGTTCTCACCAGGGTGCTAGCTTCCTTGTAGAGAACGTCTTTCTTTGATCGTGGATATTTAGAAAAGAAAAAGAGGAGGAAAGAGATGACGACTAGGATTTTTTTTTTTTTCTTCAAAAACTCATACGTATAAAGAGGGATATATATAATTCCTTTTATAATCATTAAGATAAACTTAAAATTAGATTTAAGTTTATCTTATCCCTAATCAGTTCAATCGACTAAATCCTAATTTAATTCGACTTGAACTCAATCCTAATTTGATCAGATCAAATCAATAATGCAACATTTGCACTTAAGTCCCCTCAAA
This sequence comes from Tillandsia fasciculata, assembly GCA_029168755.2. Lineage (NCBI taxonomy): Eukaryota > Viridiplantae > Streptophyta > Magnoliopsida > Poales > Bromeliaceae > Tillandsia > Tillandsia fasciculata. The sequence goes on along the minus strand of CM054932.1, from coordinate 25,700,742 downwards.
ACTCACTAACTATTAGTAAGTTCTCTCTTGCAACATTTGCACTTTAATATTCCTAATTTGTAATAATTACAAATTAGTCCAATTATCAACATATTGATAATTAAGTCATCAGGCGATTCAAAAATCGCGATCCAGCTATCCTATCAGTCATAACCTCTTATGTGTGTGACCTCATAGGTTCTATTCTATCTGGTAGTAAGATATATTGTGATCACCATCAACAATATCGTCGAAATTTTTTTTCAGTGGGTTAAAACAATTCTAGCTTAGCCCAATAAGAATCATCGATCATCCAGATAATTCTCATAAGTCCCACAATCCACCAGTGACGTCTAGCAGCATGTAGTGGTATTTTAGTAGAATGGAATACTGAACCTGTAGGTGCAGTTAACGTGTGATACAATCCTTCTATCAGGAGTCCCGACTAGACGGAGGTCATGGAATTGCTCGCCTAACCCCACCGTCTATCATATGTCAAATTTATTCGACTCGAGTTTCTAATATCAGAAGCTCTTTTCGTTATTTATTATGCCTTGGCCAAGGTCTTCTAAACTCGGTCTCATAAATCACATAGAACTAACTCCCTTATCTATTAAGGCGATAGATTCCATATAGGTGCACACGCTATTCCTACAACGAACCTACTGTAGCCAACATGTACCGTAAGGACCCAAATGGCTAGGGACCAAGTGTATGTACAGTCAAGCTACAGTAATCCCATTGTGAATAGCCGAGGCACCGCAGGTCAAAGGACCAGTCACACTACTGCAAAATCGAGTAAGTCACTGACGAGTGAGTAGACATCCAAGTGACTTCTCGTGATGATCACGCTCGGTACTCTTGTTCTCCAACAACCACCTACACATTCGTTCCAGTGTCCTCACACTGTTGACTTGAGACTCGTCTATTCTAAAAGGGAAGCGACCTGTGCACCAATCTCACCGGATCAATCACTGTTCTCGTGATGATCCATCGATCAAGAGCATTTAGGAATTAATCACTAATGATACATGTCTCAAATTCTCAACTTTTAATAATACGTATCATCATCTTATTAATTTCTTGGACAATTCATGGACACATACACAACACAAGGATTTAAGTATCCATCGGCACGTGCTGTATCCACTGTGCCGTATCGTACCAACAAGATACCAATACGATACGGCCCCCGTGCCGATGGCACAGTTCAAAACCCTTTTTTATTTAAATTATTAAGTAATTTTCTCAATAAAGTTTAAAATATTTGATAAAGATACATAATAAGTAATTAGAAAATTTTATTACTAAAGAAAATAAATATTTCATGCCATTATGTGTCGGCTTGTATGTATTTTTTGTGACCGGCACTCATCGGCACGGCTCGGCACGCACCGTGCCGTACCGTGCCGGCAAGTTTTCGGCACGATCCCGTGCCACGACACTTAAATCCTTGACAAAACATGAATGGAAATAAGAATCCAATTACATTCATAATGTAAAAAGTCAAATACAAATTTATATCATAAAAAGAATACATATGTCGGCCTGGTTGGCTTCTAGGGCATACATCTAACGCTACATGTACTACATCTTATATGTTGTAGACTCGTCACTTTGAGCTCAATATTCTCCATTTGAACGTCAAATTGATATTGTCATCACTATGTGCTGATTTGGCTTCTGAGGATCTTCTTAGATGTCCATGTTGTTTTTTTTTGAGAAAAAGGTAGCACGCTACCCGCTTCATTCATAAAAAAAGTGAACTAGGCAACAACATTGAGACAACTCGGTCTCGAAGAGGGTAAAAAAAAAAAAAACATTATTTTTTCAGGCCCCTGCTTGATTTTTCTCAGTAGGGTCTCCCCTCCCATAATATGCTTGAATTTTCAGTAGGGAAAGCACCCACTATTTTGACCCCTACTCTCCTCCCACATTGCACCTAATCTACTGACCTAGGAAACCGCACGCTGGGGATCAGTCGAAATATTGTGGAAGATCATCTTGTTCCTAATACATCAGACCATCACCAGATTGCTGACAAACTGGCAAGTTTTTTGTTAGCTGAATCGGACCTTTCCCGAACCATCCAATTCTCCCAAACGCTTCCGATGTCATCGCTCACACTCCCGTCGACCAGATCCTCAGAGACCATCCACGTTACGTATCTTGTATAAACACACCTTGTAAGTAGATGATCCGTTGTTTCCGGCTCGGTGCCACATAGTAGGCACATTAGATTCCCTGTCCACCCTCTTTTTGCAAGATTGTCATCCGTTTGGATTCATTTTTTGAGAGCCAGCCACACGAAAATCCGTACTTTTGTCGGCAGGCGAAGGGTCTAGATTTTTAAGGTGTAGTTGTCTCTTACTCCCCCATCGTTGAGCACTCTGTAAGTGGACTTTACGGTGAATAGTCCGTTAGCATTCCAACGCCAAATCACTCTATCCGCCTCTTGTCCAATCCTAATACCCTCCAATGCCTCTTTGAGTTCAGTGACGCGTCCGCTTTCGGGACTTCCTCCCAGTTCAACCCCTCTCAGAATAGTCCCCTAGGCCCACCCATTGTGATCAGCGCAATCATCGATTTTAATCCCTTTATTTGCCACTTCGCTAAACACGTCAGGAAAACGAGACTGAAGCGTCACCTCTCCGCACCATCGGTCCGCCCAAAAACTTATCAATTTTTTGTCTCCTAGCTCAAATGTCACTCCCCCTTTGAAGATTCTCTAGTAATGAGAATATTCTTCCACCATTGCGAGGCCGGCCTAAAGGATCTCCCCTCCCACAACGGCTTTCTTCGTGAGTAATACATCGATCTAATGAGTTTATTCCATTGTAGTATCGGTGCCGAGAAAAATCTCCACCACCATTTGTCTAGGAGTGCGTCGTTCATTGTCGTTAGGTCCAAAATACCCAAGCTACCAGCTTCTTTACTCCTGCACACATTTTTCCAAGCCGCTAAGTATCCTCTCCCTGTTTCTTTCCGCCCCCCGGCCTAGAAAAAACCCCTTCTCAGTGCCTCACTACGCTTGGTGACCTATTTTGGCGCTTTGAACATAGAAAAGAAATAGACAGGTAGGTTAGCTAGGACTGCATTAACTAGAATAAGCCTGCCTCCCCTGGAGAGCACCTTAGTCTGCCATCCATCAATCCTACTTTGATTTCTGCTGATGAGTCCTCTCCAGTCCTCCTTTTTCAACATCCTATCGGACAGGGGCAGGCCAAGATATCTCACTGGGAAGACCCCCACTTTACATTCCAGGATATTCGCTAGACTAGTCACCTTGGCCTCATTGCTGCATGTGTAGAAAAGTTCAATTTTATTCATGTTAACTCTAAGTCCAGAGGCGCACTCGAATAAAAGCCATAAGAACTTGAGATCTCTCAGGTACTTATTCCTAGCTGCACAGAAAAAAAAAGTATCGTTGGCGTATTGTATAAGAGCTATCTTGCACTCCGCAGTCGGGCCTATTCCTAAAATAAGCTTGTTCCGTACCGCTTCGTCTGTCATACGTGCCAAGCACTAAGCTACCATCAAAAACAAGGAAAGAGGGGTCCTCTTGTCTCACCCCTCGCTTACTCTTGAACCACTTAGTCGGTTCCCCGTTGACGAGCACCGCAACTTTGGCGTTTTCTATGCACAACATTATCCACTCGCACTATTTAGGGTCGAAGCCCCACCAGTCCATAACTCTATGCAGGAAGGCCCAGTTGATTCTATCATAAGCCTTTTCGAAGTCCACTTTGACTCCTACACCTTCGACCTTGGTCCTGCTGCCCCACCCTATCAATTCACAAGCTGTCGCGAAAGCATTTGAGATATTCCTCCTTTTTAGAAACGTGGATTGAGTACGAGCGATCTTGTCCAAAATTGGTGTCAGTCTGTTCGCCAGGACCTTAGAAATTATCTTCTGTAACTCGTTTAATAGGCTAATCGGTCGAAAGTCATTTACCTTTGTTGGTCCATCTTTTTTGGGTACAAGGCAAATGTAAGAGTAATCTATGAGGCCTGTCGAACATCTGCCCTCATGTAACTGTTGGAAGATTCTTCAAATATCACCCTTCAGAGTTTCCCAAAAAGTTTGGTAGAAACTCAAGGGAATCCGTCAGGTCCCGACGCTTTGTCCCTTCCGAGCTGGAAAGTCGCTCTTCTAATCTCCTCCAAGGTAAAGGGAGCTATCAGTCCCTGCCGGTCCACTACAGAAAGGTGCCTGGTCCGAAAGAGATTCCTCCAGTCTCCGAAGCTATTCTGTCCGTCGTCCCTGGGTGAGAAAAGCTCTTTAAATTTAGGATAGAAATAACTTTTCTTTTCTCCATCCAACCTGTATATTCGTCCGTCGTCTTCCATTGGGCCTATCATGTTAGATATTCTTCTCCCGTTAGCACATGCATGGAAGAATTTAGTGTTTTCATCATCTTCCCTCAACCACCTTTGTTTTGCTCGGGTCTTCCCGAGCAACTCCTCATCGTCCAGTACCCTATTAAGGTTGGCTTTCAGGTCCTCCCTTTTTGTGAATAAATCTGCTGTAAGCGCTTGCTGCTCCTTCATCTCGTCTAGGCTCATGATTTCTGACATGAGCTTTGTCTTGGTCGCTCCAATACTATAGAAGTGCGAGGCACACCATTGTTTAATCAGGATGCGGCAATGCCTTATCTTTGCCGTGAAAGTTAGGATCCCCGAGCTTCTATCCTCAACCTCTCTCCACCAAATCGGGATCTTCGACTTGAGATCCTCGCACTTTAGCCACACCTCTTCAAATCTAAACAACTTGGTCTTCGTCTTCTGTTTCCCATCCGTAAACAACAAAATGGGGCAATGGTCCGATTTTACTCTAGGGAGGGCCTTGACCTCGGACAGCGGATAGGCCGAATCCCACTCCGTCAAGATAAGAAACCGGTCTAGTCTCGCCAGAGTGGGGGGCCGCTGCAAGTTTGACCAGGTGTGGCGCAAGTTTTTCATAGGCAGGTCGATAAGCGCTAAATCTGAGATCAACTCGTTGAACATGTTGGTCGCTCTATCACTCCACCTCTTTCCTACCCGTTCGTCCTGGAACCTGGTGAAGTTGAAATCGCCACGTACTATCCAGTTGCCCCCACAACTACCCTTAAAATGCGTTAACTCCCGGGAAAAGAGGTCTTTCCCGTCCCAAGTAGGAGAACCATATACGTTTGTAACGTAGAACCACTCCCCACTGGCGGATGGCGGAGGCGAAGCGTAAGAGAGAAATTACGCGCTAAAACTTCGCTACATTCAAAGGCCTTAGAGCTCTATCAGTCCCCCAGAGGTCCCGCTTGTCTCTATGAAATGCCGCTTATCCAAAAAGGGTCCTGCAAAACTCCGGAGGAAAGACCAGGAGACATTCTGAACCTTAGTTTCTTGCAGACAAACTACGACGTGTTGAAGATTGTTAATAATATGTCGAACAATATTGCGCTTCAAGGGGTTGTTAAGCCCTCTGACATTCCAACTGCAAATACTAAACATACTAACCAAAGTACACCTAGACCCAAAAGATCTTAGAGGGTTTCCACATTTGCAAATCCACAAACCCCCAAAAGTCCTAACACGGACCCCACCCTCCACTGGCAACGTCCTAATACAAGCTACGAGCGAACTCCTTAAAGGAGCTTATCTCGGCATCGTCTAGCCGCACCCCGCACCGCAAACTTTTACATTTGACCTTCTTCACGCTGCGCTTGTCGCTGGTCCCCTCAGCCGTTATCCCAACGCCATCCCTCAACCGAGCTTTCCTGGCAATAGCTCTAATCAAAATTGGAGTCGGGTCCGCAATAGCAAGTCGTTGGCTAATGCGTGTTGTAGTAATGTGCTGCATCGGATCTGCTATCCCGTCCTCAATAGTTGCTTCCCTCCTATCCCACACATCTTGGTCGTCAGCGCCCGGCCCCCCTACCCAGGTGATGCCATTCTTGGGCTCAGACTGCATACCGGTCGCATGGCCTCATGAATTAGCAATTGCTGAGTCAACACCCACCCAAACACACTCACCCCATGAACTGTCCCGCCCCCTATAACCTGGGCCCGCATTTGAAGGCCCAGCACAACCCACCAGTAGCACGTTATGCTTCAGCGATCTCTGCAAACCCAGTTTAATACAGGAGCCCAGTTCCCAAAGAAAGTACCAACGAGAGCTACTATCGCCCGTCTGCACCCCTGTAGAAAAGATGGTCACCCAAGACAACTTCTTGCACACCTTCCCAAGTCCACCTATAATAAATGCAAACTCACCAACATCATCATCAATAGGCCTGCCCAAACAAGCATTCTTATAATCCGGGCCGCCTATATCACACGAAGGGGCTCCCCATTTGATGAAACCATCATTCAAACTTCTTTGCTTGCTCCCACAAACAGCAACGCTGCCTGAGCCATTTCCCAACTCGTCACTACTCGGCTCCAGAGAGGTGCACCCTTCACGCTTCCCATTCCCCACCGGGACAGCAATCCTCGGTGCATGAGCCGCGCCACGACCACACCCCGCCTCGTACCGCGCGTTGCTTCGGACCGTTACTCCGATACCCTATCCAACGCTGTCCGTACCTCTGCACCGACCGGCCAGCGAGGTGAGTGGAAGGTGGCGGTCTGGTCTATGGTTACCCGAACTGCTTCGCCTCTCCAGCAAGGACACGACTTCCTTGGTGCGGAGGCCCGCCGTTGCGCCGATGCCCCGCCCGTCGCCCTCTTGTCCGCAGCTCCGCTCCCGCCAAAACAGGTGACATCGCCGCTGCTCCCGCCGAAGGAGGTTCATGCAAAGAAACCCAGCCCCTCCTTGAGAGTGTGTACGGGTCACCCCCACACTTCCCGCATCATCGCAGCCGCCACCATGCCGCTTTTCAATCGGCACAGGCCCCTGGGGCCTGGCGGGCCGGCGGTGCCAGCGCTACAGATTCAGATGTATGGTACTCAGAGCGAGTCTTGCGCCGCTTGCTCTCTCCTTTCTACGCCGAATGGCCGAGATTTCAGACCGTTGATCTTGGTCCGCCTCCTCTCCGGCTCCTCCCTTCTCTCCGACTCCCTCAAAGTCAGCAGGTGCTCGCGCCTCGTCCCCTACCCCACTACCATGTCCGTTGCCGAAGTCATTCTGTGGCGGCCTTGGAGGGTCGTTGCCTCGCCCATCTTGGATCCTCTCCCAACTCTCCAAGTTGACTTGAACCACAAGGATTTCCTCCCCCAGAACGATGGAGAGTTGGTGAGGGATTTCCTTGATTGCATCAACAACAATCTGGCACCGTTACGCTCTAAGATCCTTCATCTCCTTTATTCAGATCGTCAGCTCTAATGAAGCGCCCAAACCCACTTATCATCGAAGCCACTCTGGCAGCGGTCCAACATTCGAACGGTAGGTTCCTCAGTTGGATCCAGGCAGTGAACGCTACTCTGTGCGGCCGTGCGTTCCAATAAAGCCCCCAGGGGAAGCACCGAAGCCAAATATTATCAAGAGTAATAATTTCTCTTCTGATTAGCACCTCCGCCGAGACCCAGCCCGAGAGGAGGATCGCGAAGTCTCGCTCCCTGTAGCGTGCCACGAAGAAGTCGTGGGAGTATCCCTCGAAGCGTCGAGCCAGAGCATCCGCGATGGTTTGTTGTGGTGCTAACCCCAGATTTGTAGGCTGCACAACATCTGCGAGGAGGGCGTTGTGCTGTAGTTCCATCATTCTGAGGTACTCCTCCGTGTAAGGCACAAACGCCTTCAAGTTTGGGATCCTACCTCGACGCTGGTGGGCTCTATTCATGGTTCTTCCTCCTCTCAAGGCGGCCTTCTTTCACTGAGTCGCTCGATGCCCCGTGCCCAAGCACACGAGACACCTAACAGGGTCCCTACAGTCGGAGGCTCGGTGGTCCGACGCAAGACACCTAAAGCGCTTCCCCACCCTACACCTCTGTAAGGTAGGAAAGTTCTTCTTCTTCAGTGGGAGTTGAATTTGGTTTGGATATTCCAGTTGCTTACTCACAACATCTTTATAAGACCCCCTGCCGGGATAAATAGGGTACTGCCGCTCCAGCTTAGTAGGTGAATTCCCCACCTTCCCTATCTTGAATGCAAGGTCCTTCACTTTTCCTTGTTCGTGCTTATCATTAACTCCTCTCCCTCCATTCCTACAGGTAACGTCACCTCGGAAAGAAGTCCTATCTCCTTGGAAGATCTTAATCTCAAATAAATTTCTACCCACCTCATCACCCCACGCAACACATTTTAAAGCCCTCTTTCGTCTGTAGTCTCTCCCACGAGCTTCCTCTGTGAATCCGTGAAGCACACCTCCCAGATCCCCTTACTGAACTGGTTTTGATTGCGGCAGTGTATCGAGGATTGCTCCTCTGGAAGATGAAGATGCAGTGGGTGGCTTAATTAATGAATATGGAGCACCCAAAACCTCAGAGAAATCACCTTCGGTCTCCTTTCTGCCTGGTGTATACTTTCTGCTCGGAGTGGACATCACCTTCAGGCTTTTGAAGAGTTGGGACTCGAAGTAATGGAAGCTAGGGCTTCCTTGTACTGACACATTTCGCCTTTTATAAGATTGATGAGAAAAGAACTGCTAGCATTTACAGTGGATTGCAGCATGGGGCCGATAACCCAAGACGGGCAAACGGTAACAACATCAAGCCCATTTTTCTCTCCAAAATCCAACGCCTCGCGCTCTGCAAGCGTCTTTGATGTCCATGTTGTTAATCATAAAATATTAATCCCAAGGAACATCATTTAATTGATTCTTTTTTGTTATTTTGTCCCATGCCATTTGCCCCACCTCCTTCAATAATGCTTTTAACGCACATTCCTAGTTTTATAGTCTGTGGTGATCCCTGTAATGCTTTAAGAAAAAACACATTAAGTTAAGTGGTGTCTGTGTTTGACTGATTCCATTGTGTATGCTTCACTGCTTTGTCAACCGTGATGTAAAGCTTGATTAATGTCTTACAATATATATTGTGAACTAGAACTGCCGATGGTCATGAAACTTGAAGTCTTTCATAATTTTTTGGCATCTTGAGATCTTATCAATAATGGAAATCTGATTAAGCATTAACTAGAAGTATCTGCACAATTCATATGTGGACAGTATATGTATTTGCAAACATATATTGTTGTTTTGATCTTCTAATTTTAAATCCTTCAAAGTTTTTCGTCTCTATTTTCGACATATAATCAACTTCCTTATAAGCTTATATTATTAGCTTACATTTTTGTGCCATTTTACCAATTTCATTCTGTTGGCATGCCAATTCCTATATAGGTGTATAAGATCAGACAAAATAAAATTGGCACTGTTCGATGTGTATTCTGCATAATTTGGAAATGTATATATTATAATTTTTCGTTGGTAGGCTGTGAACTTTGAAAAAAAGTCTGTTAAATATGGCAAGCAAAATAAAATTGGTCACAGTTACATGTGTATTTTGCATAATTTGGAAAATATCTATATTAGACATTGTCTGTTTTAAATATGCAATGATGTGAATCTGAAAAGGAGTCCACTGTTAGGTCATCTATTTTTTGCCAGATTCCCATTTTAAGGCCAAATTCACAAAGTAAAATGCATATGGTTAAGTTAGATCGCATATGTAATCGTATCTGATCTGCTGTTGCAGCAGGTATCGTAATGGTTGGTATTTAGGAATACGGTATCGTGGGGGGCATATTATATGTGTATATGTTTATCGGTAATTTATTATTCACCTTAAGTAGCCATGCAATGTCAATTTGATCATTCTCATAACCATTTGTTTTACTATTGTCCTCTTTCTAGCCATTTCTTTCTTCCTGGTAATATAATTTCACTCTTTATATCTCTGCATAGGGTTTTCTTGGGCTAAGCGGAGCAATACTTGTTCAGATATATCGCACGGTGTTCAGTGGCAACCCGAGCTCTTTTATTCTGATGCTAGCAATACTCCCCACTTCCCTTACGTTGCTGCTTATGTATTTTGTCGAAGTTCATCACACAAACAAAGGATACGACAAGAAATTCCTCGATGCTTTCTCACTCATCGCCTTGTTAGTTGCCAGTTACCTTATGTTCGTCATAATTGGGGAGCGCATTTTCACACTTGGATCATCCGCCCATATTGTTACTTCAGCAATTCTCCTCCTGTTGCTCCTCTCGCCGCTAGTCATTGTAGCAAAAGCCGAAAAGATGGAATCATCAGAAAAGCCGGAAGAATGTGAACAGCCCTTAGTTGAAAGCACCTCCATGAACAAACCGCCCCTCAACAGTGAGCTCGAGCCATCCAATCAAGATGCTGCACGGATCTCTAGCACAGAAAACTCTAATTTATTGGAAGCCATGCGCACCTTTAATTTCTGGTTGTTATTCCTAGCCATGGCATGCGGAATGGGCTCGGGCCTAGCCACCGTAAACAACATAGGCCAAATCGGAGGCTCGCTCGGCTACACAAGTGTAGAAACAGGTACTCTAGTATCTCTTTGGAGTATATGGAACTTTCTAGGGCGGTTTGGTGCTGGTTACACCTCCGATCATTTCCTCCGGTCAAAAAGCATCGGCCGCCCTTTGTTCATCTCTCTAACACTTCTTACAATGAGCGTGGGCCATCTAATAATCTCTTCCGGCCTTCCTGGCTCTCTATACGCGGGCTCCATTCTAGTTGGGCTTTGTTATGGCACTCAGTGGTCTTTGATGCCGAGCATCACGTCAGAGATATTCGGGCTTTCTCATTTTGGTACTATCTTCAACACCGTGGCCATCGCGAGCCCGTTTGGATCTTACATTCTCTCTGTGAGGGTGGTGGGGTATATATACGACGCGGAGTCATCTGGCCACCAGGCATGCATGGGTAAGCACTGCTTCATGCTATCCTTCTTGATAATGGCTTGTGTTTGTGTTTTAGGATCTGCTATTGCTTTTGCTTTGTTCTACAGAACAAGGAGGTTTTATAAGCAGGTTATATATGCAAGACTACAATCTATGCTTTTAGAGTGAGAATTAAGAATATGGATGTGCATGTAAAAATAGGTATGCATCATTCTTTTTTTTTTTTTTTTTTTTTTTTTTTTCCTTCCAGTAAAATAAATGGTTGATTGCTTCTTTGATGATTGATTATATGTGAAGTATTGCTTAAGAACTACATTTCTTTCCATGTTTTTCTTTTGGTTGTTGTAACACAAGTATATATGTATTGCATTAATCTTAGGATTATTTGTATTTAATCAACCTTCCAATGACCTTGTGGGTTGCAGAAATTAGGAACTGCTGAAATGTTTGCTTTTATTTCCTCTGTTCATACCATTAATTTCAAATTGCCCCTTGTCGTTTACTGTTATGGTATTTTATGTGATTTTATTTTTATTTGGATGTTAGAATCGTTAAATAGTGAAGCAATACTTTTTGAAAACAACAGGATAGTAAGGTAGCTGTAGTTTATAAGATGGTAAAATATATTGTTTCCTCTTGTTGTTTACAAAAAGTAACATAAAATTAAAACTATAATATAATTAAGTGCGACTTTTGAATCACAGAGTGACAAAACGAAATTATGTTAAACAATAGGGGGGACAATTTGAAGTTTATCTAAAATTTTGTGAAGTAACTCCTAGAAAACAACACGCCTCTAAATCTTACAATTTTAATGGAGGGATGAGATTTAGAAGAAAAGATCCACCTTATAGAATTTTGGATAAATTGCATGTCTGCTCCTCAAACTATGAGCTGGTGATATTTTGGTTCTAAAATTTTGATTTGGTATAATTTTCTGACTCTGAACTTGCAAAATTATTATAATTAAGTCAGTATAATTTAATTTAGTTTATTAAATATTAATATATTAATAATATATAAATTATGTAGTTGTATTGTGTCAACTATATCACTTTGGTAGGGATAGGGGATATTATGAGTAGCAAATGAATTTTGTTATCACTTATTTATTTTTGATGATGAAGTTGTCAAAACGACGATCGGTAGCGTTAAATATAATCTTAATTATTTAAATTATTTAAAAATTAAATTTTATATTTTTTTAATATTTTTTTAATATTTTTTTTTGTCAAGCGAGTAGGTATAAAAATAAACGACTAAAAATAAATATTGAGTTTTGTAATTAAAAGGGGCACAAAAATAATCGGTTAAAAATAATTTTTTTTTAAAAAAGTGATAATATGAACTTTGCAATTAAGATCGAGAATATAAATTTTATTTTAAATAGTTTAATTTTTTTTAATTAAAATTTAATTAATTTATATTTTTTTATACCATTAAATAAGTAAAAAATTTATATTTACTATTAAAATTATAAAATTTGTTATTATTTGATCATTAAATTAATAATATTAAAAAATTTTAAAATTTAATTTTTAAATATTTTAGTAATTTAGATTATATCCAACAATATCGATCATCAAATTTTATCATAAAAAATAATTAAATGCAACGGAGTCTTGTTTGATGCCATTAACATTTCAGCTCAACTCGACTTTTATATCAGCAATACGTCATTATTTAATTAATTAAAATTAAATTATAAAACTTAATTATTATAATTCTGAAGTAAAAATTATAATAAATTAAAATTTAAAAACGACTCATAGTTTGAGGGTCAAACGTTAAATTTACCTTACAATTTTGGTCGTCAACACATGTCCTTTTCAGTTGTACACGTTGATTCTTCTTGATAAAATTAGAATTGAAATTCAAATTATTGAAATCAGCGTAATTAATTTCGATCCATCATGATCCGAAATTAATTATGAAAAAAATAAAAAAATAAAAAAAAATAATACAAATAGTAATACTATATATATTTAAATATATTTTATTATGGTATTAAATACTTTTTTTATTTAATTTATATATTTAAAATATAATAAAATTTGATTATTTAAGTTTTAGTATTTCTTTCATTTAGCTTGTACATTTATAATTTATAATATTATGATGAAAATTAATTCGTTATTTTTTTACTCTATGATTTTATTATTGTATTATTATAATTTATGTATAAAAATATGTACTTAACTTGTTATAGATTAAATTTTTTAATTATAAAAATATAATTATATTATTTTTTTATTTATCATATTATAATTTATTATTTATAAATTTATATATATATATATATATATAGAACTAAAAAAAATTTACCTTTAAAACTATAAAAACAAGCAATAAAGAAAAATAAGCAGTAAAAAAAAAAAAGTTTTTATGTAAATTCTGTTTCAGCTCAAAATTTATTTTAATCTAAACACTTTGATTAAAAAAAAAAAAGAAAAACAGAGGACTTGGTTCATTCCAGGCTGCACGTGCTTCCGCTAAGTTGATTTTTTTATTCTTATTATTTGACCCGGTCAACTTTCCCCTTTTTTTTTTTTTTTTTTTTTTTTGTAGTGATTCGTGAAAACGACGAGCCCTGGGCCCTGGGCCTGGGTATTTCTGGGAGAATTTTGACCGGATAGTGACCAAAGTGTGGAACATTTGAATTTATTGGACAATTTGGCCGAACATTTGAATTTATTGGACAATTTGGCCGAAAAAAAAAAACGCGTCGTGGTGGATTTTGCACTTTTTCAAAGCATTCACATTTTTTTTTTTTTTTTTTCGTGGATACTTGAATTATTCGATAGATTATCAGTGCACCACACGGAGTAAGGAAGGATTGATTATTAAGCATGCCAAATAAGCAAATAATATATCTGAGTTTGTAAATTTTTATATATATTGTATAAGTTTTTAACTGTTAACAATATATAGCATCGCCGACTGTCCTGACGCAAGTGGTAAAATACTTTGATGGTTGGTATTTAAGGTTTTGAATTTGAAATCTAGTTGGTTCACATTTTCAACTAAATTTGTTTTTTTAAAAAGAATAAACGAAGCAGATAGTATAATTGTAGATAGTGCAGTTGGCTAAGAACTTAATGATTAATTTTTAAAAAAATTTTAGTAGCTTATTATCTGATTAAGGGAAGACAGTTCAATCAAAAGTAAAGAACCTTTTATTTCTGTCGGATCGTTGTCATTAACTATTAATTCTAAAAATTCAAATTGTTAGAAATATACAATCATTTTATTTAAAGCGTACATAGACGGCGTCTACGGGTTTCGACTGTGACTCGGTCTAGCCAATCTCTCGCTTCAGGATGTCGGCACCTTTAAACTAACAGTCCTCTCTTAAGTATCTACGCAAATTTGCAGTATGCGAAAATCGAACCCTTAACTTCTGATTATGATACTATTTGTCTGATCGTTGGTATTAATCATTAATTCTAAAATCTCGAGCGGTTAGAAATATACAACTAATTCACTCAAGGCGTACAAATACAGCGTTCGCGGGTCTCGATTATGACTCGGCTAATCAGCCTTTCGCCATTTCGAACATGACTTGGCTCAATCCAACCTTATGCCATTTTGAACGTGATTCGGTTCAATTTGATCTCTCACCATATAATAGGATAGAATACTGATGCCATCTTTAAACCAACAATCCTCCCTACAGTACCTGCACAAATTTGCAGTATGTGAAAATCGAACAAATAACCTCTAACTCTGATACTACTTGTCGAATCGTTGGTGCTAATCATTAATCCCAAAAGCTCGAGCTGTTAGAAATATATAACCAATTCACGTAAAGCGTACAAATACAACATTTGCAGGTCTCGATTCTGACTTTGCCTAATCAACATCTTGCCATTTCGAGCATGACTCGGTACGAGTTAGCCTTCCGTTATTTCAAACGCGACTCGACTCAACTTGATCTCTCGCTGCAGGATGCTGGCTATTTTAAATCAACAATCTTCTCTTCAGTATTTGCACAAATTTACATTATGTGGAAATCGAACCGATGACCTCTGACTTCGATACTATTTGTTGGATCGTTGGCGCTAATCAGTAATTTCAAAAGCTTGTTAGAAATATATAATCAATTCACTTAAAATATACAAATACAACGTCCGTAGATCTCGATTGTGATTCGGTCTAATCTATCTCTTGTCATTTCGAATATGATTTAGCTCAATTCAGCCTCTCGTTATTTCAAACATGATTCGATTCAACCAAATTTTTTGTCACAAAATAGAATAAGATTCCAACTCTTTTAAATCAATATTTTTTAACAAAAAAATAGAAAAAGAAGAAGGCATTCATCATTAATGAACAGAATATATGGAAAGATCATGTTATTGTCCAAAGTGTTGTCAAGGAGGAAATTTCCAGTGACTCATTTGTCACATTGACTTGGTTGAAAGGATAAGAAAAAAAATTAATTTTTTTTTTATTCTTCTAGAAGGTATTAAAAATTATTAGTAATTATTAATTTTCTCTTACCAAATTATTATAGAATAATTGATTAAGAAGGGAGAATAGTAGTTCCACGTCTATTGGGTGGAACAAATTATTCTCTCTCTTATTCCTTTATCACTTTATAAATAATTAATTAATATAATTAATTAATATAATTAATTTTTTTTAATATTTAACTAACTATTTATTTAATTTATTAAATTAATAAATATTTAAATAATAATTAATTTATTATTTATAATTAATTATCTAATTAAATAATTAATTATTTGGCATGCTTATTTAATAATTAACTAATGTTTATATTGTTTAAATATTTAATATTTTAATTTATTTGATTAATATATTAATTAAAAATATAAATAATTAAATAATTAATTAATATTAACATATTGTCTTATTTTTTTATAGTTATTCATTAATAAATGACATTCTTCATCATTTCATATGGTATTTCTAATTAATTAATTTATTAACTTATTAAAATATTATTTTACTAATATTTAAATACTTATTATTTAGATAAATTATTTACGTTCTTAATCATAATTATTTTTATTCCTACGAATCCAACCCAAGTCATTCAAACACATTTTTTCTTATTCTTATAATATCTCGATTTTCGTCCGAACACAAAATTGATCTAATTCCTTTCTATCTCAAAAGTTATACATATTTTAAGAATAAATAAAAATAGCTTATTCTCTAACCAACCGGAATAATGTTTGAAGGAATAAATATTTTATTTTTTAAAATAATTTATTATTTTAGGATGTAGAGGAATAAAAGAAAAAAAAATTATGTTTGACTTGATATTTTTTTATTTTTTAGAATAACCAAAATATTGTTTGGTAATTTTATAAAGAATAATTAAGGATAGTACACAAAGTTTAGTTTCTTTTTATTCAGTTTGTATATTTACAATACGCTGAAAATTAATTCCTTAATTATTAATATTTTTTTAACTCTATAATTTTATTGCTGTGTTATTATAATTTATGTATAAAAAATTTACATTAGTTATTATTGATTACATTTTTTTAATTGTATAGAAATATAATTATATTATTTTTTTATTTATTATATTATAATTTATTATTTAAGTATAAATTATAATTTTTATATTATTTATTTTTTATCAAATAAATAATAAAACTGAAAAAATTTTATTTTTATAATTATAAAAATAAATAGAAAAATAAAAATAATTTTTATTTAAATTTTATTTCAATCTAAATTAAGTTCACTTTTTGTGGAACAAATGAGTCAACGGTCACGAATTGCCCGTGATCTGACGCATTTATACCCAAATTAGGGGGGGATAACCCCTAGTTCCAGATACTTATACCCAAACAAAAATTTGGGGGGTGGGAACAAGCTGTTCCCACCCCAAACGGATTATGGGGTGGGAACAGCTTGTTCCCACCCCCAGGTGGAACAAGCTGCTTTTTTTTTTTTTTTTTTTTTCTTTTTTTTTTTTAATTTTTTTTTTTAAATTATAAGATATTTAAATTTATAAAATTTAAATTTTATTTTTTTTATTTTATAAATTTTAAAATTTTTAACGTACTTTTTAATAAATCTAAAAATATAATTTTTTTATATTTTTTTAAAAATTTATTAATTTTAAAATTTTTAAATTTATGCAAATTTTTTTATAAATTTTTTTAAATGAATACTAATTTTAAAATTAAAATTTTTGCTTTTATTTTTGTAATTTTTTGAGATAATTAAAATTAAAATTTTTAACATTTATAAATTTTTTAATTTTAAATTTTATAGCTTTTAAAATTTGTAACTTTAATTTTTAATAAATTTATCAATTTATAAAAATTTAAATTTTATTATTTTTACAATTTATACAAATTATTAAATTTTCAATTTTAATTTTTAATAAATAATTCACCAAAATTTTAAAATTATTAAATTTATAAATTTATACCTACTTTTAGATACAAAATTTTGAATTTTAAAAAAATTATAAATTTTAATTTTATAGGTAAAATAGTCAATAAAAATTTATATCCCCTCTAATCTTCTTATTCCTTTTTAATTTACCAAACATAATTTTCTTTATACCTGGTATAACTCTTATACCTACTCAAACATAAATTAACATTAGTTTCTGTTAATACCATAACTTATACTTATCTCTGGTATAATTAAATTTTTTTTATACCCGAACCAAACGCAGCCTTAGACTTTTTCTGGTTGCATGGGGTACTGACTTACTTACAGTCAATAATAAAATCTCCTAAACTATAAATTATTGGGCCAAATATTTAAACTAAATTATTTTTACTGGGATTTCTAATTCTTATATAGTCAATAATAATTGAGCGTTTCGGAAGTTGTCGGTCTCTATGTACTATAATAAAAATGCATGGAATTATTGGGCCAGATAATAAAAGTAAAATATTTAATGTACACTCAAATATGGGTGTACATCATACATCCCATCTATTTTAGGGTGGAGTAAATTTTATCCATCACTTCAAAATGATGGATGGAAAGATCGCCACCTTTGGATGAGTGGGATGTACCCTCTACACCCACTTTTGGGTGTAGAGGTAGCATTGCCGACAACTTCCAACAACTTTCATGCATTTTTATTGGGACAAATATTTATTAATTATTGATTATTGTATATAGTCAATAGTGGAATTTCTTAATCTCTGTACACAATAATCAATAATTAATAAACAAATATGTATGACGATATTTGGTAGAGGCATGTTGCCATGGGCGTACCAGGAACTTGCTTGGTTGCTTCGTATAATCTTCTCCTGCTGATCACTATTATATATGTAGCTTCAAAATTCCCTAGCTACCACAAGGCCACATAATTCACAAAGGCGAGAGAGAGAGAGAGAGAGAGAAGAGATGGAAGTGGATAAGTGGGCAGGGTTAGGGTCAGCTTTGGCAAGTTTCATGTTCTTATGTGCAATGGTGCAGAAGTACTTTCCCCACCAACTCCAATCCCACCTCACAACCTACACCAACAAGCTCTTCTCCTACATCTACCCCTACATGCAACTCACCATCGACGAATACTCCGGCGACGACATGGGCCGCAGCGATGCCTACGCGGCCGTCGAGTCCTACCTCGCCGCCTCCCCTTCCGTGCTGCGCGGCGCCCGCAAGCTGAGAGCGGATATCGGCCGCGGCAGCAAGAAACTCCTGATGACGGTGGACGAGAACGAGGAGGTGGCCGACGAGCTCCCGGGGGGCGCCATGGTGTGGTGGCTCTCGTTGAAGGAGCGGCCGAGTTCGCACACAATCACGTGGCGCCCGGGGGCACAGGTGGGTCGGCGGTACTACCGGCTGAGCTTCCACCACCGGCATCGGGAGCTCGTGTACGGCTCCTACCTTCCACGCGTGGTTGAGGAGGGCCGCGCCGCCGCCGTCAAGAACCGCCAGCTGCGGCTCTTTACCAACAACGCTAGTAGTAACTGGTACGTACATGCATCTATTTCCCCTCTCATTTTCTAAACTCAATTTTTATTAACTGCAGTTTTTGTGCTCCTAAATTAAATTTAATTGTTCACTAAATTATAGTAAACTGTTAAATCCTAAATCAATGCTAGAATAGGTGGGGTATAAAATATATACTTCATTCTAGAATAAGTGGGAAGGGGTAAGATATATACTCCATTCTATAATGAATAGGGTTTAATTAATATATACACTCTTTTAGATGGAATGGATGTAAGATGTAAGCTCTCTTAGATGGTGGGGTACACTCTCTTAAAATGTATACCCACCTATTACAAAAAAAAAAAAAAAATATTTAAAATTATTTTTTTATACTTAATGATGCTTAAAAGTGTCTTAATATAGTCTAGCAACGTATTTAAAAGTTTCGGTTAAAACGTCGGCAAATAAAGAGTCGTTATATATATACTAACGCTTATGCTAAACGTCCGTAAAATATCTTTCGATGTTTAAAGCGTCAAAATTTTTTAAAATTCTAACGCTTTAAAACTTTAAAAAATTTAAAAAAATAATAAAATTTATTATTTAATAAATTAATTTACTATAATAAAAAATTTATATGACGATATTTTTTGAAGCGTCGATATTTGCTATATTATAAAGATACTTAAGGAAGCTTCCCTCAAGCGACATTTAAAAAGCATTCTTATATTAAAATTTGTTTGTATTGAGTGTAAAATGTACACGTATTTTTTTAGAGTGTACAAATAGCATTTTTCTAACTCTTATGGCCCGTGGTCCGCTCTTTCTATTCCGCGCTTTCCTCTTTTCTGAACCCGGCCCTCTTAGAATAAACAGTTCACTCAGCGGCCCTCTTAGAATAAATTGCATGCAAAGTTGGAATAAATAAATAATTTAAAGTATTAAAATAGTACTTGTATATAATATTGGTGCTATTAGGTTTTGATTATTGAATAAAAAGATACACAATTAAGATGATATTAGTTCCCAACTATGATTTAGTGGGTGTTTGATAAAATAATATAATTTAAGAGATTAAAATGATTAAAGAAATAGATTTAATAGTAAAAAATTTAATAGCACTAAATATTTTGTGTTATTGATAGTATATATAGTAACGGAATTCATATATATATATATATATATATATATATATATATATATATATATATATATATATATATATATATATATATATATGATCGTCATCGTTAAATATGATGTAAACTATTTAAACAATTTAGAAATTAAATTTTATACTTTTTCGATATTCTTTTCTTGTCCATCAAGTGAACAAAAAATAAACGGCTAAAAATAAATATTATTCAAAAAATGATGATAGAGATGTGTAATCAAGATCAAGAGTATTGATCTTATTTTAAATAATTTTAAAAAATTACTAACTAAAATTTAATTGATTTAGATTTCTTTATACCGTTAAATGAGCAAACGTCTTATATCTACTATTAAAATTATAAATTTTGTAACCTTTTGATGATTAGGTCAATAATGTTGAAAATATTTATAATTTGATTTCTAGATACTTCTAGTCATCTAGATCATTTTCAACAATGTCGATCGTCGATTTGGAAGCTCTATCATCAAAAATAAATGGGCATGAATAGAGTTCGTTTACTACTGATAGCATTCTAGCTCAACTCTCTTTCTCTCTCTTTATATATATATATATATATATATATATATATATATATATATATATATATATATATATATATATATATATATATATATAGCATAGGGCTACTATTCTCTTATGAGTATAAACCCCTTTGTACTTATAACTTTTTCACCATTGGATGAAGGAATGTGTGGTTAAGATGATAGTGGTCCCCCTAGGGTTTAGTGGGTTGTTAGTAATATAGTATAAATTCTAGGGACTACTATAATCTTAACCGCACATTCCTTCATCCAAGGGATGAAAACTTATGAGTACGAAAGGATTTTACTCATAAGAGTATAGTAGCCGGACTCTCTCTCTCTCTCTCTCTCTCTCTCTCTCTCTCTCTCTATATATATATATATATATATATATATATATATATATATATCACTATGCCCACCAACACCCAACAAGTTCTCTGAAATATCTTCAAGACATGCCACAAGTCTCAATGGACCACCCTCTGTCCCAAAACATCAATAATTTTGATGTTGGGCCAGCCGTACCACAACATACCACAACGGACCACTTAGGTCCCGAAGTTTGCCAACTTGGTTCCCGAGATGCCCATTTCGGCACCGGAACCACTCACATCCCTCTTGTTGCGACCAGAGTTGTCAAACCTCACACAATGATAATCAAATAAGGCCTATTAACTACTGCGAATAGCAGCAACTTGCGCGACACGAAATCGAGTCCGGTATTGCCGGAATGTCGTTTTCGGGTCCGATTCGACCCAAAAGTGTTCTGAAATGTTTTAGATATCTTTCAACTATCCCCGTTGTCCCATGACACTCCCTTTTGAGTGTCGGGATAGCCGCACGCCAAGTGGCGCAAGTCGGCGCATAAAAGTGCAAAACTCGCTCCGCCGGGTATTCGAAAAGTGCCGATTTGGCATCGGGACCCACTGTAAGCCTACTCGTCATCTCCGAACACCATGGAAGTGTTTAAAACTTAGTGAAGGATAGATTTTAAACCCCCACAATGTTCGAATATGGTTTCCCATGCAAATCGATCGACAATTTGTCGAAAACCGCATCGGAAAGTCAATCTTGCTATGTCAGAAGCACCTGGACCTTAGACGATCAGTCCGAAGGTAAAATACTATCCATGCACGCTGCCCGAGGTGGCACAAGTGACCTCTTTACATGCAAACCTCCAAAACACACAATTATTGCATAATATATGCTAAAAGTAAGATTTTTATGCATTTGGAATCCACGAACGACACGTTCCGAATCCACGAAACATTCACATTTCGAATCTATGAAGCCTTCAACACGCCGAATCCACGACGCCCATTCGAATCCACGAGCGCACTCCGTCCGGAGCAAAACGAATATCATCGGTAGTGATTCCTTACTTACAAGATCATAAAAGAACCGTAGAAGATGTCTTTAAGCAGTAGCCAGATCAATTCTCCATGTAAAAAAGAAATTAGGATTCTAAGAATTGTTCCGATAGAAACTTGTTGTAGATGATGAAAGAGAAAGCAACCAACAAGTTTCTAGGGTTTCTAAAAAATAAAATATTCTTAACCACGTTTTAGAAGCGCCCCCACATGTTTAGAAACAGTTAGAATCAAGATAGGAATCAAAAACTAAATTTTAAAAATTTTTATCCCGTCACGGTCCGGATAGTTTTTAGACGGTACGGACTCTTTTTGCATAACACAGAAAAGACGGCGGTCCTGACTGTTTCATACACATAAAATTAACGTTCGGGGTCAGGACTGTTTTCAGAAAGTTCGGACTATTTATGTGCACGAAAACCAGACGTTCGGGGTCCGGACTCTTTTTAGACGGTCCGGACTCTTTCCAAACGGTCTGGACTCTGAACCCTCAAAATATGCAGTTTTGATATTTTAACATATATAACCTATTATAAGAGCTTCTAAACTCATAAATGTGTATTTAAATCATCATCAACATTATTTAAACATACCAAGCATCGTGAATTCAAATTCTGAGCCTTCAATTCTTTAGTTGTTGACTTGATGATTCAGACTCTTCAAGGCTCCGATTCAAATCACGAAATATGCCAACTTAAAATTCATAACAAGGTGCACAAGGGTCAAGGATGGTCGGGGATGATGAGGGGGTGATCGAGGTAGTGGCGGCCGACGACCAAAGGTGACGGCGACGGCGCAAGAAGCCCCACGGCCCGCTAGGGCATATTCAGGCTCAATATGAGCCCGAGCCTTAGTGACGGCCAAGGGTTCTTGAGGTGGCTCTTGCGGGGTACTCGATGCTACAGAAGACCAGCGACGACTGCTGGAAGGCGGCGATAGTGCGGCAGTATTGTAACCCGTGAAGCGGCCCATCTAGGGCATCTCGGGCTCAGATCGAGCCCAAGCCACGACGACGCTTGAGGTAGGTTAGGGCGGCTCTGGCAGGGTGCTCGGAGTCCTAGGGACCGGCGGCGACGTAAGGAGGGCAGTGGTGGTCGCGCGTCTCCAACCTCTAGATCTGCGGCCCGCTAGGGTACCCTCGGGCTCAGGTTGAGCCCGAGCCCTAGCGGCCGCCTGGTGGTGGCAAGCGGCAATCGTGGGGCTTCATGACGATGTCGTAAGTATTCCTCGACAGCGAGGAGAGCGGCGGCGGCTGGAGAAGTCGTGTGGCCCCAAAGTGACCCATATCTGGTCTAGCACTCCAGATCGGGCTCGTAGGGGCCGCCGACGTTGATGCTGACAGCGGAGAGGTTGCCGGTTCTCAAGGTGACAGAGGCGCGACCCAGACTGATGCGACCAACCATGACTTGGCCTGAGGCCCACCAGACAGAGAGAGAGAGATAGAAGAAAGAAATGAAAGAGAGATGGTGGCTTTGATTTTTTCGGCAATAGGGTAGTCGTCGGCGGTTAGGATCGCGGCGGCGCAGGTGGGTGAGGGGCTGTAGCGGCTGTGGGCACGAGAGGGAGAGAGAAATGTGTAGAGGTTTAGAGTTCTCCACCTATATATATATACTCCTTGCAACAATTGCTTTAAAGTCCCTCTATACCTAATATTTGTACATAGGTCCTTCACAGCAGGTGTGTTTCGTGTGTGGGCACCTCTCCGTCAAATTTGTGCGAAACGACACATAAAATGTTGCATTTTTCCATAAAAACCGATGAGACCAATCAGGTAACGATTTTGTTTCATCAAGATCGGACCTCGTTTCGTTAAATAAGTCGCTTTTTCGCGAAGACTCGTCAGAAAATTCAAATTTTTGAATTTTAAATTTTCAAAATTTTCATAAATTTATATTTTTCAAATTTTAAATTATTTAACTTTTTATGGTCACTACAGCGACTTTTACATCACATGATGTTTGTGAGTTTCTTGACCCGACTATAATATTTTAAACTGCTGTTTGGCTCAAGAGATTAAAAGGATTAAGAATGCTAGGTTCAGAATAGTTTAAGAATAGTTGACCATCTAGAAATTAAGCGGAACATCATAGTTGACATTATAGCTAATTATCAATTGAAAATGTGAGATGAGTCTCGGTTGAGTCATGATCATACAGCGGATAGAACACTACTCCTCAATTGATGACTATTGGGGTGAAGCGTGACTTCTTACAAAATTGATTATAGTTAGGGAGATGAGTTTGATATTATTTGATATTTTTAAATTTTTTAATTTTATTATAATATTTTAGACTGTGGATAGTCTTTAACTGCGATAAGACTAGCTAGCATAAGATGGGTAATATTTTGAAATGCATGCGTCACAGTAAGCTCGATTAGTTTACAATTTCAATCATTTTAGATAATTAATATATATAATAATTAAACAATCGTAATGATTCAATATTTGGTTAATTGATGAATAGTTTTTATATTTGATAGGGACGGCTACAGTTCGGTGTGGAGCCACGTGGCGTTCGAGCACCCGTCAAAGTTCGACACGCTGGCAATGGACCCAGTCAAGAAGCAGGAGATCATCGACGACCTCACTCAATTCCGAGACAGCAAGGAGTACTACGCCGAGATCGGCAAGGCGTGGAAGCGCGGGTACCTCCTCTACGGCCCGCCGGGGACGGGCAAGTCGAGCATGATCGCGGCGATCGCGAACCTCCTCAACTACGACATCTACGACCTCGAGCTCACCACCGTCAAGGACAACACTGAGTTGCGCAAGCTCTTTATCGAGACCACAAGCAAGTCCGTTATCGTCATCGAGGACATCGACTGCTCGCTCGACCTCACCGGTAAGCGAGGCAAGGATAGAAAGAAAGACAACAACGATGCAAAAACGGAATCGGAGGAGAAAACAAAAGCACAGCTGGGAATGGACAAGAAGGAAGAGGGTAGCAAGGTAATGAAATAAAAACAAACAATATTTTCTAATAACTTTTAACTGTTAAAAATAGTAATTTTGATATATTCAGAAAATAATATTAATAATATTTTATATTTAATAGGTGACATTGTCGGGGCTCTTGAATTTTATTGACGGGCTATGGTCCGCGTGCGGCAGTGAGAGGATCATCATGTTCACGACGAACCATGTGGAGAAGATCGACCCGGCACTAATACGGCGGGGGAGGATGGACAAGCACATTGAAATGTCGTACTGCGGGTTCGGAGCGTTCAAGGTGCTGGCCAAGAACTACCTCCGTGTTGACAGCCATCACCATTTCGACGAAGTTCGGCAGCTGTTAGAGGTGGTTAGAATGACGCCGGCTGATGTGGCAGAAAACCTAATGCCCAAGTCGGCCGGCGAAGGCACAGACGTGTGTCTTGAGAGGCTGATCGAGGAGCTGAAAAAGGCTAAGGATGAAGCGGCGACAACTGCAGCTGCGGCCGCGGTGGCCGGTAGTAAAGATGAGGACTTAAAGAGTTAGTGAATATCTCGGAGAGGAGTTTGGATGTTCTGAAGTTTACGTTAGACATATTGAATAACACTATAAAGCATTCCAGAGTCAGGATTAATGTGAGAGATCAATGTACAACTATAGGTCAAAGTTGTTGGTCCATGCTTAGGTCTCATTAATTTATCTTAAATAAAATCTTTGAAGTATAAATTTCAATTTTGTGGTTTATGATATTTTTATTTTGTGGTTATCTAATTTAAAATATTAAGGTTAATTATTTTGTAATTTTATTTTTGTTTCAAAATAAGAATTTGTTGTGAAACAGAATAATAAAATTATATTTATACCAAACAACAAAACTATATATTATGCTATTTTGCTATTTTATTGATCCGGGGCGATCAAAATTCTGAATAAGTTTCAAACATTGAGAATAGGGAGAGACGGTTATAACTACTCCGTATAAGTCTCAACCATTGAAGATAAGACGGAAGCAGTTATAATTATTTCGGTTAGGATAAGAATCGAGATAGTTTTAGATGGATCGGGTTGGAAAACTAAATTGGATAAAACCAATTTGGTTAAGAATAAAATTATTATTTTTCTTATCTTTTGTAAGCCTAAGGGCTATAAATATGGGTCTATTGGCTCTTATAAAGACATTCCAGTTAGAGAGTAAAAATAAAAAACTCTTCCACCTAAAAATATATTTTTTCGTTTTTTTCTCTCATCCGGTTTCATATATTCATCGGGGAGGCGCTGCGACATTGCCTTCTCCTCCGACGGATCAAGTGGTATCAGAGCGCTAGATCCTGGCATATGGTGCGAACCAGAAGCGTCTACAAATGTAGTGGCCCTGGTTCCCATGCAACGTTCTTTCGATGAATCCACTGTTAGAACACCTAGTGTTGGTGTATCTGGCTCATAAGAGTATAGTAGCCGGACTCTCTCTCTCTCTCTCTCTCTCTCTCTCTCTCTATATATATATATATATATATATATATATATATATATCACTATGCCCACCAACACCCAACAAGTTCTCTGAAATATCTTCAAGACATGCCACAAGTCTCAATGGACCACCCTCTGTCCCAAAACATCAATAATTTTGATGTTGGGCCAGCCGTACCACAACATACCACAACGGACCACTTAGGTCCCGAAGTTTGCCAACTTGGTTCCCGAGATGCCCATTTCGGCACCGGAACCACTCACATCCCTCTTGTTGCTACCAGAGTTGTCAAACCTCACACAATGATAATCAAATAAGGCCTATTAACTACTGCGAATAGCAGCAACTTGCGCGACACGAAATCGAGTCCGGTATTGCCGGAATGTCGTTTTCGGGTCTGATTCGACCCAAAAGTGTTCTGAAATGTTTCAGATATCTTTCAACTATCCCCGTTGTCCCATGACACTCCCTTTTGAGTGTCGGGATAGCCGCACGCCAAGTGGCGCAAGTCGGCGCATAAAAGTGCAAAACTCGCTCCGCCGGGTATTCGAAAAGTGCCGATTTGGCATCGGGACCCACTGTAAGCCTACTCGTCATCTCCGAACACCATGGAAGTGTTTAAAACTTAGTGAAGGATAGATTTTAAACCCCCACAATGTTCGAATATGGTTTCCCATGCAAATCGATCGACACTTTGTCGAAAACCGCATCGGAAAGTCAATCTTGCTATGTCAGAAGCACCTGGACCTTAGACGATCAGTCCGAAGGTAAAATACTATCCATGCACGCTGCCCGAGGTGGCACAAGTGACCTCTTTACATGCAAACCTCCAAAACACACAATTATTGCATAATATATGCTAAAAGTAAGATTTTTATGCATTTGGAATCCACGAACAACACGTTCCGAAT
The DNA here is from genome assembly GCA_029168755.2 of Tillandsia fasciculata. Classification (NCBI taxonomy): domain Eukaryota; kingdom Viridiplantae; phylum Streptophyta; class Magnoliopsida; order Poales; family Bromeliaceae; genus Tillandsia; species Tillandsia fasciculata. The sequence goes on along the minus strand of CM054932.1, from coordinate 25,673,691 downwards.
CCACGAAACATTCACATTTCGAATCTATGAAGCCTTCAACACGCCGAATCCACGACGCCCATTCGAATCCACGAGCGCACTCCGTCCGGAGCAAAACGAATATCATCGGTAGTGATTCCTTACTTACAAGATCATAAAAGAACCGTAGAAGATGTCTTTAAGCAGTAGCCAGATCAATTCTCCATGTAAAAAAGAAATTAGGATTCTAAGAATTGTTCCGATAGAAACTTGTTGTAGATGATGAAAGAGAAAGCAACCAACAAGTTTCTAGGGTTTCTAAAAAATAAAATATTCTTAACCACGTTTTAGAAGCGCCCCCACATGATATTTATAGGTTTAGAAACAGTTAGAATCAAGATAGGAATCAAAAACTAAATTTTAAAAATTTTTATCCCGTCACGGTCCGGATAGTTTTTAGACGGTACGGACTCTTTTTGCATAACACAGAAAAGACGGCGGTCCTGACTGTTTCATACACATAAAATTAACGTTCGGGGTCCGGACTGTTTTCAGAAAGTTCGGACTATTTATGTGCACGAAAACCAGACGTTCGGGGTCCGGACTCTTTTTAGACGGTCCGGACTCTTTCCAAACGGTCTGGACTCTGAACCCTCAAAATATGCAGTTTTGATATTTTAACATATATAACCTATTATAAGAGCTTCTAAACTCATAAATGTGTATTTAAATCATCATCAACATTATTTAAACATACCAAGCATCGTGAATTCAAATTCTGAGCCTTCAATTCTTTAATTGTTGACTTGATGATTCAGACTCTTCAAGGCTCCGATTCAAATCATGAAATATGCCAACTTAAAATTCATAACAAGGTGCACAAGGGTCAAGGATGGTCGGGGATGATGAGGGGGTGATCGAGGTAGTGGCGGCCGACGACCAAAGGTGACGGCGACGGCGCAAGAAGCCCCACGGCCCGCTAGGGCATATTCAGGCTCAATATGAGCCCGAGTCTTAGTGACGGCCAAGGGTTCTTGAGGTGGCTCTTGCGGGGTACTCGATGCTACAGAAGACCAGCGACGACTGCTGGAAGGCGGCGACAGTGCGGCAGTATTGTAACCCGTGAAGCGGCCCATCTAGGGCATCTCGGGCTCAGATCGAGCCCAAGCCACGACGACGCTTGAGGTAGGTTAGGGCGGCTCTGGCAGGGTGCTCGGAGTCCTAGGGACCGGCGGCGACGTAAGGAGGGCAGTGGTGGTCGCGCGTCTCCAACCTCTAGATCTGCGGCCCGCTAGGGTACCCTCGGGCTCAGGTTGAGCCCGAGCCCTAGCGGCCGCCTGGTGGTGGCAAGCGGCAATCGTGGGGCTTCATGACGATGTCGTAAGTATTCCTCGACAGCGAGGAGAGCGGCGGCGGCTGGAGAAGTCGTGTGGCCCCAAAGTGACCCATATCTGATCTAGCACTCCAGATCGGGCTCGTAGGGCCGCCGACGTTGATGCTGACAGCGGAGAGGTTGCCGGTTCTCAAGGTGACAGAGGCGCGACCCAGACTGATGCGACCAACCATGACTTGGCCTGAGGCCCACCAGACAGAGAGAGAGAGATAGAAGAAAGAAATGAAAGAGAGATGGTGGCTTTGATTTTTTCGGCAATAGGGTAGTCGTCGGCGGTTAGGATCGCGGCGGCGCAGGTGGGTGAGGGGCTGTAGCGGCTGTGGGCACGAGAGGGAGAGAGAAATGTGTAGAGGTTTAGAGTTCTCCACCTATATATATATATACTCCTTGCAACAATTGCTTTAAAGTCCCTCTATACCTAATATTTGTACATAGGTCCTTCACAGCAGGTGTGTTTCGTGTGTGGGCACCTCTCCGTCAAATTTGTGCGAAACGACACATAAAATGTTGCATTTTTCCATAAAAATCGATGAGACCAATCAGGTAACGATTTTGTTTCATCAAGATCGGACCTCGTTTCGTTAAATAAGTCGCTTTTTCGCGAAGACTCGTCAGAAAATTCGAATTTTTGAATTTTAAATTTTCAAATTTTTCATAAATTTATATTTTTCAAATTTTAAATCATTTAACTTTTTATGGTCACTACAGCGAGTTTTACATCACATAATGTTTGTGAGTTTCTTGACCTGACTATAATATTTTAAACTGCTGTTTGGCTCAAGAGATTAAAAGGATTAAGGATGCTAGGTTCAGAATAGTTTAAGAATAGTTGACCCTCTAGAAATTAAGCGGAACATCATAGTTGACATTATAGTCAATCATCAATTGAAAGTGTGAGATGAGTCTCGGTTGAGTCATGGTCATACAGCGGGTAGAGTACAACTCCTCAATTGATGACCATTGGGGTGAAGCGTGACTCCTTACAAAATCGATTATAGTTAGCGAGATGCGTTTGATATTGTTTGATATTTTTGAATTTTTTAATTTTATTATAATATTTTAGACTGTGGATAGTTCCAATAGAATAGATTAAAAGCTTAACTGTGATAAGACTAGCATAAGATGGGTAATTTTTTGAAATGCATGTGTCACAGTAAGCTCGATTAGTTTACAATTTCAACCATTTTAGATAATTAATATATATAATAATTAAACAATCGTAATGATTCAATATTTGGTTAATTGATGAATAGTTTTTATATTTGATAGGGACGGCTACAGTTCGGTGTGGAGCCACGTGGCGTTCGAGCACCCGTCAAAGTTCGACACGCTGGCGATGGACCCAGTCAAGAAGCAGGAGGTCATCGACGACCTCACTCAATTCCGAGACAGCAAGGAGTACTACGCCGAGATCGGCAAGGCGTGGAAGCGCGGGTACCTCCTCTACGGCCCGCCGGGGACGGGCAAGTCGAGCATGATCGCGGCGATTGCGAACCTTCTCAACTACGACATCTACGACCTCGAGCTCACCACCGTCAAGGACAACACTGAGTTGCGCAAGCTCTTTATCGAGACCACAAGCAAGTCCGTTATCGTCATCGAGGACATCGACTGCTCGCTCGACCTCACCGGTAAGCGAGGAAAGGATAGAAAGAAAGACAACAACGATGCAAAAACGGAATCGGAGGAGAAAACAAAAGCACAGCTGGGAATGGACAAGAAGGAAGAGGGTAGCAAGGTAATGACATAAAAACAAACAATATTTTCTAATAACTTTTAACTGTGAAAAATAGCACTTTTGATATTTTCAGAAAATAATATTAATAATATTTTATATTTAATAGGTGACATTGTCGGGGCTCTTGAATTTTATTGACGGGCTATGGTCCGCGTGTGGCAGTGAGAGGATCATCATGTTCACGACGAACCATGTGGAGAAGATCGACCCGGCACTAATACGGCGGGGGAGGATGGACAAGCACATTGAAATGTCGTACTGCGGGTTCGGAGCGTTCAAGGTGCTGGCCAAGAACTACCTCCGTGTTGACAGCCATCACCATTTCGACGAAGTTCGGCAGCTGTTAGAGGTGGTTAGAATGACGCCGGCTGATGTGGCAGAAAACCTAATGCCCAAGTCGGCCAGCGAAGGCACAGACGTGTGTCTTGAGAGGCTGATCGAGGAGCTGAAAAAGGCTAAGGATGAAGCGGCGACAACCGCAGCTGCGGCTGCGGTGGCCGGTAGTAAAGATGAGGACTTAAAGAGTTAGTGAATATCTCGGAGAGGAGTTTGGATGTTCTGAAGTTAACGTTAGAAATATTGAATAACACTATAAAGCATTCCAGAGTCAGGATTAATGTGAGAGATCAATGTACAACTATAGGTCAAAGTTGTTGGTCCATGCTTAGGTCTCATTAATTTATCTTAAATAAAATCTTTGAAGTATAAATTTCAATTTTGTGGTTTATGATATTTTTATTTTGTGGTTATCTAATTTAAAATATTAAGGTTAATTATTTTGTAATTTTATTTTTGTTTCAAAATAAGAATTTGTTGTGAAACAGAATAATAAAATTATATTTATACCAAACCACAAAACTATATATTATGCTATTTTGCTATTTTATTGATCCGGGGCGATCAAAATTCTGGATAAGTTTCAACCATTGAGAATAGGGAGAGACGGTTACAACTACTTCGAATAAGTCTCAACCATTGAGGATAAGGCAGAAACAGTTACAACTAATTCGGTTAGGATAAGGATCGAGATAGTTTCAGATGGATCGGATTGTAAAACCAAATTGGATAAAACCAATTTGGTTAAGAATAAAATTGTTAATTTTCTTATCTTTTGTAAGCCTAAGAGCTATAAATAGTGGTCTATTGGCTATTGTAAAGGCATTCCAGTTACAGAGTAAAAATAGAAACTCTTCCACCTAAAAATATATTCTTCGTTTTTTTCTCTCATCTAGTTTCATATATCCATCGGGGAGGCGCTGTGACATTGCCTCCACCTCCGACGGATCAAGTGGTATCAGAGCGCTAGATCCTGGCGTATGGTACGAACCAGAAGCGTCTACAAAACTACTAGCTAGCGAACAACTCTCCGTCCTCGACATCTTCCGCAGGCCATCGACGAGGAAAACGAAGAGCCCGCCTACCATGTCCGCAAACGAGTAGATAGCGACACCGTCCGACCTTGCTGCCAAAGTTGCGACGTTGTCTGGCGACATGAAGACCGTCTTAGATTGGATCAAGGCCCAATCTGCAGTACCATCGGCAATACCGGTGGAGAAGAGCGGTCGACTCTCAGGAACTCCTCCAAAGGCGCATGTGACGCCGATGAAGGGCGCTGCCGAGGGTACCTCGAGTGCGCGAGACGACGACGACTCTGACGAGGATGGAAGCATCGCTTCGTCGCTTGTAGAAGGAAGGTCACAACCGTTCAAGGTTGAGGCCAAGATTGAGATCCCCAACTACGACGGCACTGTCGATGCTAAAAAATTGGACGCCTGGCTCGACCAAATGGAGACGTACTTCGACCTCTACAACTATAGTAGCGCGAACAAGGTAATTTTCTCAAAACTAAAACTTGTAGGTTATGCATTAACTTGGTGGAAGGCCATTCTTCAAACTTCCACCAATGAGGATTTTACCTGGAGTCAGTTTAAACGATTGATCCGCCAGGAATTCTACCTTATGGGGTATGAAGAAGAGCGATGGAAGCACTGGCATGTCCTGTGCCAAAGGCACGACTAGACTATGCAGGACTACACCACCGACTTCCGGCGCCAAGCATTAGCGCTTGGCATCTCCCTTGACGATCCACAGATTTTTCGCAAATTTACTGCCGCCCTACAGGAGCGTATCAATGATGAGCTCCGCCTCTTCGGTGTTCGTGATATCGCCTCGGCAAGCCAAACAGCCATGGCGATCAAGCGGAAGAATAAACTGTCTCGCGGGGAGAAGCCTTCTAGGGAGTCTGCCGAGGGCTTCAAAAAGGCCAAAAAGAAGGGCTCTAAAAAGAAGGCCCCTCTGATCCTGATTTGTACTGTGATCATTTACTATAACAAAACTAAGCTATAGGAACACATTTTTAAGACACTTTTGTACTATGACCCAAATATAAAACACAATCCCAACCCGTCCAAGCCCAAAGCTCAATACCGTGTTTCCAAACCCAAACCTCATACACCCTTTCCTCTCCCCCCCAAACCCCCTCGTCTCTCTTTCTCCCCCTCCTCCCCCTCAACGCCTCTCGTTCTCTTTCTTTCTCTCTCTTGATTCGGTCCCTTTCGCTAATAGCTACTCCTAATTAACATCTTTCTTCCTGTCACGCCCCGGGGTCGAAACTGCGACCCGGGCCCGCCAACAGATCCGCCGCCCATACGGTGAACCCCGTATAGACGAAGCGTCTAACCTGCAAAAAGAAGGATACTATAGCTATACAGATATCAGAGCTGAAAAGTAAACTACTGTAAAACTAAAATTCAATCACTGTACAACTGGAAATAAAGATACAATATCCATCTTCCAAATACGATCATATACAAAATCCTCTGATACAGAAACTCAGAACTCTACAGTGAGGTAAACAGAAATGATACATCAGTGTACAGGCTCTCAGTACAAGTCAGATCCTCACAATACAATAGTCTCTCAAAAGTGGAAATAAAACTAATCTACTGACTGTACTACAAATCTCCAAAAAAAAAAAGGGCACCGCTATACTCCAAAGATGGGTAGGAAACTAGCTCGCGACTCCCTCGCCTCGGTCAGAAGGATCATCAACAGGAGCAACGGGAACTAGAGAAGGGGTCCCTGGGAAAAAAATACACCACAGCGGGTGTGAGAACTACATTCCACAGTAGTTCTCAGTGGGTACCGCAACCAAACCCGACGGTCTGCCCACTAAGTCTACTAGAGGCATAAAATAACAAATGTAATACTGAAAGGAAAGAGCTGGAAAATAACTCTACAGCTACTATGTCTCTATCTAAATGCTCAAGAAGTGGAACAGATGGAACATGATGCATCTACAACTCTCAAATACAGTCACCCAATCTACACTGACTGCCATATAGAGTCCAGTCAAACTTGCGCCCACCTACTGCCGCACATCCATAAGAGGACGGGTCTACCGTAGGGTGTCTGTGACTGCCAAAACTGGCCCAGCCAGAGGGACTGCGTCGACAAGTCGCGATAGCAAAGTAACAGGCCCAACTCCGGAGTGGCACTCGAGGGGCACGACCCCACCGAGGAAAGTATCCGCGCATCTCTGTCGAGCTCAATATGGCTCATGCAGGCTATAGTCCAAATCCACTATCAACAAGATCGACAGTACTCAAATCACCTCTCAAACTCACTCACAAGAAACACTTGAACAGCCAGGACCGCTGTCAACCCAACGGCTCCTAGAACAGAATACCAAACTCACAAATAACACAGGAAGGACCGACACCATAAGGGTTCAGAAATTTCGATAGGTCGATGCCTAGAACCCCAATCAAACAAGAACAGGCTCCAGGCTCCGCCTATCGAAGTTCCCGACCCCCTTACAGTTCGGGAACACGACAACCTCGGTACAACATGCGGAAGACACCAACCAGGGTCCGAAAGTTCCGGGAGACCAACACCTATAACCCTATCAAACAAGAACAGGTTCCAGGTACGGCCCCCGTAGCTTTCGCCCCGAAAAAGGAACGGCCCCTAGAACCCAGATCACCCAAACTCTCTCGGGTGAGAAAATTGTAATAAAAAGATGACAGTTATTACTGAAAACTATTTTAATCTGAGAAACCCAATTTAATATATTTTAGTTCTTTAATGAAAATCAGTTCAAATAAGTTTTATTTTTCAAACCCCGAAGGGCCATTGCCTTCACCCAAATCAAACAAGAATAGGCTCCGGCGACCCGCTCGAAGTTTGGAAGGAAAACATTAGTTTACAGAAATTATATGTCACGCCCCGGGGTCGAAACTGCGACCCGGGCTCGCTAACAGATCCGCCATCTGTACGGAAACTGCCGTACAGACGAAGCGTCTACCCTGCAAATAAATCTATAGCTAACAGATATCAGAGCATAAGTAAGAACATGCTATAGAAAGGAAACAGAACAACTGTACTAGAGTAAATAAAATCCAAGATACAAGCTGTCCTCAAGATACATAAATAACATCTCTCAAAATCTCACACTACAAAAGTGGAAACACAAAAGGGGTACTACTACCTCTCCACTACTGACTCGGGTAAGCGACTAGCCGGCCACGCCCTTACCTCGATCTGAAGACTCCGCACGGGAAGGAGTCGGAGCAGCTACCTCAGGGAAACCTGCACCGCAGCGGGTGTGAGAACTACTGCAAAGGTAGTTCCCAGTGGGTACCGTCCTCAAAACACACGGTATGCCCACTAAGTCTACCGGAGGCACAGCAATAAAAACAGATAGATAGATAGATAGATAGATAGATAGATAGATAGATATGAAAGCAGGAAATCTATCTCTATATGCCTCTACATATGCTCAAAGGAAAAATACTCATCTATGAACATGTAGTGTAACTCACTCACACATCTCACCCAAATCTCAATGACTGTCCACTTTGGATCAGTCTAGACCAAGTCAAGGTCCTGCCTGCGCTCATCTACGGCCGCACATCCCGGAGGAACGGACTTACGTAGGGTGTCCCTCAAGGACTATCAGTAACACATCGCAGCCTCGTCAGGCTCGGTAACATCATCGCACCCGGGGCGTAGCTCGAGGGGAGCGACCCCACCGAACTCAAGTATCTCAAGTATCTCATAACTGGCATAACTGCCAGGCTCAGCAGGCTATAGTCCTCGATCAAATAGATCGGAAACAGTGAACTGACAACTCACTCTCATGTCAAGGTCGGAGTAAACTCCACGACTCAATCTGTAGTGCTCTCATAGAACCCCCAATGACACTAGTAAATCTCGAAAATCTAACATGGCTCTAAAAATCAACAAATATCTCCTCGGCCCCCCGGCACGAGAGAACAGGCACCCCGAACCCATGCAGCATCACTAGAACCCTTAGACATTTTAAAACCATTTTTAAAAGTCAATTTTCCAATAAAACGGGCTTTCGGATTTTTAAAACGGTTCAGGTGCTTAAGTGAGACCAACCAAGTATATCGACTAGTGTCATACAATGCCAAGAGTCCACTAAAAATATTCCGGGGTTCAGATAATTTTTCTGTAATTTTCTAGGCAACTATCAGATTATTTAACAGCTAAAATATACAGTTTTGACATGATCAAAGTGCGTTCTGAAGCATTAGAGGGCATTCCACGATTTTTGGAAGAAAATCCAACCCACCTCAAATGCTTTCCGAAGGCCGCACCGAAATCGGTGAAGAAACGGGCGAAATCTGACGAAAAACTGAACTGAGCCCCCCCTGCGCGCACGCGCGCCGTCGCGCGTCTCGGAAAAATCCACGGAGCTCCCAACAACCTCCACGACACCCAGCTAGGTCACCATAAAAATCTCAGCTCAATCCGATCACTCCACATCAAGAATTAAGCATGCGCTGTTGCGGATTTGCACAGTAACCCGATCCTGCATGCCTTCAACCCGAGAGCACAAGAAGGAGCAAGGATGGAAATTAGCTCAAATTCATCCAATTTCATCCAAGAAATCCAAGAGGGAAAACCAATGAACTCCAATTACAATTTCCAGTAATCAATTTACCTCAATTTGCTCCTGCGCGCGCATGTTGACCGGGTCAACCCTCACAAGCAGCACGAGAAAACTCTGCTTCTTCTCCTTCTATTTCCTCTCCTTCTTCTTCTTCTGGCAGCAAGCAATGGAGGGAGAGAGATGGGGAGTAATGCGGGTGAAGGTGGGGATGACTGTGCTAAAATATCAAGTTGGAGTGGTTGGAACAGTGGAGAAGAGCCCATACCGCACACTGTGCCGAAACGAGTCGAAAATGGGCTCCCTGGAGTCTGTGTACCGGTACCAGCTTAGTGGTACCGGTACACCCCCCCTGGTACCGGTACCAGACCTCTGGTTCCGGTACCAAGGGGCTGGTTCCGGAACCAAAAGCCTGGTTCCGGAACCACACCTCCAAAACCCCAAAATCAGCCCCAGAACTTCCAGAAACTCTCCGAAACGCGCCGATAACTCACTTTCTCGACTCCGGACCTCCGCATCACCTTGAAACCAACCGATCACCTCTGTAAAAACATAATACACATGTCCAAAGTGATCAACTCCCAAGAAAACCATCCAAGAAGCCACTGCTCAACCCGCAAGCTCCAAAGCCGACGCTAACTCACTTTTCTACAAAAATACCTCCGCGTCGCTCCGGGACCACCCGAACCTCTCTGTAAATATAAATAGAGTCTGCTGAAGGTATTTCCACAATACCAGGCTGCCACGTGGAGTCGGCACACTGCCCGAAGCTCCGGTACTCTACACTCTCCCCTCCTTCAAAAGGTTTCGTCCTCGAAACCACAAAATCACAACTCAGGAGGGCAACTCAAATAAGTGGGGATATGAAACTCTCAGCTCATCCTCAGGCTCCCATGTGGCCTCTCGCTCCTCGTGATGACTCCATAAAACCTTTACAAAAGGTATGATCCGGTTGCGCAATTCTCTCGTCTCTCGAGCAAGAATCCGCACCGGTCGCTCCTGGTAGCTCAAGTCCTCGTCTAACTCCAAGGAGGTGAAGTCCAAAATATGTGTGGGATCAAACACATATTTCCTCAAGGTGGATACATGAATACATCGTGGGTGCCTGCCAACCGCGGCGGTAGCGCAACTCGATAAGCCACTGGACCAATGCGCTCTAGCACCTCGAATGGACCGATAAACCGCGGACTAAGCTTTCCGCGTACTCCAAATCGGCGAATACCTCGAGATGGCGAGACTTTCAGAAAAACATGGTCTCCCACCTGAAACTCCAAGTCTCGCCGCCTCCTGTCTGCATAACTCCTCTGACGGCTCTGAGCGGTCTCTAAATGTCGCCGAATGATCCTGACCTTTTCCTCAGCTTCAACAAGCAAATCTGGCCCCAAGGTCTTCCTTTCACCCACGTCACTCCAAAATAGAGGCGATCGACACTTCCGACCATACAATGCTTCGTAGGGCGCCATCTGAATGCTCGCCTGGAAGCTATTGTTATACGCGAACTCGGCTAATCTCAAGTGTCGATCCCAACTGCCACTGAAGCTCAGGACACATGCTCTCAACATGTCCTCCAGAGTCTGGATGGTCCTCTCTGACTGTCCATCAGTCTGTGGGTGGAAGGCGGTGCTAAACTGAAGCTGGGTCCCCAAGGCTTTGTGCAAACTCCTCCAAAACTGTGAAGTAAACCTCGGGTCCCTGTCAGACACAATCGATACCGGCACCCCATGTAGTCTCACAATCTCATCCATATATAACTGTGCTAACCTCTCCAAGGACCAACTCAGCTGCATCGGCAGAAAGTGGGCTGATTTGGTCAAACGATCCACAATCACCCATATGGCATCAGAACCACTCTGAGTCCTCGGTAAACCCACAATAAAATCCATAGTGACATGGTCCCATTTCCATTCAGGTATTGGAAGGCTCTGCAACTTGCCAGCTGGAACCTGATGCTCAGCTTTAACTTGCTGACAAGTTAGACAACGAGCCACGAACCTTCCAATATCTCTCTTCATGCCGCGCCACCAAAACTGTGCCCTCAAGTCCCTATACATCTTAGTTCCTCCAGGGTGGAGGGTGTAAGGTGTATAGTGAGCTTCCCTCAAAATCAGCTCTCTAATCTCAAGATCCCCGGGCACACAAAAGCGGTCCCTGTACCTAAGTACTCCCGCTGAGTCGACCGAAAAGTCCCCACTCTGACCATGCTGAAGCTGATCTCTAATCCTCACGAGCTCGGGGTCCTCACTCTGTTTCTCTCTAATCCTGTCCAACAGAGTGGGCTGCAAGACCATAGACATAAGTCTTGCAGAAACCCCAGGGGACACCACCTCTATATCCAAGCGCCTCAACTGCTCTCTCAGGGGCATCTGCTGGGTAATCAACAAGCTCAAAGACTGCCCCACTCGCCTGCTCAAGGCGTCTGCGACCACATTGGCTTTGCCGGGATGATACTGAATGCTCAGATCATAATCCTTTAGCAGCTCTAGCCACCGGCGTTGCCTCAAGTTGAGTTCCTTCTGGGTGAACAAATACTTCAAACTCTGGTGGTCGGTGAAGATCTCACAATGCTCTCCATAAAGATAGTGCCGCCAAAGCTTCAAAGCAAAGACAACAGCGGCTAGCTCCAAATCATGCGTAGGGTAATTCTTCTCATAATCCTTTAGCTGACGCGAAGCATAAGCAATTACCCTACCATGCTGCATCAACACACATCCCAGGCCGCTGTGGGAGGCATCACTATAAATCACGAATCCCTCTCCCATGACTGGTAGTGAAAGGACTGGTGCTGTAATCAACCTCTGCTTCAACTCCTCGAAGCTCTGCTGACACTGCTCTGTCCACACAAACCTGATCCCCTTCCTAGTCAACCGAGTGAGGGGAGTAGAAAGCTTCGCAAAGCCTTCTACAAAACGACGGTAGTACCCAGCAAGGCCCAAGAAGCTGCGCACCTCTGTCACCGTCGTGGGTCTAGGCCAATCCCGAACTGAATCAATCTTCGCCGGGTCCACTGCCACTCCTGCGGCTGAAACTACGTGGCCTAGAAAAGAAACCTCCCGAAGCCAAAAAGCGCACTTCTTCAACTTGGCATACAACTTCTTCTCTCTCAGAAGCTGCAGCACTATCCTCAAGTGCTCCTCGTGCTCCGTGTCACTTCGGGAGTAAACCAGAATGTCATCAATAAATACCACTACAAAACGATCCAAGTAGGGCTGAAACACTCGGTTCATTAGATCCATAAATGCGGCTGGGGCATTAGTCAAACCAAAAGGTAGCACTGTGAACTCATAATGCCCATACCGAGTCCTGAAAGCTGTCTTGGGCACATCCTCGGCCCTCACCCTAAGCTGGTGGTAACCGGACTGAAGGTCGATCTTTGAGAAGACCGTAGCTCCCTGAAGCTGATCAAACAAATCATCAATCCTGGGGAGAGGATACTTGTTTCGAACGGTCACTTTATTCAACTCTCGATAATCCACACACAATCTAAGTGATCCGTCCTTCTTTTTCACAAAAAGAATCGGCGCTCCCCACGGAGAGACACTAGGTCTGATGAACCCTCGATCCAAAAGATCCTGCAATTGAGCCTTCAGCTCTCTCAACTCTGCCGGGGCCATCCTGTAGGGCGCTTTAGAGATTGGTGTAGTTCCAGGGACTACGTCAATCACAAACTCTATCTCTCGATCCGGCGGCATAGATGATAACTCCGAGGGAAAAACATCCGGGTACTCGCAGACAACAGGGATGTCTTCGAGTCCGGGCATCGCCGTAGGCGCCTCTACTACAGTCACAAGAAAAGCAATACAACCTCTGCTCAACATCTGTCGGGCTCTGGCGGAAGATACTGTCACTGCGAACAATGCACTCTGACATCCCCTATAGACATACTCCTCCTGACCCGGCTCCCGAAGGGTCACAGTCCTCAATCTACAATCAATAGTAGCATAGTACCGGGATAACCAATCCATACCCAAAACCACATCAAAATCCTGGAGTCGACGCAAGACTAACAGGTCAATGGGTAAAATCCACGGTCCTAACTGCACTGGGCAGGACCAACAGCACTCATCTACGTGCAATACATGATCAGGAATCTGAACCTCTAATGCACGAGTCAATGGCCCTATCTCAAACCCATGCGAAGATGCAAATGTACTACTGATAAATGAATGTGATGCTCCAGTATCAAAAAGCGCTCGAGCACGGGTAGAGGAGATAAGAACAATACCTGCTACTACCTGATCAGCTGCTGTGGAATCCTCGACCTGGGCGGTGTACACCCGCCCGCTCGGAGGGGGTCGTCTCTCTGACTGCCGAGAGGAGGTAGCACGATCCCCCTGGCCAAAACTCGGGGTAGCTCCCACTGCCTGCAGAGGCAAGGGAGGAGTCGATGCAGTCGAAGGTGCTGGGGACCCCGCCATCGGGCAAGTCCATGCAATGTGTCCCGGCTGCCCGCAGCGATAACACCGGCCCTGCCGCTGCTCACACTGATGGGGCGCATGAGGCCCGCCGCAAATCACACATCTATCAGTACGCTGCTGCTGCTGCGGCTGCTGCTGCTGCTGCTGCTGCTGTCTAGGGGGCCGATAACCCCCAGGTCTCTGTCTCCTCTGTGACCCGCGGCCCCTCGGCTGGGTCAGTGACTGTGGTGGTCTCGGGGGCCTCGGTCTGCCCGATTGCCCAGAATCCTGCGGTGCTTGGCGCTTTTCCCCGGAGCCGGCCCCTGGCGCTCCGCCTCTCTCAGACATGATCACCTTGCCTCGTGAAACCCATCGAGCTCTCTCTATAGCTATATCCAAAGTCGGGGAATGGTGTGAATGAACGAGATGATAAATGTCCTGATGCAGTCCCCTCTCGAATAAGTCCACCCTCTGAGCCTCGTCGGGGGCAACATGTGGCACACTATGCAGCAACTTCTGGAACTCTCGAACATACTCCTGAAGGGATCGGTTACCCTGCTGCAGACGCCGAAGATCCCCTTCTAGTTTCTGCTTTGCGCTATCGGGAAAGTAGGCCCCGCGCAGCAAAGCCCGAAACTCAGGCCATGTCAACAACTGAACTCCCGGCGGTCCCACGGGGCGAACTCGACGCCACCAAGTCTCGGCGTCCTTCTCCAAATAATGAGTCGCTATGTGCACCTGATGCTCCTCCTTGATGAAGAGGTTCTCAAAAAGTTTCTCCATCGCTGCAATCCAATTCTCTACATCCCAAGGTTCTAAACTCAGGCCTGAGAACCGCGGTGGGTGGAACTGACTGACATAAGCTAGCTTGTCGGTGAGCTCCCTCTGCTCTGTCTCTGTCAAAGGAGCAATCTGTGACGAAGTCGACGAAGTAGCCACCGGGGCCGTCACTGGAGGTGCCCTCTGCTCAAGTAACCTCACCAACCGATCCACATTTTCTTGCTGGCACTTGGCTGCCTCCTCCTGGCGCCTAGCTGTCTCTTCCTGGCGTTTGGACGCCTCCTCCTGGCGTCGCAACGCCTCGGACAAATGGGCCACTTGGGCCCGCAACGCCTGAACCTCTCCCTGATCGGCAGGTGGAGCCTCCTGCCGCTCAGACTCCTCGTCTGTGGCTGGGTGAGCTCTCGTCGTCACTCGACGTCTCGGAGGCATCGTCAATCCTGAAATCAAAGTCAAACATTAGGACCAAGAATCGCTCAACCCAATCAACGAGAGTCTATACATGCTACCCATTCTAAAGTGTAATGCCGTCTGCAGCCGACATGTCCCCTTAGAGAATAACATGCAAAATTACTCACCCCAATCCCCTGGGGAGTTACAACTCAATCATGACTCTCGATAAACGGAAATCGCGCCTCTCTCGACAGTCATCCTAATGTCCAACCAGAGTAGCCTAGGGTCTCTAAGTCCTCAATGACCTATTAACCTAGGCTCTGATACCACTCTAATCTGTCACGCCCCGGGGTCGAAACTGCGACCCGGGCTCGCTAACAGATCCGCCATCTGTACGGAAACTGCCGTACAGACGAAGCGTCTACCCTGCAAATAAATCTATAGCTAACAGATATCAGAGCATAAGTAAGTACATGCTATAGAAAGGAAAAGAACAACTGTACTAGAGTAAATAAAATCCAAGATACAAGCTGTCCTCAAGATACATAAATAACATCTCTCAAAATCTCACACTACAAAAGTGGAAACACAAAAGGGGTACTACTACCTCTCCACTACTGACTCGGGTAAGCGACTAGCCGGCCACGCCCTTACCTCGATCTGAAGACTCCGCACGGGAAGGAGTCGGAGCAGCTACCTCAGGGAAACCTGCACCGCAGCGGGTGTGAGAACTACTGCAAAGGTAGTTCCCAGTGGGTACCGTCCTCAAAGCACACGGTATGCCCACTAAGTCTACCGGAGGCACAGCAATAAAAACAGATAGATAGATAGATAGATAGATAGATAGATAGATATGAAAGCAGGAAATCTATCTCTATATGCCTCTACATATGCTCAAAGGAAAAACTCATCTATGAACATGTAATGTAACTCACTCACACATCTCACCCAAATCTCAATGACTGTCCTCTTTGGATCAGTCTAGACCAAGTCAAGGTCCTGCCTGCGCTCATCTACGGCCGCACATCCCGGAGGAACGGACTTACGTAGGGTGTCCCTCAAGGACTATCAGTAACACATCGCAGCCTCGTCAGGCTCGGTAACATCATCGCACCCGGGGCGTAGCTCGAGGGGAGCGACCCCACCGAACTCAAGTATCTCACGTATCTCATAACTGGCATAACTGCCAGGCTCAGCAGGCTATAATCCTCGATCAAATAGATCGGAAACAGTGAACTGACAACTCACTCTCATGTCAAGGTCGGAGTAAACTCCACGACTCAATCTGTAGTGCTCTCATAGAACCCCCAATGACACTAGTAAATCCCAGAAAATCAGAACATGGCTCTAAAAATCAACAAATATCTCCTCGGCCCCCCGGCACGAGAGAACATGCACCCCGAACCCATGCAGCATCACTAGAACCCTTAGACATTTTAAAACCATTTTTAAAAGTCAATTTTCCAATAAAACGGGCTTTCGGATTTTTAAAACGGTTCAGGTGCTTAAGTGAGACCAACCAAGTATATCGACTAGTGTCATACAATGCCAAGAGTCCACTAAAAATATTCCGGGGTTCAGATAATTTTTCTGTAATTTTCTAGGCAACTATCAGATTATTTAACAGCTAAAATATACAGTTTTGACATGATCAAAGTGCGTTCTGAAGCATTAGAGGGCATTCCACGATTTTTGGAAGAAAATCCAACCCACCTCAAATGCTTTCCGAAGGCCGCACCGAAATCGGTGAAGAAACGGGCGAAATCTGACGAAAAACTGAACTGAGCCCCCCCTGCGCGCACGCGCGCCGTCGCGCGTCTCGGAAAAATCCACGGAGCTCCCGACAACCTCCACGACACCCAGCTAGGTCACCATAAAAATCTCAGCTCAATCCGATCACTCCACATCAAGAATTTAAGCATGCGCTGTTGCGGATTTGCACAGTAACCCGATCCTGCATGCCTTCAACCCGAGAGCACAAGAATGGAGCAAGGATGGAAATTAGCTTGAAATTCATCCAATTTCATCCAAGAAATCCAAGAGGGAAAACCAATGAACTCCAATTTACAATTTCCAGTAACCAACTTACCTCAATTTTGCTCCTGCGCGCGCATGTTGACCGGGTCAACCCTCACAAGCAGCACGAGAAAACTCTGCTTCTTCTCCTTCTATTTCCTCTCCTTCTTCTTCTTCTGGCAGCAAGCAATGGAGGGAGAGAGATGGGGAGTAATGCGGGTGAAGGTGGGGATGACTGTGCTAAAATATCCAAGTTGGAGTGGTTGGACCAGTGGAGAAGAGCCCATACCGCACACTGTGCCGAAACGAGTCGAAAATGGGCTCCCTGGAGTCTGTGTACCGGTACCAGCTTAGTGGTACCGGTACACCCCCCCTGGTACCGGTACCAGACCTCTGGTTCCGGTACCAAGGGGCTGGTACCGGAACCAAAAGCCTGGTTCCGGTACCACACCTCCAAAAACCCCAAAATCAGCCCCAGAACTTCCAGAAACTCTCCGAAACGCGCCGATAACTCACTTTCTCGACTCCGGACCTCCGCATCACCTTGAAACCAACCGATCACCTCTGTAAAATCATAATACACATGTCCAAAGTGATCAACTCCCAAGAAAACCATCCAAGAAGCCACTGCTCAACCCGCAAGCTCCAAAGCCGACGCTAACTCACTTTTCTACAAAAATACCTCCGCGTCGCTCCGGGACCACCCGAACCTCTCTGTAAATATAAATAGAGTCTGCTGAAGGTATTTCCACAATACCAGGCTGCCACGTGGAGTCGGCACACTGCCCGAAGCTCCGGTACTCTACATTATATGTGTCCAAAAACAGTCTGGGTTCTAGGTTCTGCTAACACTGGTATACTACTGCCACTAACACAGTGGCGACAAATAAAACAAGGAAACAAGACATCCCGGGACCGCCGTTTACCCAAACGGCTCCCGCCATAGATAAACGACCAACTACATCTACTAGACTCCACTCTGCTCCCAAGCACGAGTGTAACATGCATCCCACACTAAAAGGAATCCTGACCACTCGGCCCACTACCCGAACGAGGATAACACTATGTCCAGGAATAAAGTATAACGTGTGAATGTCTAAAACATAAATAAACCTAGCCCAAGTGAGGATTTTCTACTGGTCTGGTTACACATGCAACATATGACGGGGTGCTAGGTCAAGTTCCAATAATAGCAGTTAATTTAACTAAAGCAGGATCAGGGAAACATGAATCAACAGGATATCGACAATAATACAGAAAAGATGGCATCTCTCTCTCTCTCTAACATGCAATCTAATCCATCTCATGGCATGTATGTTCTCTATATAATAGAATTAGTAGATAGTCCATTGTTTTTGGAGGTGAAGCAACCCACCTGGAAAAATGTGCGCTCCACAACAGAAATAACTTCCTCACAGTCCAACACTCCGCAAGACACCCAAAATCTGCGAATTACAGCAAAAAGTACCACATATAGCATCAAGATAACAGTTCCAAAAACAGTAATGCTGTTTGCTACAACCAGCACAGAAATCGAGGAATTTCACCTCTATCCAGTCCTCAAAAAAGTTCAGAAAAATCACCGTTGCAATCCTCGCAACGAGTAGCTCCAAATCTAGTACTTACACACCTCAATCTGACACCTGTAGGCCAAGATAAAATTAGAACATTTTCATCGTTTTCGCGCGCTGAATCCAAATCCGATGTCCGTTTTGCCCAATTCCACTTCTAAAATTTTCCAAAGGCCTCCGGTTAAGCAAACTTGCTCCCATTTTACACCCTGAATCCATTCTTTGGGCCCGACGCGCGCACAAACACTCCCAGAAGCCACTAAACCAACAATAAACCCTTAAGCGGGGATTTGGGTCCTCACACTCCCCCTCCTCCCCTCAATGCCTCTCATCCTCTTTCTCTCTCTTGATCCGGTCCCTTACACTAATGGCTACTTCCACGGCACGACACTCCTCTTCCTCTGCTCATTTCGACGACACTTCCCCAGCATGACACTCCTCTTCCTCTGCTCATTTCTGTGTTGTTTTTGATGAAATTGAGCTTCAATTTTGAATCCTGTGTCTCCAAAAATCTTGAATCAGGGTGAGCTCCAATTCCGAAGATGGATCCAAAGAGATCACCATAAATCCTGATATAATCTCTTAATTCATCTTCATAATTTAGCAACTGTAAAGAAATTTCACTAAGTATACTTTCATGATTTCGCAACGGTAAGTATTTAGGATTTTAGGGGTTTTGGATTTAGTGATTTGATTAAAATTGCTTGTATAAGAGCTTTATAGACCTTATCGTGCATCGGTAGAGATGGAGATTTTAAAGGAAGAAAGATAAAAAGATCACAGGGAGTAATGAGAAACTAAAAACTAGCTTCTTTATTATTTTTATATTTCTAGCCATTAAGCATGTGCTTGGTTCATGACAAGGATTGGAATTGTAAACAAATCAGGATGGGATTGGATGGGATCATAATGATGAAATAACCAATTGTCTGTGCTTTTTGTTCAGAACAAAAATTGTTATTATTATCATGTCACATTGGAATGAGATTTCACTTGCCTTGTGGTCCTGATTCAGAACAGGAATAAAAGGATTTGAGTTTTATTTTGGAATATGAATTAGAATGGGATTTCCTTCAAGGCAATAATGGATTTGGGAGTTGATTGTTCCAACTCTTATCTAAACCCTAGATCTCTCGGATCAAATATACCTTTGAAATTGTAATTTTTTTTTTATCAAATTTCTTATTCAGTGTGGTTCATGTAGGGCTAGTTTTGTTATTATTGAGATTTGTTTAGCTTCGTGAATAGATGCACTTTGTGAAGGGGGAACCGACCGTGGGGTTACCGAGCACACCTTAACCTACACAACACACGAGCGCAACGGAAACATAATCTTTCATAAATGAAAGTAGACGAGAACAATCGTAGAAAATAAGCATAAGAATAACTAAACAAATAAAACGAATAAGAAAATACAATGACACAAGATTTATGTGGTTCGTCCAACAATGTATCGACCTACATCCATGGGCAAGACCACCTCAATGCGTTCTTCAATTAATCCACGACACAAAAGTAGGAGTAAAATTGGATTACAAGAAACTCTCTCACGGAGGCTCTCCACGTTTTTCCTTTCAATTAGAATTTTTTCAATGAAGCTCTAAAAAATAAAAGATGAATCACAAGAGTTAATACAACTCTAAAAACCTAATTCTAATAGGAAACAATCTCCACTGTCTATCCGAGTTTCCAATTCGTCGTCGATATTCTCTTTAAAATATTCCTAAATCATCCATAATCTTTAGAAACAAGATTGGATCAAATTAGGATCAAATCCAACATATTCAATCCGTCGCGGAGTTGAATATCGTGATAACGACTTGAAATATGGTTTTACATAATCCAACAATTCTCCCACTTAAAAACATGTGCCAAATTCCACAAAATTGAAGATCTTGCCAAATTCGTACTCTCCTCACGTAGCTCCAAGACCGAGAGAAGTCATGCTCCAATTGAACTTCTCTCGAGTCACCAGCTTCGTTAAAATATCCGTTGGATTCGCATCTGTATGAATTTTCAACAATGAGATAAAACCCTCATCCACCACATCTCTCACGAAGTGATAACGAATATCAATGTGTTTCGTCCGAGAGTGAAACGTCGCATTCTTCGCCAAGTGTATTGCACTTTGACTATCACAATACACTCCCACCATTGCTTCACTTTCAATTCTCCTAAAAGTCTTTTTAGCCAGATAGCTTCCTTACAAGCATGTGTCACTGCTATATACTCCGCCTCCGTCGTCGACAAAGTGACTACCGACTGAAGCTTCGACTCCCAGCTAATAGCACCATCGCTCATGGAGATAACATAACCCGTGGTAGACTTTCTTTTGTCTTTATCTCCTGCGAAATCTGCATCCACATATCCGACGCACTCCAAACCCGCAGAACCATAACAGAGTGAGAAATCTGCAGTGCCTCTCAAATATCTGGGACTGCATTCCAATGTTCACAATCTGGATTTGCCATATACCGACTCACTGCTCCCACTGCTTGAGCAATGTCGGGTCTCGTGCACACCATGGCAAACATAAGGTTCCTTGCTGCCGATGAATATGGTACCCGAGCCATGTTGGCCTTTTCTGCTTTCGTACTTGGTGATTGCTCGGCCGACAATTTTAAATGAATAGGAAATGGGGTAGAAACTGGCTTTGCGTTCTGCAAGTTGAAGTGCCGCAGAACCTTCTTCACATAACTCTTCTATGAAAAACAAACTTTCCTATTCTTTCTCTCCCGTAGTACCTTCATTTCGAGTATTTGATTTACAGTTCCTAAGTCCTTCATATCGAACTCACCGGCTAACTGAGTCTTCAAGATAGATATCCGGCCCTTATTATTTCCGGCGACCACCATATCGTCGACATATAATAACAAAATATAGAAGCTCCCGTCATTATAATCGCAGAAATATGCACAATGATTCGCTTCAAGCCTATCAAAATCCAAACTCATAATGAAAGAATCAAATCGCTTGTACCAACACTTTGGCACCTGTTTCAAGCCGTACAATGATTTGCTCAACCGACAAACCAAATACTCATTACCTTTTTCGACAAAACCTTCCGGTTGCGACATATATATCTCCTGCTCCAGGTCACCATGCAAGAATGTTGTTTTTACATCCATCTGCTCAAGCTCCAAATCCATGACCGTTGAGATTGTCAAAACAACCCGAATAGTGGTAAGACGAACCGCCGGTGAGAAGATCTCATCGAAGTCGATTCTCGGCTTCTGAGCATATCCCTTCACCACCAATCTTGCCTTGAACCTCTCCACATTCCCATCTGTATCCTTCTTTACCTTAAACACCCACTGACATCCAATTGCGCTCTTTGCCTTCGGCAAATCAACAAGTTCCCAAGTCCTGTTCTTCTGAATTTACTCCATCTCCTCATCCATCACGCATTGCCACTTCCCAGCATCGGTCAACTCACAAGCCTCCTTATACGAAGTCGGCTTATCTTCCTCCGCCAAAGCAACATATGCACTAACATGTTAGCAGAAGGAATAAATGAAGTAATATAGTCATTATACCTCGTATGAGGTCTAATAACCCTCCTAGGACGCCCGAAATCTGCTGGCGACTCTACTGGTGAATTTGTATCTTTGGATGATTGCGGAGATTCCAAGTCTGGTTCATCATCAACCACTTCATCATCTTGCTGTGCTTGCTTAACTTGAACCTCATCTCGCGCTTCAAAGAGCTCAATTGGAATCATAGCATCATCATCTTGCTTTTCCTTGGTGCTTTACAAGGACCCTTCATTGAAGACAACGTCACGACTTACGACTATTTTGTGGGTAGTAGGGTGTCACGCCCCGGAACTCGGGCTCGTCTACAGATCCGCCGTGCACACGGAATTTTCCGCGTACACGAAGCGCTGGTAACCTGCTCAGATATAATCTAACAATAAAAGAGCATAATACAGAGCTGAAATAGAAGAACCACATAGTATCTCAGACTGGGACTACAAATAACACTGTAATAAGTACAATAATCTCCCAGCTCACCAAAATAGTACAACCAGCTGGCTAACGCCAGACCCAAAATAAAAGGGGAATACCACAGTCTGAGTGAAGGGTACAGCCTCTATCTACAGCTCTCAGTCTCCCAGGAGATCTATCTATTCGGCGATCCCCTTACCTCGATCCGCTGCCGATGGCCTAGCAGCTCCCGCAGATGACTCTGCAAAATAAAGGAGAAGGAAGAAACAGAAAATAACAATGGGGGTGAGAACTATCAGATAAACCAATAGCCTCCCCTAGTGGGTAAAAACCTCAACTCTGACGCACCCACTAGGACTACTAGAGGCAAAAAGGGAAAAGGTGAAGTGGTAGGATAAGTAAGGTACTGAAACAGTAAAACTACCACTACTATGCCTCTACTGCGGTACTGGCTATCAAAACTGTATGCATGCATCAGTAAACAAAAGCTGTCCAAAATAACCCAATCCGTCATCTGATCCACGATCGGTACTGCCTGCTCCGCTCTCATCATCGGGCAAAAATCCGCGCCGACATGATAGCAAAACTGTCAACAACTGTCTGGCCCCAGCCTCTAGAGTGGAACTCGAGGGGAGCGACCCACACGAGTAAAGCATCACCGGGCAACAACCGCGCCGGTATGATAAGTCTCAAAATTCACCGGGCAACAACCGCGCCGGTATGATAAGTCTCAAAAGCAGGACTGGATCATGACTATGATCAAAGTGGGAAAAACCATCCACTAAAGAAGCCTGATACCCAATCAGATGCAATAGTACTCAATAAGTGGGAAACATCATCCACTAGAGGAAATCCAACCCCAGCTAATGCAAAATAAACCAGGCTCAACCCCTATCTGATGCAAGGACAACATCTGGTCGACCGCCTACCGTCCGCGGTCACCGCAATACCCACAAATCCACAATCTAATGCAAAATAAACCAGAATCAACCCCAATCTGATGCAAGGATAAACATCTGGTCGACCGCCTACTGTCCGCGGTCACCGCAATACCCCACAAGTCCACAATCTAATGCAACCTTGGCTACACTATCCCAAACCCCTGCTCACACTTGAGCAACAACATATGAATGCAAAGGACAACAATGAAAACATGTTCAAATCCCAATATGATAGTGTAGCAATAATAGTGGCCTTACCTGATGTCCGGGCATGCATGCAACTGTCTTTATTTTTAAAAGTTGTAAAATAGTGTCAAAGGTTTAATTGATTTACTGAATAAAAGTCATTTGCATGCGAGATCATAGCCTTTGTCTCAATCACAGTGTCCCAATATAAGTCATCATATCATTTGTGGGGTTATATTAAATTTTAGGGGAGTTTGTCCCAGCGGTCCTTGTCATTTGTCATATTAATTTGTCCCAATGGTTCTCATTAATTGTCCTGTTAGTTGTCCTGTTAGTAGTCCTGTTAGTAGTCCCAATGGTTCTCATTAATTGTCATATTTTAGGGGATTTCTAGTAATCCCAGTGAGCTTGTCAAAAATGAGGTAAGCAACAACCGCCCACCTCGAGCAGCTCAAACAACACCCCAGGTAGTCTCCTGGCTGTCCACAGTCCTCAAATCCTGCAAATCAACGCTCCCGGTATAAATACAAATCCCAAAAAGCACAATATTTGCTGTTTTTCAGACAGCACGAGAAAAGAGGAATTTTTCACCTCTAAAATGAGCTCCTAAAATCCCAGAAAAATCACGGTTGCGTTCCTCGCGAAGAGTAGATCAAAATCGACTCTTAAAACGCCTCGATCTGACGCTCCTACGTCAAGATAAAAATCGGAGAAGTCGGTGCTGTCCAAAAACCATCACAGTAAAAAGGGGGGTCAAAGAGGACCTAAAAACTGTGCCAAAAGTACGAAACGGAGCAAAATGATCAACACGGAAATCGAAGCCCTACCTCTTACGGTCGCGCTGCCGCAAAAATCGTCCAAAAATTCCACCCGGTTAGCCCGCAGTGAATTTTCGACGGAACTGCGACGGGAAATGGGCCTAAAAGAAAATCGTCGCAGTGCGCCGCGTCGCAGATAACTCACTATCTGTAACTCCAGAAATTCTGAGATTCTAGAGAGAGAAAGAAGAGAGAGAGAGGAAAAACTTTCGTATTGGGAGTTTTCTCTGATTCTCTCTCTAAGGCTCGCAACCCGAGGTGCAAAGAGAGGGGGTGGGGGACTTCTTATATAGTGGGCCAAAAGGGAATATTCCCACACAGGATCGGATCCGAACAGGAAACACCGAAACGGGCCAACCAAAACGCGCCACGTGTTGCCCAAACAGGAAACAGCCGGTGCAAGGGCCACTGGGAGGCTGCCACGTGTCCCACGTGGTGCACATGGCCGGTCCGCGCTCCGGGTCTTCCGGATCCTGTCGGCCAACGGGGTGCCGCCACGTGTCATCCATCCAGACGCTTCTAGAAGCCGGCCAGCCAATGGGGAAGCGCCACGTGGCAAGGGGAATGTTCGGTGCTCCCGGTGCACGCCAGGCCCATGGACCGCGCACCCGAGCCCTGCCCGCGCCTGCCCGCGCCTGCCCGCGCTGCGCGCCTCCGCGCTCCGCCGCTGCGCCGCTGCCCGCCGCCGTGCGCCGCCGCCCGCCGCCGCTCGCCGGCGGCCGCCGCCGGCCGGAACAGTAATTCCGGCCGGCCGGAACTGTTCCGGTGAACAGTAATTTTTGCCGAAAAATAAAGTGAATATACCATTTTGACCGTTTTCGCGCGCTGAGTCCAAATACGCCGTCCGTTTCGCCAAATTCTCATCCGAAATTTTGCAAAAAGCTCCCGGAAAAATCCCATTTGCTCCGATTTTCGCGCAGAGTCTATTAAAATATCCAATTTCGTTTCTACAAGCTCCGTTGCACAGTACAAGCTCCCTACAGTCACTGTTTAATGTTGCACAGTTCCTGCGGGAGTCCGGATCATCACATCCTCCCCCACTAAAAAGAGTTTCGTCCTCGAAACGAGACTAAACAATAATACTCAGTCCGATGTCTCGAATAAGTAGGGGTGAGCATCCCTCATCTCCGACTCGAGCTCCCAAGTAGTCTTGCGCTCGTCATGATTGCCCCGTTGGATTTTCACCTAAGGAATGGCCCGATACGCTCCAATACCTCAAAGGGTCCAATATATCGGGGGCTAAGTTTCCCACGAATGCCGAATCTCCTGATTCCTTTGGACGGCGAGGCTTTCAGGAATACATGATCTCCAACTTGAAATTCCAAGTCTCGTCGCCGAACATCGGCATAGCTCCTCTGCCGGCTTTGGGCGGTCTGAAGATACATCCGACTCGCTCGGATCTTCTCCTCTGCCTCTAACAATACGTCTGGTCCCAAGGTCCGCCTCTCGCCCCCGTCACTCCAATAAAAGGGGTGATCGACACTTGCGTCCATACAACGCTTCAAACGAAGTCATCTGAATGCTCGCTTGAAAACTGTTGTTGTACGCGAGCTCAGCCGAGGGTAAGTGTCGAATCCACCCTCCGCCGAAATCCAAGATGTATGCTCTTAGCATACCCTCCAAGATCTGCATAATCCGCTCTGACTGCCCATCAGTCTGCGGAGGAAAAACCGTACTAAACCTGAGTTTAGTCCCCAAGGCTCAAATCTCGGGTCTCTAACGGATACAAAATAGAGGCGGGCACTTAGATAACCGCACCACCTCATTAAGTACAGCAGGACTAACCGCTCAAGTGACTAAGTAGTCTACACCAGCAAATGCATCCGCTCCTCCCAGGGCACCTGGTAATCCAATCCTCATGTCCACGGGCACAGATACTCGATCCGAGTACCTCTGTACTCCTGAGGTTCCTAATAAAATCCCCCAAATGATCACTTTATCTAATTCCCGGTAATCCCTTACAATGCCGAAGTGAACCTACTTCCTACATCTCAAAAAGCACCGGCGCCCCGTAGGCCCCAAACTATGCTAGCCAAAAACAATTCCGCACCCAAAGCGAAACATCCGCCTCGCTAGCGAAGTCAAAACTTCAGAGGCAAAGAAAGCCCTGCGGCAACCCCGGCACACAGACCTCTCCTGGCCTGGCTCCCAAAAGATCGTCCTCGCAGCACAATCAACCGCCGCGAAAAGGGATACTGAGCCAGCCAGTTTATCTATGTACCATGATCAAGTCCCGCAGCTGAGTCATGACCATCTGGTCTACTGGCATAATCCAGGACTCATCTGCACCGGTCAGGACCAACGACACACCTCCATGTGCTAAAAGATCGGGAATACGTACCTCCCGTGCATAAGGTGACCGTCCTACCCCTAACCCATACAATGAAGTAAATGTACTCCTAACGCATATCTAGCATGCTCAAGTGCAATACAATGCAAAATCTAATGCCAAAAAGCAAAATAATAATAATACCTGCCACCACATGGTCGGCTGCTGCAAAGTCCTCCACCTGAGCGGCATAAACCCGACCGCTCTGAGCTGGTGGCGGGTGATCAGCAGGGTAAAAAGATGGGGATCCGCTCACTGGAGCATAAGGCCGTTGAGCTGACGACCGTTGCTGAGATACGAAGGGAGCCGAAACTGAAGAAGATGCTGCTGGGGTCGAAAAGGGGCATGAAGCTCGAACATGGCCTGACTGTCCACATTTATAACAACGACCCCACCTCTGATCACAGGTGTGTGACAAATGAGGTCCTCCACAGAATATACATCTGTCTCTATCGCGAAGCCGTGGCTGTCCCGACTGCTGCTGCTGATGTTGCGGGGGTCTCTGGGATCCACCAGGCCCTCGCTGCTCCGAACGTCCACGGCCCGTGAACTGAGGCGGTGGCGGTCGGGGCGGCCTCCAGGAACTGGCCTGTCCCTCGTCGTGCTGTGCTGGACGCTTTTTGTCAGAACTCTGAGCGACCAAGCCCCCACGTCTGGCAATGACGTGGTCTCCCCTTTCAACCCACTGTGCATGCTCTGCTGCCTCCTCCAAGGTCTGCAGTCGCTGAGCGTGCACCAAAGTATAGGTTTCTGGGCGCAGACCCGACTCAAAGAGCTCCACCTGGTGCGGTCCGTCCCTGGCGACATAGGGTACGCAGTTGAGCAACCGCCTGAACTCCTGAAAGTAGTCCAATGCTGTCCGGTCGCCTTGCTGAAGATTCTTCAAATCATCTTCTAGCTTTTTCTTCACACTTGTGGAAAAGTACGTATCCAGAATCATCTTCTTAAACTCTGCCCAGGGTAGCTGTCGAGTGATCCGAAACTCCAGGGGCTCCACCCGACGCCACCATGCATCAGCATCCCCGTCTAAACAGTGTACAGCCATATGTACCCTGTACTTCTGGTCTATGAAGAAGTCCGGAATAACTTCTCCATTGACGAAAGCCAAGTCCCAATCTCCCAAGGCTTAGTATCCCGCCCTGAAAACCTGGGCGGTCCCCGCTTACAGAACTGAGTAAGTTTGTCAGCAAACTCCTGCTCCTCTGCAGGAGTCAATGGCCGAATTGCTCCCTGAGCAACAGGGGATGCCGTGGTCACCGGTCCAACTGGGGGAGCCACAGCAGGGGAGGAAGGTACGGGAGAACTCTCTGGGGGTGCAACAACAGGCTGCGCCCTCTGCTCTAACATCTGCGTCAGCCGACCTATGGCCTCCTCCTGACGCCGCACGGCCTCTGACATCTGGGCCATCAGAGCCTGAAGCTCCTGCACCTCACTCTGCTGGCCCTGCTCGGACTCCTCCGGCTCGGGCTCAGAGGAAGAAGGCTGCGAACGCGTCAACATTCTACGTTGCGGAGGCATCCTACCACAAGAAACCACACTCAGTATCATCACCCCACACGACCCAATCCAGCGAAAGTTAAAGACATTCTCCTATTTCTGTGACTTTATGTTGTCTGCAGCCAACATAACTGTCACCAGAAGTTGGCTATGTCGGTCCCTCTTCCTTCACTGGAAGAGTCAAACCAACCCAACCACCGACTTTCGCGAAATGTCACGTCTCTCACGCCCTATATCCTAGGGTCTGCCAAAAGCCTAGGGTTTCCTAAGTCCCAACTGACCTATCCCTAAGCTCTGATACCAACTTAATCTGTCACGCCCCGGAACCGGGCTCGTCTACAGATCCGCCGTGCACACGGAATTTTCCGCGTACACGAAGCGCTGGTAACCTGCTCAGATATAATCTAACAATAAAAGAGCATAATACAGAGCTGAAATAGAAGAACCACATAGTATCTCAGACTGGGACTACAAATAACACTGTAATAAGTACAATAATCTCCCAGCTCACCAAAATAGTACAACCAGCTGGCTAACGCCAGACCCAAAATAAAAGGGGAATACCACAGTCTGAGTGAAGGGTACAGCCTCTATCTACAGCTCTCAGTCTCCCAGGAGATCTATCTATTCGGCGATCCCCTTACCTCGATCCGCTGCCGATGGCCTAGCAGCTCCCGCAGATGACTCTGCAAAATAAGGGAGAAGGAAGAAACAGAAAATAACAATGGGGGTGAGAACTATCAGATAAACCAATAGCCTCCCCTAGTGGGTAAAAACCTCAACTCTGACGCACCCACTAGGACTACTAGAGGCAAAAAGGGAAAAGGTGAAGTGGTAGGATAAGTAAGGTACTGAAACAGTAAAACTACCACTACTATGCCTCTACTGCGGTACTGGCTATCAAAACTGTATGCATGCATCAGTAAACAAAAGCTGTCCAAAATAACCCAATCCGTCATCTGATCCACGATCGGTACTGCCTGCTCCGCTCTCATCATCGGGCAAAAATCCGCGCCGACGTGATAGCAAAACTGTCAACAACTGTCTGGCCCCAGCCTCTAGAGTGGAACTCGAGGGGAGCGACCCACACGAGTAAAGCATCACCGGGCAACAACCGCGCCGGTATGATAAGTCTCAAAATTCACCGGGCAACAACCGCGCCGGTATGATAAGTCTCAAAAGCAGGACTGGATCATGACTATGATCAAAGTGGGAAAAACCATCCACTAAAGAAGCCTGATACCCAATCAGGTGCAATAGTACTCAATAAGTGGGAAACATCATCCACTAGAGGAAATCCAACCCCCAGCTAATGCAAAATAAACCAGGCTCAACCCCTATCTGATGCAAGGACAACATCTGGTCGACCGCCTACCGTCCGCGGTCACCGCAATACCCCACAAATCCACAATCTAATGCAAAATAAACCAGAATCAACCCCTATCTGATGCAAGGACAAACATCTGGTCGACCGCCCACTGTCCGCGGTCACCGCAATACCCCACAAATCCACAATCTAATGCTACCTTGGCTACACTATCCCAAACCCCTGCTCACACTTGAGCAACAACATATGAATGCAAAGGACAACAATGAAAACATGTTCAAATCCCAATATGATAGTGTAGCGATAATTAGTGGCCTTACCTGATGTCCGGGCATGCATGCAACTGTCTTTATTTTTAAAAGTTGTAAAATAGTGTCAAAGGTTTAAAACAATAAAAGTCATTTGCATGCGAGATCATAGCCTTTGTCTCAATCACAGTGTCCCAATATAAGTCATCATATCTTTTGTGGGGTTATATTAAATTTTAGGGGAGTTTGTCCCAGCGGTCCTTGTCATTTGTCATATTAATTTGTCCCAATGGTTCTCATTAATTGTCCTGTTAGTTGTCCTGTTAGTAGTCCTGTTAGTAGTCCCAATGGTTCTCATTAATTGTCATATTTTAGGGGATTTCTAGTAATCCCAGTGAGCTTGTCAAAAATGAGGTAAGCAACAACCGCCCACCTCGAGCAGCTCAAATAACACCCCAGGTAGTCTCCTGGTTGTCCACAGTCCTCAAATCCTGCAAATCAACGCTCCTGGTATAAATACAAATCCCAAAAAGCACAATATTTGCTGTTTTTCAGACAGCACGAGAAAAGAGGAATTTTTCACCTCTAAAATAAGCTCCTAAAATCCCAGAAAAATCACGGTTGCGTTCCTCGCGAAAAGTTGATCAAAATCGACTCTTAAAACGTCTCGATCTGACGCTCCTACGTCAAGATAAAAATCGGAGAAGTCGGTGCTGTCCAAAAACCATCACAGTAAAAAGGGGGGTCAAAGAGGACCTAAAAACTGTGCCAAAAGTACGAAACAGAGCAAAATGATCAACACGGAAATCGAAGCCCTACCTCTTACGGTCGCGCTGCCACAAAAATCGTCCAAAAATTCCACCCGGTTAGCCCGCAGTGAATTTTCGACGGAACTGCGACGGGAAATGGGCCTAAAAGAAAAATCGTCGCAGTGCGCCGCGTCGCAGATAACTCACAATCTGTAACTCCAGAAATTCTGAGATTCTAGAGAGAGAAAGAAGAGAGAGAGAGGAAAAACTTTCGTATTGGGAGTTTTCTCTGATTCTCACTCTAAGGCACGCAACCGAGGTGCAAAGAGAGGGGGTGGGGGACTTCTTATATAGTGGGCCAAAAAGGGAATATTCCCACACAGGATCGGATCCAAACAGGAAACACCGAAACGGGCCAACCAAAACGCGCCACGCGTTGCCCGAACAGGAAACAGCCGGTGCAAGGGCCACTGGGAGGCTGCCACGTGTCCCACGTGGTGCACATGGCCGGTCGCGCGCCGGGTCTTCCGGATCCTGTCAGCCAACGGGGTGCCGCCACGTGTCATCCATCTAGACGCTTCTAGAAGCCGGCCATCCAATGGGGAAGCGACACGTGGCAAGGAAAAATGTTCGGTGCTCCCGGTGCACGCCAGGCCCATGGACCGCGCACCCGAGCCCTGCCCGCGCCTGCCCGCGCCTGCCCGCGCTGCGCGCCTCCGCGCTCCGCCGCTGTGCCGCTGCCCGCCGCCGTGCGCCGCCGCCCGCCGCCGCTCGCCGGCGGCTGCCGCCGGCGGGAACAGTAATTCCGGCCGGCCGGAACAGTAATTCCGGTGAACAGTAATTTTTGCCGAAAATAAAGTGAATATACCATTTTGACCGTTTTCGCGTGCTGAGTCCGATTTTGCCGTCCGTTTCGCCAAATTCTCATCCGAAATTTTGTAAAAAGCTCCCGGAAAAATCCCATTTGCTCCGATTTTCGCGCAGAGTCTCTTAAAAATATCTAATTTCGTTTCTACAAGCTCCGCTGCACAGTACAAGCTCCCTACAGTCACTGTTTAATGTTGCACAGTTCCTGCGGGAGTCCGGATCATCACATAGGGTCCCACAATCGATACCCCTTAACACCTTTCGCATAGCCAAAAAATATACACAACCGAGAGTTCTTATCCAATTTTGACATTTTCTCATTCGATATCCACGCATAAGCATCACATCCAAAGATACGAAGATAGGAGTAATTAACGGACTTGCCGCTCCAGACTTCTTTAGGAATTTTCAAATCAAGTGATTTTGTCGGCGCTTGATTAATCAAATAACAAGCCGTGTTCACTGCTTCCGCCCAAAATCTCTTGTCGAGTTTTGAAGTACTCAACATGCTACGGGCCCTTTCCATGAGTGTTCTATTTAACCTCTTCGCTACACCGTTTTGTTGCGGTGTACCGGGTATCGTGAGATGCCGCTTAATTCCATACTCATTACAAAACTCATCAAATTCTCTTGAACAATACTCCCATCCGTTATCAGAATGTAGACACTTAATTTTTAAATTCTTTTCATTTTCCACAAGAGTTTTGAACTTCTTAAAAGTCTCAAACACATCGAACTTTCGCTTTAGAATATACACCCAAGCCTTCCGAGAGTAATCATCAATGAATGAAACGAAGTAAGAACATCCACCCAACGAAGTATCGGGCGACTCCCAAGTATCCGAATGAATCAACTCGAGATGTTTCTTACTTCTTTGATGTGATAGAGAAAATGACAACCTTCGCTGTTTTCCATAGATGCAATCTTCACAAAAATCTAATGGCGCGGACTTGTAACCTAAAAGAAGTTCACGGTTGGATAATACATGCAACCCGCGCTCGCTCGTGTGTCCTAAACGGTGATGCCACATCGTTGAAGACTCCACCTTTGCGCTTGCAACAACCGCTTCTCCCACTTGAGTCTCGCCCACTAATCTATTAAGACCACCTACTTGCTCTCATTTCATCAACACTAAATAACCTTGACATACCTTCAAGTGATCTTTCTCGCCGATGAATTTAAACCATTGTTTGCAAAAAATTTTAAGTGATAGAAGACTTTTCCGAAGTGCAGGAACATGTGGAATATTAGAAACCGTCCGAATAACACCATCAAACATTTTGATCCGAACGTCTCCCACTCCAACCACCGAACATGCCGTGTTGTCACCCAAATAGATAACTCCACCATCCCGTGACTTATAAGAATGAAACCACTCCCTATAGGGAGTCATGTGGAATGACGCCCTCGAATCCAAGATCCAATGATAAATAAGCTCGGATCTATCTAATGTGACTAACGCATCTCCGTCATCCGAACTAGCTGACTTAGCATTCGCTTCGGCTATATTACCTTGAAATTTATTTGAATCGGATTTACCATCAACTCCTTTAACCCGATAATCTTTCTTCACGTGCCCCAACTTTTCACAATTCCGGCACTTTACTTTCTTTTTGCCATTGAATTTTGATTTCGACTTTTCTCGATCACCACGCTCCCTCTCGAAAGGTCTTTCCTGTGGTATCATAGCCTCCCCTGAAGAACTTCCTTGGCTAGACTTCCGCCTCATCTCCTCGGTAAGTAACAATGCAACAACCGACTCCATCTTAAGGGTTTCAACATGGCTCAAGTTCATAATCAAATTATCCCAAATTTCCGGCATCGAGCAAAGTAAAATACTTGCCTTTTCTTCTTCATCGATTCTCACGTCTAGAGCAGCAAGCTTGCTCACGATAGAGTTGAATGTACTTAGATGTTCTTGTACTGGTGCCCCGTCCTTCATCTTTAGATTGTACAATTATCGTCTTAAGAAGATTTTGTTCACCAATAACTTTCCTTTATAGAGATTTTTCAATTTATCCTAAATTCCTTTTGCGATTGTCTCGGTCTCCATATTGAATAGCACCGAATCATCCAGTGCCAAATATAGGTTTGCCAAAGCCATATTGTCCTCCTCTTCAAATTGTTTATCCGTCATTCCTTCCGACTTATTCTCCTTTCTTTGTAGAGCGATCTCACAAGCATCTTTAATCAAAGCTGTTTGCATCTTCAGTTTCCACAATGCAAAGTTCGCTCCATTAAACCGAGGAATCTCATACTTTGTCGCTGAAACTTTCCCCGCCATCGTTTCACCGTCAACGAATTACGAAGAACCAAACGCTCTGATACCAATTGAAGGGAGAACCAGCCGTGGTGTTACCGAGCACACCTCAACCCGCAAAGCACACAAGCGCAACGAAAATAGGATCTTTCGTAGATGAAAGTAGACGAGAACGATCGTTGAAAATAAGCACAAGAATAACTAAACAAATAAAACGAACAAGAGAATACAAGGACACAAGATTTATGTGGTTTGACCAACAATGTGTCGACCTACGTTCATGGGCAAGACCACCTCAATGCGTTCTTTAATTAATCCACGACACAAAATGTAATGACCCAGCCCACTAGCAATAATAACTCGTTCGACCCAAACCACAACCCAAAATGCTTAAGCCCAGTTATTATTACTAGTGTCCAAGTCTTATATATACCCAAACACATCCACATTCTCATCCGATGTGGGACTATTGGGGTGTCACAGACTCCCCCCGTTTAGGCCTGACGTCCTCGTCAGTCCAAACACACACACACACAACAGCCCAAGATCACCAGGCGATGTGAGACTTGTCTCGCTAGCCCTGTCATCTAGATCCAGACTTAGTTGAGACTCGCCGCACACTTCTGGCTGGTTATTGGCTCTGGTACCAAATGTAACGACCCGGCTCACTAGCAATAATAACTCGTTGGGCCCAAATCACAACCCAAAATGTTTAAACCCAGTTATTATTACTAGTGTCCACGTCTTATATATACCCAAACACATTCACATTCCCATCCGATGTGAGACTATTAGGGTGTCACATTGTTGATTAGCAAAGTTTTGGTCATTTTATTTTCATATTTTATGACAAATTTTCTATTTATCTTTCAAATTTTATATTTTAGAAAAATAGAAACTAAAAAAAAAAGTGTATTTAGTAAAATTTCTTTCCTTAAAAAATAATTTTTAGAATGTTTAAAGAAACCAAAAAATACCAACTCTGTAATCCATTAGAGCAATGCTGAAATATATGATATACATCAGATCCATACAAGAATGAAACTTTTCTCACTAGTTATATTGATATGATTAATAAAATTCATCCCGCCTTAAGATGGATAAGATGTAAGATGTATACTCTTTTTTATTATACAAATAGTATTTTTCAATCAAGAAATCCAATCTCGAGGCCAAATTGAAAGCTGGGTCATCAAACTAAGACGTTTGATATTTTGATTCTCAAGTTTTAAATTTTAATTTATTATAATTTATTATTCAAATTTTATAAAATATTGTAATTAAATTTATAATATAATTGAGTTGATTAAATACTTATATATTATTAATGTAAAATGATGTGACATATTAGTTATTATCATATCATCAATTACAATATTATTATATAACTTTTATATTATTAATATATCAATATTTAGTTAAATAAATTAAATTATAAATTTTAATTATAATAATTTAAAAATTTAAGTAAGAAATTATAATAAAATAATATTTAAGGACCATAGTATCACGGAACTCATACCTTGAGAATCAACAATTTTGCTAGTCCTTAATAACTTCTAAATACTAGTGTTTTAAAATTTTGATCAACCTGGCCGGTTGGATCATGACTTAGAGTACAAATCAATACGGTTCAACCCATAAAAATGAATTGGCTTAAATTTACTTTGATCTATTCAGACAAGTGATTTAACCAATAAACTAGTGTTAGGGTCGGAAAGTTGCGTTGATCGTTGACCGGACTCGGTCGTCGATCGGCCCCTAGGGTGACCCTCTAAGTGTGATGCACCGCGTGCCAATGGATCAAGCGATTGGACTGAGGAGGGAATCCGCTCGCTCGGGTTCTTCTCAATTAAACTCTCGCGACAGTCGAGCTTAGATTTGCCGAACCGGAGTGATGAGGTTGTCACGCTTCAGAGTCAAAACTGCGACCCGGGCTCGCCAATAGATCCGCCACCCATACGAGAACCCCGCATAGGCGAAACGTCTAACCTGCAAAGAGAGAGATATAATCACAAATCTGGAATTCCAAGTCTTGACACCTAGTATCAGTATAACTCCTCTAACAACTCTAGGCGGTCTCAAAATGCCGTCAAATCAATCTGACCTTTTTCTCTACCTCCAGCAGGATATCTAGTCCCAAGTCCAGAAAGCAAGCTCACAACACAGCTCAACCTCACTAAAATCCAACAGCACAAAAAACTCTTACCAAGCTTACTATCTCAGTCTCAACAGCGTGCACTCTCACTTATGCGCACCAGTGGTCACAAGCACCACAACAACTCGACAACAGCACAACCTCCACTTCATACTCCCATAACTTTCTCTCGAGCAAAGACACTTACATCCACAGAAAGAGAAGAGGAAGAGAAGTCTCTACTTCTCTCTCGTGCAAGGAGGGGTGAGGGTACCCATGCTCGAGGCTATAAAGTCCACTACCTGGCCGCTCTGGATCCGCTCTCGAATCCTCAATAAGTGGGGTCCTCACTCTCACTCTGCCTCTCTCTGATCCTGTCCATCAGAGTGGGATGCACAACCATAGATATCGACCTAACAGAGACCCCTGGGAACACAATTTCCAGCTCTCATCGTCTACCACTACATGGCCTTGTCGGGAAGATACTAGAGGCTCAAATCATAATCCTTTAGTAACTCTAACCACCAGCACTGCCTCTGGTTCACTTCTTCTGAGTGAACAAACACTTGAGTTCAAGTGGTTGGTGTAGATCTTACAATGCTCGCCACAGTTTCAGAGCAAACACCATGGCTGCCAACTCAAGATCATGTGTAGGGTAATTTTTCTCATAATCCTTTAATTGCCGTGAAGCATCGACAATTACCCTACCACGGTGCATCAATACATACCCAAGGCCGTTGTGGGAGCATCGCTGTAAATCATAAATCCTTCCCCCATAACCGGGAGAGCAAGGATCGAGCACTCGACATACAAAGATAGTTGTCTACATGCCGCTGATCACGTAGCCAAACATCCATTTGGATTCGGGTCACCACAAAGGTACAAAGAGTTTGGCCTAGAATAGACGAACTGGAATATGGAGGCAAAGTTTTGACACTGCTAAGAAGCTGATTGAAAATTTATATTGATTAGAGTGGGGTTACAAGGGGAACTGATAGCCTATTATAATTAAGCCTACTCTTAGAAAATGCGGTAAAGATTATTTAGGAAAGTAGTAAATGAAGGTATGAAAATGTATGAAAATAGTAGGGGGTGGTCCTGACTTACGAGGTTGCAGGATCTTTTTTCCTTCGATGGTTCGGGTATTTATACACCCCGAACCATATGTATAATTGCTGATTTGAAAAATTGGCGTGATTTGATAGAATTATCGTAAATTCCTCAATTACTTCCTTTTGAGTCGAACTTTCTCGAATAGGATAGTAACCGTTTTTCGTCCAGATTTATCCCCCTAATCATCGTGCCGAAACGTGATTTTCAGCACTTTCCAATGCTGGATGTCGCTTGCCGTTTTAGGGTTTCTTACGAAATTTGCGCCTAAATCTCACACTCCTTCCTTTCAGAATCTTTCCTTCTTCGGCTCGAACAACCGAAGGTTGACTCTGACTTCGCCTTCGTTGTCGCTTGACTGAGGCGAACTGATGTTCGTCTTCGGCCGAGGTCAATCCTGGATGAAGCGATAGTTTTCTCGTCGGCTGCCTCTCCTATCGGCTGATGCCTGTAGCCGATGTCGTATGTCGCGTGCTGCACTCTTACGCACCTTAGATCGGTCTTAATCTAGAAGCGAGTCCCTCTTTGTTGACTTATTCTTCCGTCGGCTGATGTCTTTAGCCGGTAGTAGACGCCACGTGTTGCTTCCTCATATGACAAAAATTATGGGCTCATCAACTAGTAATTCAACCATTTTTTTTTTTTTTATATTTTAATACTTAAAATATGCACTAGTTTTTCACTAATCCACACTTTGGATACACTTTTAATTATATAAGAATATAATATAATAATATTTTAAAATAATATAGAATACTATATTTATTTTATTTTTTATTATATATAATATAAAAAATAATAATTAAGTATTTATGATAAAATATTGATGTCAATCAATCTAGTGATTGAACTAGTAATTCGAGACCCACGAACCGTAATATTGTCGGATTGTAAACTGTTTCGAATTTTAAATCAAAGCTAAATATATCAACCACTTTAGAATAGTGGTGGTAATGTAGGGATTACAATTACATTGCAATATCGGAATAGTACAAGGACTCCGTACGTTTTGTTCCCTCTCCCTTCCCTTAAAATTTTGGCCCTCGTTGCTGCAGCATTCGACCCCGAGTCGACCCTTTTTGAGAAAACGAGAAACCCAATCCCAATTCCCCAATCGCATCGAATTCGATCCAACGCGAACGATCGAAAGAGAGAGGCGACGAAGAGGGGAGCACTGAGAGAGAGAGTGGGGGCGAAATCCAACCCTAAACAGGCGAATCGGAACCGCTTCTTCTTCTTCTTCGTCCTCGATTGGTCTCCGCTGCGGCGGCGGGGCCGGCGCCGGGGAAGATGAAGACGACGAAGGGAGGGAAGGTGATGAACCCCACAGATGCCTATCGGAAGGAGCTCCGCAAGAAGGAGCTTAAAAGGGTGAGGTTTTTTGAGCCCCTAGGGTTTTGTGATTTTTGGCTTATTTTTTTATCTTTATTTAAGTCGAATTCTTTGATTAGATGCCATCGATGGTGTTTTTGGTGCTCAGGATGGTAGGGAACGTTAGGGTCATTTGATATTTGAGCTATTTAGGGTTTAAAGATCTGATCTTTATATCATTTCCTAGTAAGAATTGTTGATTGAACATCTTATACCCTAAATTTATTTGTCTACATAAAATTTGCAAGAAGAATAAGTCCCATATTTGATTAACTTTTTTTTTTAAAAAAAATGTTTTGATGCTAAGGCTGTAT
Organism: Tillandsia fasciculata; assembly: GCA_029168755.2. NCBI lineage: Eukaryota > Viridiplantae > Streptophyta > Magnoliopsida > Poales > Bromeliaceae > Tillandsia > Tillandsia fasciculata. Next base: position 25,635,430 of record CM054932.1, on the reverse strand, counting down.
GATTAGATGTTATGTATGGTTTTTTGTGTTGCAAGCGTAGTAGTATATGATGATTAGATGCTATATAGGGCCTTTTTGGATGTCGACAAATTACCACTGCTAACTTGTGGGCCGTTAAAATTTCTTTTATGGTTGTAACATAGGAGATTGAATTGAGTTCTAAACGTTTTTGTGATCATAAATTTTTTAGCTTAATACACTCCGCCTATGTGGTAATTTATCATATTTGGAAAAATGACTTGAAGCCGTATATACTTATGCTATGTTTGACATCTTTTTGCCCTCTTGGTGTACCAATCACCGCATATCTCTTGAAAGAGCAATTAAGATACGCTGAACAAGACATTCGTGCATCCAACCCTTAGTTGATGTACGCCCTAATGAATTTTTGTCGATTCATAACAAATTTTGTTTTGCAAAGAGACTTAATTTCCAAGATGTTGATCTCCTCTTTGGGAAATATTTGTATGAGCGGACTACTACTAAGAGGAGGTATCAACCCTTTGTTTCCTTAGTTGGAGTTATCAATTTGATAAGAGTTTTCTATTGATTATCTTACTTTACTGCAAGTGAGTAATCTCTGAATCTTCATCTGGTAGTCTGTTATTTTCTTTCTTTAGGTATTGTTACTACTAGATTTTTAGTATGTTTAACTTCCATCTCTCTTTATCTATTACAGTTTTTTTTTATATATGGTTGTCTTCCATCTCTCCGTTTCTTTCTTGCTGACTGAAGCTATCATTGATATTCACAGTTTTATGATTAATAAGTGCTTCTATCGCTTATTTTCTTTGCTATTTTAACAGAACAAGAAAGAAAGAAAGAAGGTGAGAGAGGTGGGGATCTTAAAGAAGGATCCTGAAGCCATCAGGGAGCAGATTGAGAAATTGGAAAAGATGAGTAAGTAAACTTTGCCTGTGACCATCATATTCAAGATTTCTTGTTTTTGGTTCCTAGTTAATCAGCATTTAATAATATTGAGGACATAGCATTTATTTTTTCTCCATTATGTTGGACATTATGTCGCCCAATGGTGATTTACAACTCTCAGCCTAATAGGACCAACTTGAACATATCTGGCATCCATTGGCCTGTGGTCACAATCTGATTGTGCCGAACTTTCCAGCAACTGCACATAAGGGTGAATTTGGTCAAATTTAACTTGAATTGACTCAGACCAAACCTTTTAAAAGGTAGAAATGGCATATGAGTGTCCAAGGCATCTCATTGTGCTTGCGCAACATGTATTTGCACATGTAGGTGTGTACGTATGGTCTGTATTAGGCACATTCTACATAAATAATAGATATGTAGGCACACATTACTGAATAGAAGTGCACACTTGAAAGAGTAAGTTAACTGTTCATTTATGTTTGGAAAAATCACCGAGATCTATTTGTGTTATTTGATGTCAATTGTTTAAGTAGCTAACTATCTAGATGCCATGTTTAACCTTTGTACTCATAATATTTACCAGAGTTTCTTTAATTCACTGATGGTAAGGATCCCCTTCCAGATAAGCATATATGAGTGCATGTACTGTTGCTTAGAAATAAGAACAGGGCCCAAACCTGATATGGCCGTTTTGGCTCAAGCCATATTGACTTTGATTTTACTTAACCTAATTTTTTGGGATGTTTCATAATTTTTTTTCACCTTACTATAATTTGAAAAGTTAGGTTAGATATATGACATTGTTACAAAAAGGGCCCGTATTGTCTTTTTCCACGGTTTGATTTTGGAAGGGACTGACTTTGGGAAGCTGATGAATATTGAGAGTCTGAGTCTGTTCTGAGATAATGCTTTGCCGCTCTTCTGGGTACACGTCCTATCTATTTTAAGCAAAAGAGAACGAAACAACATCTTGAGGTTTGCACTTAATGTTCTAATTGAGATCCAAGTGATTTTTTATTTTTCATTTTATTTAATTTTTAAGAATGCACCTTGGCAGTGCTCATAGTTTGGACTCGTAGTATAACACATTTTGTTTTGTATGTATTCATTTGTCTTCATGTATACTAATAAGGTGGTGGAGTCCCAAGTTACCTGACCAGATGGTGTAGTCATTCATTTTTAGAAGATTTGTCACTCTGTTGGACATTTGGACAAGACACATCTAAAATTTCTGAAAAAGTAAGAGTGTTTGCTACGGTTTTGGTAATGTTTTGTTCTGGATTAACTTGCCTAAAGGACAACTTATTCCAAGTCTTAACTTTTCATTCATTAATTTATTTAATTGTAGGAATTGATTTACCATTTTTTATTGCTTGTCAATAACATAACAAAAAGAAAATAATAAAACAAGCAGATCTAGTTGTTTCATAATGGGTCTTATTAAAATAAATCTGCTATATTCAGTGCAGTTGGTCATGCAACCTGACCTTATGATTGTTTATTTTCACTATTTGAATTTCTCTTGATAATTCTACCAAAGTACATCCAGTCTCCGATGTTCTTAAGAAAGTATAAGATGTGCATTGCCTGTGAAGGTATATTCTAGATCTATTTTAGAATAACATAATTGGATAATGACTAATTATTCACGTAGGCTCTTTGCCCACGAATAAAGGAAGATACATTACATGCGGACACTGCTACTTTGAGTTTTTACTGTCTTGAAATAAGGTGTGCAAATGAATTTTAATCCTTATGTCTGGTTTGGGCAGAGGCAGAAGGTGCTCTTGACAAGGCAAGGAAGCACAAGAAGAGGCAACTTGAAGACACTTTAAACCTAATTTTGAAGAAAAGGAAGGTACTTCACTACTCTCTTTTAATCTCTCGTCTTTGAACTTTAATCTTTAGTGCTTCTCTTTTTGTGAAGCTAAGGATAGTAGTAGACAGTGTTTTGTTCATTTGTGTTTTAGTAGTCAAATGGTGGTTTGACTAGATAGAACCTCCCATTTTTCTTGTGTTTTTTCTATTCAAGATTCTTTCTCATCAGATACTGACTTGAAATTATTATCGACTTCTGTATATCTTAGTTACTTGTTTATCAGACTTTATTCTCAGGAGTTCTTGATCATGCAATGTTTTATTATGTAACACATTAATTTCTTTACATATGGAGTAGTCAAGTGCATACTCATGTATAGCTATCCGTTTATTTTCCTTGAGAAGGAATTTGGTTCCTAGTAGCAGGGATTGCCCAATGCTGATTTTCCGTGAAATCTGTGAAGCTAGTGAGAATGCTTAAAATATCCCGAAAATATGGAGTGCTGTCTTTTGATTTAGTGATTTGTTCTAACCAGTGAGATACATGAGGTGACATCCATATGAAGTTATGCTCCAACTGGGGCATCCATGCATGTCTGTATATAACTGAGGACTAATGCTAACAACAGTGCCACGAAAATGTGTGTGGAGTGCCAAAGAAATTAAAGAAAGAATAAAAGAAAGAGAGGTTATCTCTCATTTACAAAAGATTTAAGGGAATTGCTTTCCCAGAAAATTTTCAATCATCCTTCTGTTTTATGTAAGACCTGTTTGTGCATGTTTTTTATTTTGTTTCCTGCAATCAACCTTGTGTGCTTTTGTAACCCATACTTATCAGCTTTGCATCAGCCTGATCTTGCTTAGCACATAACGTGAATGCCAAATGGAAGCTAATAAAAGGCTTGACAAATGATGAAGGTGAACAAAATTTTCGAGTAAATTGATTACTCATAAATTTTTCCTTCAGTTTTTGGGATTTTTTGTTTCTTACAAGATCTTTCTTAAGTAGAGACTTGCACTTTCTGCAAAAACAAGTGCAGCGTTCTTAGTGAACTACATGAAAGCGGGTAGAATAATTTTGATTATTGAACTCAATCATTTTGAAACTTTCATATTGGTTATGTTATGAAAAGTGGCATTGATAGGTTTTGGTTGATAAGTGACAACTTTGTAAGATTTGGTTTGGTAAGCGTTGAGCTTGAAACGACATAATAGTATCGCTGCACCAACCATTGTGTTATATATGGTAGTTTTATCCAATAAGAAGGGTGGCAAAGACTTTCCTCATGGTGGTTCTTTGTGCTTTGCCTTTACTTGAGTGATTTAGTTTTTAGATTCTCATTCCTTTAGTAGGATGATGACTTTCTTATAGTACTCAAGGCATTGTTTGAACTAATATTTCTTTAGCGTAATAATAGCAATCTGAGGTGAGGGAGCAAGATAGAATTGGTGATTGATGAACATATGCTAAAGCCTTAATATAAGGGTTGAGGAGGGAAAGGATAAGTTTTGCGTGGATTTTGGGGATGATAGTTTTAGTTTTGTAACATTGTTTCTCCATGAATAACATTGTCACGCCATGAAATTTGACTGATTTTCTCAAATTTTTTTGATTATTTAAACATTTTATTTTGGCACAGGAATACGAGGAGAAGATGCGTGAAAAAGGCGAGGCACCAGTCATGTTCAGGTGAGATTTTTTTTCTTTAAATTGGTTGTTTAAAAATTTATTTATGATCTGAAATTCTATGTATCTTGATTTGTATGTCTTTTGTCCTATGTATAATATTACTAGTCACCTGGGGCCCCCTCGGAGACGCTCTACTGCAGAGGAAGATGAAAGAGCGAAGCATCCTAAGCCAGAGGTGTGTCTAGCTCAACTCATATCATTATGCAGTCTTTATGTTGGGACCTGCTAACCAGCTTTACAATGCAGGATTCGGTTTACTATCATCCTACTCTAAACCCAACAGGAGCACCACCTCCTGGAAAACCTCCCATGTACAAATCATCTATAGGTCCTATTCTTATTCCCTGTTTCATTTATTTTCTTTTTTTATTTTTACTTTTTTGAAAATTTAATTTTTTGTCTGATGTTCTATAGGCCCAAGGATCCCATTACCTCCTTCCTCAAGTGTTGGAGCATCATCTTCAAATTCAGAGTTAGAAGAGGGAGGGCCGTCAGTGCCACCACCCCCTCCACCACCACCACCACCACCACCACCACCTCCCCTGCTAGCCACCGGTGAACTCGCCTCTAGTGATGATTCTTCTGCTCCTCTATCTATACCTTTACCTCCTCCACCACCTGCCCCACCTAAGCCTGCCGCAGATTCACAAGTATCAATGCTGCCACCACCGCCTCCACCGCCTCCCGGTCCTCCACCCAAAGAACAAGTCACATCTCGTATGGTGCTACCACCTCCTCCACCTCCACCGCTTCAGCGGCCTTCACATTTGCCTCCACCTGGCACATTTGTAAAGTTTGTTGATAATAGCAAAAGTGCGGCCTCAGAGGGGCTTAATGTGAAAGATTCTGGTCAGGTACTTCCTTAGATTTATCTAGATTGTAACTTGTTTATCGCTCTGTAGTTTTGATGTATTGATCTGTAGTGGTTTTTGTAAGGGAAAACATTAAAAAGCCTCCTGTGGTATAGCACATTTGAAGTTTACTACCTTGAGGTTCGAAATGTGGCAGTTTGTCCTCAAGGTTTCTATTTTAGATTTCTGCAAGGACCTGCCATTCTATAGTTAGCAAAGTGCTACAATTTATCAACTGCATGGCAAAGTTTTAATTGCTGAGTAATAAAGCGCCACATTTTACCACCATGTAGTTTATAAGGTGTGGCACATTGCTACTATTTTTAATGGTAGCTCTTTATAAAAAAAATAAAACAAAAAACACATTAAGGCAAATTGCTACATTTTGAACCATAGAGTAAGCACCATTAATTCGGAAATCCTTACCTCTCCTAATGGATCTATCCTCTGATTGCTTGCAATCTTTCCTCCATTTCCAAATTTGGTTTATCTTGTTACCCAGGTGGAGGAATTACTTTGTGAAAATTTGGTGGTGACCTATCTGTGTTCATAGACAACATTGTTCTTCCCGAGTGCTAGTACTCTTTAACTTTGTGTTCATTTACACCCAATCATCCTTTAAGTACAAATAAAAAGTCCTAAAAGGATCTTGTCTTTTGCAGGGTTCAGCTATGCTCCCTCCACCTCCGCCACCCCCTGGATTGCCACCGACGCCAGCAGGTGTCCAGCCTGATTCAACATCATCTGAAACAGATCCAAACAATGCTTTAATGAGTGACAAAGCTAAAACGGTGCTGCCTCCACCACCTCCACCACCTCCAATTTCTCACAGACCACCCTTGGTCCACACTGTACCACCTGGAATTCCACAGTTCCCCCCTCCTCCACCACCTCAATTGATGGTAGCTGGAGTTCCAAATAGACCTCTGCCGCCGCCGCCTCCACTTCCTCCTGGAGTAGCTCTGCCGCAAATTCCCAGGCCACCTTTTGCTGGGCTCCCTGGGCCTCCTCTGGGCCCACCACCACTTCTTGGGCCACCAATCATGCCAGGACTTCCTGGACCTCAAGATGATGATTTCGCGGCCTTCAGGCCACCTGTACCTCAAAAGTCATCATATGTGAAGTCCGCTGCATCGACGGTCGTGAAAAGGCCATTAGCTCAGCATACACCGGAACTAACAGCTATGGTATGTTCTTGGTTTTATGGTTGTGTTTGGACTCCTTTTTGTTCGTGCATTGCATTACATGACTTGGAAGTATCATTTGGTTTCTTTTAAAAATTCCACTTGATTATTACTATCTGTAGTACTGTTTCCTGCCAGATAAAAACCTATCGTGTCCCTAAGAAACTAAACACACACGCAATAGTTGTAGCGTAAAAAATCATTGAAAATAACCGCTTCGAGTCATCCTCTGATTATGGTTTCATTTGTCCTGTTGGAAATCATTTTGTGTGTGTGCGCGCGCGTGTGCACGCAGGTCTGTGCTATTGTTATGCTGTAAATGATTGTTCATTTGTAGTATGATTTTCTCTCTGTACTTTGCTATAGCTCCTGCTTTTCAATTGCAAAAGCTGGATATTAGGACATTATAATTATCTATGACGCAACTCAACCTCTCTTTCATCTTACTTTTTCTTATTTTAATAATGTTTCATGGTATACCTCTCACTCGGAATGCTGTAGTTGGCACCAGAGACATCATTTTTAGCAATTTTATCGATCGTTCATCTAGTTTCATTATCTAGCTTGCTTAGAATTAGGTATTATTTGCTCATCATTTGTTGCTTCACCTTAAGTGTGGTTGTTCATTGGAACAGGTTCCTGCGTCAGTGCGCGTGAAGAGAGAGACAGCCGTTGCCAAGCTGAAGCCAAAGACGCAATCCTCTGCTTCGAAGCCTTCGGCCCTCGGTGTGATTGGGAAATCAGAGACGGCGGCCGCATCATCAGCGCCCAAGGGGCAGAGTATCGACGAATCGTACATGGCCTTCTTGGAGGACATGAAGGCACTGGGCGCTCTCGACGGATAAAAAGGCGTGGCGATAACATGGCATCTTGCAAAGTAACAAAGCCTTTGTTCAGGAATTGGGATGTAGGGGGGCCAATGATAGTGAAAGTGAAACTGTTAACTGGATTAGATTATGTCTCTCTGATGAAATTAATTTCCATGGGTTGTGCCATTTTAGCCCTGGTGCCTAACACTCATTTATGATCTGATCTGACTTTAGGGGCAGAAAAAGTGAACATTGTATGATTTTTCTTCCTTGTGGCCCTGAAGTAGAAAGAGATGTTATTTGATGCTTGAAACTTGTAGCTGCGTAGCTGTTGTAATTTGATGGCACGTACCACACCTTGTTATCTTATATTTTTTCTTCGAAAAATCTGGGACTTAAAATCACTTTTTTAAATCACTTGTTTAATAAATAGTGGGATCTAATTCTGATCTGCTGAAAAGTCGCCGTTCCTTGAGTGACCTTGTTTTGATGTCAAAATTCTACGACTAAGTTTTACTAGCAAATGTTTTCTATTAGATGGAAAGAATCAAAGGAAAAAAGTTCTAATAGAGTTGAGATTTTGCTATTTCTTTTTCTTTTCATGGTGAAAAATAGAAAATGGCCTTATGATATTTTGAAAGGATCATTTATTTTCTGTGTATATCTCAATAAGATTGGCAAAAAAAAAAAAAAAAAAAAAAAAATCAATTTTTTTCTCTCTTTTCTCTTTTTCTTTTGTTTTTCACCTCTTGTTTCTTCTTTAGAAGCCATCTAAACAGGCATAAAAAATTTGTACTAATAAATGATATATTTCACATGCTTGTCTCATTTACATGATGTGTTTTCAGTGAAACCAAATTCTGAGCAACATATACTTTCCAAAATCAAAACCAAGATAGACACAAAAGTGGGGGTAAACTAAACTATTCTCAAATTTCTCGCTTCTCCTTAATTAGTTGAATGTTTGTTTATTGTTCTTTTGCATGTTCCAGATGATGAAGTCACTTAAAAGGGTATTAGATGAGGTTTAAGTGAGATAGTATATATTATAAAACTACTAATGAATCCTTATTATAAGGTGAAAGCGTTTGATCGGATGACTATAAATTTTAGATGAAATGAGCACTCCAAAGAAGACTGTCCTAATTCAGATGCCTCTTATTAGGAACTATTAGGAAATGCTGAATCAATGCCAGCATTTAAGCTATCTTTTGCTTCTGATCAGTCTTTAATTGTAAGATGATAATATTTGATTCAATTATTATAAATTTTAGGTGAAATAAATAGGTTATATGTGTTGGATTGCGAACCAAACTTGTGAGAATGTTGACCAAGTCAAGTCGTTGACCAAATCTAGCGCGTCTTTAGAGTAGGGATGGTTTCCTAGATTGATCACTTGTCACGATTTAGTGATTCGGTTGAGAAAGAATCTCTGATTTTGTCTCAATGCACAAAAAAAGAGTCGAAAACTTGAAAACTCAGCGAATTTGGTAATTACACGTTAATACTACTTCTAGAAAAGCTATAAATACTGAGAAATGAAAGATTGCAGATTAATCTATTCCTAGAAAATAAAAAATTGTAGAAATTAAAAATAAATAAAATGATGTGGTATTTGTACCGTGGGAATGATTTTTATTACAGACTTTTTTGTACTATTTATAGTACTACTGTCAGTCTGTGTTATTGGATGGTTCGTGTTGTGGGGAGCAATGTAGTCGCCAGGGACGAGGCCATATATAGGCCCACAGGGGCCATGGCCCCCCCCCCAGAAATTTTAAAATTATATTATTTTGTGGGCCAAGTTATCTGAAATATTAAAAGACTATATTATTTTGTGGGCCAAGTTTGAAATACAATGAAGACCCGCTGGCCCGCTCCCTGCTGCTCCCCTTGCTGGCCCGCACCATGCTGCGCGGCTGCGCCCCTCCTAGGCTCCTAGCACGTGGGTGCACCAGCTATTAGCAATAGGCAACACCGCAACAGGTAGCCTAAACGTCTCTCAGCCTCTCTCGCCTCTCGGGCTCTCTCTCTCTCTCTCTCTCTCTCTCTCTCTCTCTCTCGCCTAGGCAAGTATTATTATTATTATTATTATTATTATTATTATTATTATTATTATTATTATTATTATTTTTTGTTGTTCCTCTTAATTTTTTTTTAAAAAAAATTATTATGATATTTTGAACTTAATATCAAAACTCAAATAATTTTTTTTTATTTTTTAAATTAATATTTTTTACAGTTTTTTTTATCACTGTTAAATATTGATATTTGATAGTTAATAGTTGATAAAAATAGAATGAATGAATGATAGTTGTTGTCTTGTTGGATGAAAAAAATTTCACTTTAATTATGCTTTTAATTTTTTTTTAGTTATAAATATATTATTTTATCTAATGAATATTTAATTGTTGAAACTTGATTTAAATCATTTGATGCAGCAGTAAACTTGTTTGATGAGTTTGACAGTCCGTCGCTGATACTAGGAATCGCCAATCGGTAGCCGCCTGGTCGGCGAGCACAAATTCTTCGTACGACTAGCCAAGGTCAAAAATTCTTTCAAATCCTCTTATTTTTTTTTATATTACTTAAAAATATTTTTATTATTATTACTGTTGTAGACTTGTAGTGTAATTACTAATTAGTGTTGTAGTCTTTTGAACTTATTAGTGCGCTATGATTTTTTACATAATTCTACATGATTTTCAAATTATACTAAATTTTAATACTTGATTTCTTGACATAATTTTTTGTAGATCTCTAGACCATTATTATTTTAATGGGAAAGACAACTACACTCGATTCTTTTTTTAAAAGAAAAAATATTGAAAAATCGAAAGTTAATGAACAAGAAGTTATTTATAGAGATGAAGCTTCGGGTTCCCAAAGTTGTCGTTTGAAATATCCAAGAATAGAAATTAAAGAGGCTGATGACTTGCCAGTTGAGCGTGATCCTGGATTACGACCCCAAATTTGGGATTATCCCGTTGAACAACGTGATGAAGTTCGACGAGCATTTATAATTAATGGTCCATATCAACCTAGACTTTTGGAATATCCAAAAAGTGAGTCTCTTTCTCATCAACGTCGCTTTGGTTTGAGTCATTCAAATTGTGGTTGGAATATTCTCCAACCAAAGATGCCGCATTTTGTCTCCCATGCTTTGTTTTTAACAAACCATGTGGGCATTCTTCACAAAATGCCTTACTGTTGACGGTTTTCATAATTGGAAAAAAGTTAAAGACGGAAAAAATTGTGCTTTTCTAAATCATATAGGTAGAGAACCAAACTCACCTCATAAAGTTGCCGAAAGAGCTTGCGAAGAATTGATGAAACAATCTCAGCACATTCAAAATGTGCTTCATAGACATACATCACAGCAAAAGGCAAATAATCGCTTACGCCTTAAAGCATCAATAATTGCAGTTAGATATCTTACTTTCCAAGGATGTGCTATGAGAGGTCGGGATGAAAGTAAAGAATCTATTGATCGGGGTAATTTTCTGAAAATGTTGGAAGTGTTCTCTTTTCTTAATGAAGATATTGCAAAAGTTATTTTAGAAAATGCTCCGCAAAATGCTTCTTATACTTCGTCGGATACACAAAAAGAAATTTTGCAAGTTCTAGCGGAGAAAGTAAGAAGAAAATTTCGAAATGAAATTGGTGACTCAAAATTTTCTATAATGGTTGATGAAGCACGCGATAAATCAAAAAAGGAGCAGTTAGCTATCGTTTTGAGATTTATTGATGTACAAGGTTTGGTGCAAGAAAGATTTTTTGGTCTTGTTCACATTTCGGATACTAAAGCATTAACCGTGAAAAATGCAATTTATTCCATTCTTTCTCATTATAATCTTGATGTTCAAAATATTCGAAGCCAAGGATATGACGGGGCGAGTAATATGAGAGGTGAATGGAATGGATTACAAGCACTAATTTCTAATGATTGCCCCTATGCATACTACATCCATTGTTTAGCCCATCGTCTCCAATTGGCTTTGGTTGCGGCATCTAAGGATGTTCTTGAGGTTTATGAATTTTACTCAAAATTAAGTACTATTGTCAACATTGTTGGATCTTCTACCAAGCGAAATGATGAACTAAAAAAGTTCCATAGTTTTGAAATTGCCGAAATGATTGAAAATAATGAGCTTGAGACGGGAACCGGACTCAATCAAGTTGGCACTTTGCAAAGGGCCGGTGATACTCGTTGGAGTTCACACTGCAGATCTATTACTAGTTTGCTAAGAATGTTTAAGGCAACATGTGCAGTTTTAGAGAATATTATGGACGAAGGATCTAATGCATCTCAACGCGGTGAAGCACATTTAGCTCATAAGGCAATGACATCTTTTGAATTTGTGTTTATCTTGCATCTCATGAAAGAAATAACGAAAGTGACCTACATTCTTTGTCAACATTTGCAACGCAAATCTCAAGATATTCTTAATGCTATGCATCTTGTGACATCAACAAAATCACTTATTCAAAAGCTTAGAGATGAAGGATGGAGTTCACTTTTTGACAAAGTAAAGTTATTTTGTGCGAACTATGACATAGAAATTTCAATTATGTCTGCTCCTTATGTGGGAAAAGGAGGTCGTGCTCGCCTTCAACGAGATCATATTACACTTGAGCATCACTATCGAGTTGATATTTTTAATGGTGCAATAGATTCTCAATTACAAGAGTTGAGTACAAGATTTAGTGACAATATGATAGAATTACTTACTCTGAGTTGTGCTTTGGATCCTAAAAATGGTTGCAAATCTTTTAATATTGATGACATTTGTAATCTTGCGAAAAGATTTTATCCTCAAGACTTTACGGAGTTAGAAAAAGAAGAGTTGAGAATAGAGCTTCGTCACTATGAATTTGAAATTTCGCGACATTTCGATTTGCAAAAATTGACAACTATTTCTGAATTTTGTCAATGGTTGGTGGCAACAAGAAAATCAAAAATATATCCCATTCTCTATCGATTGGTTAAACTTGTCCTAACTCTTCCAGTTTCAAATGCAACTACCGAACGGGCATTTTCCGCTATGAACATTATTAAAACCGTTCTCCGGAATAAGATAGATGATGACTTTCTCACTAATTTTTTGATCGTGTATATTGAAAGAGAAATTGCCGAGAAGTTTACTATTGATTCAATCATTGATGGATTTCGTGACTTGAAGGAGCGTCGAGCGCTATTCTAACTTTTGAATAGTAAGCAATTTTTTAAAAATTTTCTTTAGCATTTTTGTATTTTGAATTTTTTATATATAGTTTGTTTTATTAATAATTTTTAAAGATTAATATATTTTATATAATATATTTTATTTTATATAATATAATTGAAAAGGAATTCTTATTTTTTCATACGTTATCATACTTTTGAGAGAAAAGTGTAAGGAGATTATTATTGATTCAATCATTTGCAATTTTCTCAAGGAGATTACTATTGATTCAATCATTGATGGATTTCGTGACTTGAAGGAGCGTCAAGCACTATTCTAACTTTTGAATGGTAAGCAATTTTTTTAAAATTTTCGTTAGCATTTTTGTATTTTGAATTTTTTATATATAATTTGTTTTATTAATAATTTTTAAAAATTAATATATTTTATATAATATATTTTTGGCCCTCCCAGAATCAAACTCCTGGCTTCGTCCCTGGTAGTTGCATCTTTATTGGTTACATAAATCACTATCACGTTTTCGACCGTTTTCGCTCAAAACTTTTTTATCTTCAGATATTTTTTTTCGACTTTTAATATATATATATATATATATATATATATATATATATATTGTGCCAATAAAAAATAGCTTTTTCATAATTTAGTTGCTATCCATAGATTGCTGACTTATCACTAGCGCAAAAGCACTAAAATTGTGGCATTAGAGAGAGAAAGATTCATTGATATGGTCACTGCTCATTGGTGGAAATTGATCTCATTAATTAAATGATTTTGAACTTGTGGCAATCTCAAGTGGTCCGACTTAACAAAAGCTGTAGTGTGACATGTGATGCGACCCAGTCGTTGCCCTCGCTGTCCACAAAAGCAGCGATGTAAACAAGCACTCTCATCCCGATCACAACTCCATGTGCAATGAACACAGCCAAAAAGGGGCTTTATTTATTTATTTATTTATTTAAAATTCTTTAAAAATTTATAATTTATAAAATAGTTTTGTAAACAAATTATTTGATCAAATAATTCTATTTTGTTCAACTTAATTTTGAATTGAAAAAATAATTAGAAAACACTAAATGATTCATCGTCTTTCTCTTATTTATTAAATACAAAAAAATCATCCACCACATTTTGCTTAAATAAAAAAATAATAAATATTTTTTTTTTCTATCCATCATATAAAATTTTGATAACTACATAGAAATTTTAACAAGTCATATATAATCCTAACAATCTAAAATATCCTAATAATTTATTCATAAAATTTTAATCATCAAATAAAAATTCTAATTATTTTCACACAAAATTAACAACCTAATAAAAGTTCTCTTAATTTATAAAAAAATAATAATACTATGAAAACGGTAAATTATTTTCACCACTTTCGACGAATTCATCGTATTTCTAGATAAGAAGGCGGTGAATTCACCGCTAAATAAATAAAATTTTGAAAAAAATTATTTGATAAGTTCAATTTGCATAAAATATTCACTGATTTTGCGATTTTGTAAAGATATGTTATTATTTTAGATTTTACAGTTTGATCCGAATTTTAATAGAAAATTACTCCCCACTCCTTTTTTTTTTTTTTTTTTTTTTTTTCTCCGCTCTCAATCGGTCACCTTCCTCCTCGTCTTTTCTTTCTCTCATTCTTCTTTTTGCTTTTTCTTTCTTCTTTTTTTTCTCCACCACTCCAATATTTACGCTGCGCTCTACTCTCTTATCTCGACCATATCTCTATCGATATTGGTTCAGATTTGATATAAATTGCAAATGTGATATGAATTTAATCCAATCTTAGGTGCTAGGGCCATAGCGTCGTTGTCTTTGAGTATGACGCCTCCGGGGTTGGGCCTACTCCCTTGTCATTGAACTCGACCCTTCTAGAAAGGAGAAATAGAAAAATAAGTAACTAAAATGAAAGAAAACAAACTAGAAGCGGATAAAGAAAAACGAGAAAAAAAAAAATAAATGAGTTTTGTCTCGTTTTTCAAAAATTTAAAATGAATTTATAAAAATTTAAAATAGTGGTTCATTTTTTACAAAATTATAATTTCAGTGAAAATTTATGCAAATTGGCCTATTAAAATTGTTTATTGAATTATTATGAGAAAAAGTCCAACCAAAAGTCCCTTTTGTTTCTCTTTCACCGTCCACCCTTTTTGACCCACATCTATCTCCCTCCAACCACTACCAAATAAAGCAGAAAGCTCCTACAAATTTTAATGGCACCTTCCACTATCTCATTTTTTTTTTCTTTTAATCTATTTCTGATGACGCCACTTCGAGACTCCTGCTGTACAGTAGCAGCTTGCAGCAGCAGTCTCTCTTCTTGTATTTTATAATATCACTTCAGTCAAAGCTCTTCTTCTTCTTCATATCCCTTGCTCTTAGATAGATAGTTAGATAACACATGATCATGCTCAGTAAGAGCTCAGAAGAGTCTTCTTTGTTGGAGATTAGGGTTTTGTTGATGTGTTATCTTCTTCTTCTCCTCTTTTTCTTCATTCCCAACTCTTACTCCTTCCCCTTGTGCACAGATTCAAGTGGGTTTCTCCTCTTGTTTCCTTTTAATTCTCATATTATTATTTTTTTATTTTTTTTATTTTTTTTTTGTTGAAACCATTTTTGGTGAGCAGGGGCGCCTGCGACTCTAAAGGTGCCACTCACCTTCTGTTCTTACAACGGCAGCAGCTGCTGCAACGCCACAGATGACGCCGCGATCGAGAAGCGGTTCGAATCGATGAACATCTCCGATTCCGCCTGCTCCTCCATTGTCAGATCCATTCTCTGCGCGGTAATTCACCATTGTGCAGTTCTTGGTGATTGCTTATTGGCTCCGAAGTTGAAATTTGGTTGTGGTTTAGTTTTAGTCGATTGCAGTAGATCTTACTGTTTGCATAATTATCTTTTAGCAGGGATATTCGAACAAAATCACAATTCAATATTGTTTTAAGGGGCAATTTTCTATATACCTCTAAAAATTTTCCTGTTTTCAGATTTACCCCTCTTAGAAGGCTAATATTAAAACTACCCTTCTTATGTTCCAACTTCTTTCCAAAATACCCCTGAAGCCGTTATCTGTATGTAATTACTATTTTGCCCTTTCAAATATACCCTAAACCCTAAAACCCTAAAAAACCCTAAACCCTAAATCCTAAAATCCTAAATCCTAAACCCTAGAACCCTAAAAAACCCTAAACCCTAAACCCTAAAATCCTAAAAAATTCTAAACCCTAAATCCTAAACCCTAAACCCGGGCAAAATAGGTATATCTGATAGTTTTCAACTCCGATTATTATTTAACTCTAGTTTAACCCTAGTTAACTTAACAAAGAAAAACAGTAGGGGTATTTTTAATAACGGTGGAACGTATGAAGGGTATATTGGAAAGAAAAAAATAAGAGGAGTAAATCAGATATTTCTTCAGATTTCAGGGTTACACAGGCAATTATTCCTTGTTTTAAAGAGGCATCTAAGATAGCTAAATTAATTCCGATTTTTCTAGAGCCAAAACAAGCAAGCCAAGGATATGGAGGATCTTAGGCCCCTCCTCAATTTGTTCACCTATCTCATTGCTCTGCTTTAACTGCTCACGCCTTTGTTAACCGAAAGATCGGTATCGTAGGAAACAGGTCCAGGAACATATATTAGCATCCCAACTTATCTTCATGATGAATATGAAAGACACGCGGAATTGATAGATGCGTAAGGGACGGAAAAATCTAACCAGTTAAATGTTGAAGTCGGGAATCAAATCCGCGACTTCAAAGAATGAAGGAGTTTAGAATTCGTTCTGATGTCATGTTACCCAAAAGATGGAATAGTCCTAAACTTAAGTAGTCCTATTTTTCTTTTGCATTCCTTTTTTTTGAGCTTTCTTCATCTCATTGGCCTTTACGAACACTGCTCTAGCCCTTAATGCATGCGACTTTATGTAACAAAATCAATTTAATTTATGTTTAAAAGTAATCCTTCCGTCTTCTTTCTGATTAGACTGCAGTTTGATTAATTTTTAATAAACTTCGTATTTGGTGTAACCTCCTTTATTATTCATGAAATTGAGGATACACCCCATTCATCTTTATCAAAAGTACAAAAGTTGAAGTGCTAAACTATTAATTTGGATTTCATCTAAATCCATCGCTGGCATACTAGATATTGTGTCTCATTCTTTTGTGTAGGAATCCCCACTTGCCATTTGGGTCTCATTTTTCTTAAAAGAACTGGTTAATCTATGTATTGATTTGAACTTCAGCTATTAAATCCTAAAATATGAACATGGTCTTCCCTTTTTAGACTGAAATTCGTTTTATATGGCAGAACTGTGATCCCTTTTCAGCTGAGCTATTTGCAATTGCACCGAAACTTCGAGCGGTTCCTGCATTATGCAACTCTACCGTTTCTGCAAGCTCTGCCCAGTCCAAGGATTCCACAAAAGACTTTTGTACAGAAGTTTGGGACAGTTGCAAAGATATATCTATATCGAACTCTCCCTTTCAGCCGTCTTCACAAGCAAGTGCTAAGCCACCAACTTCCTCATCCAAGCTTACCGATCTCTGGCAATCAGAGAATGACTTCTGTGCAGCATTTGGAGGTCAATCAAGTGATCAATCAGTTTGCTTCAATGGTAAATCGGTTTCATTTAACACTACAGAAAATTTGCCGTCTCCTAAAGGTTTGTGTCTTGAGAGGATCGACAATGGCTCGTACCTTAACATGATTCCTCATCCCGACGGATCAAATCGAGTCTTTTTCTCTAACCAAGCTGGCAAAATCTGGTTGGCTACTGTTCCTGAACAAGGATCGGGGGAAACGCTGGGGATCGATGTAGCAAACCCATTTCTTGATTTAACCGATGAGGTGCATTTCGATACTGAGTTGGGACTAATGGGTTTGGCGTTTCATCCAGACTATACAAGAAATGGACGTTTCTTTGTTTCGTACAACTGTGATAAGGTTCAATCAGCAAGCTGCGCAGGAAGATGTTCGTGTAATTCTGATGTGGGCTGTGATCCTACAAAGCTCAGTCCAGATAATGGTGCTCAACCGTGCCAGTATCAAAGCATTGTTGCAGAGTATAGTGTTAATAGTTCCTCGTCAACGGCTTCCACGGTACGCATATGTATACTTCGCTCAGTGCAAGATGTTCTTTTTAAACTGCAAAAAGCCCCCGTGGAAAATAGTGCCATTTGCACTTTACGCCCCCATAAATATAATTACCTATACTTAAACCCCTCTATATTTAGACCTTTACCATATAAACCCTTACTATCACATTTTTTTATTCATATTTAGTTTTAAAATGTAATATGAAATAGCCATTATGCCCTTTACTTGTCGGAAAGATCATCTTTTAGGGCTTTTGGACTAGTATCCAAAAGATCGATCTAATAGAAAATGAGCCAAGGAATATATTAAACATCCCCATTTATGCGCATGATAGTACGTGGAATTGGAAATGTGAGGCATCAAGTTTGGAGATGGGGATTTAATTTATTAGAATATAATTTAAGAATTTAACCCATTAAATGCTAAAGGTGGGGTTGAAACCCATGACCTCATGAAATGAAGGGGTTTAACATAATTAGCTGTCATATTATGTTAAAAAATGTGAAACAACCACTTGTTTCTAAAGGCTTAAGCTACTGTGAATGGTGTTGTCTAATATTTGTATTCAACATGAGCAATTTCTTAATGAAAATCTGGCAAGAAGGCAGTTAGGTGCTTAAAGTCTAAAAATTAAGCAGATGAAAGCTCTAATTTTCAGAGCTTTTTCTGCGTTTTAACCTTCTTGTTCTTCTATGTTTTTCGTAATAATTTCTATTATTTATTTTTATCTGGTTCTAGAATTAAAAGGTTCAGTTTGCCAACTTTCTTATAGTTCTTTGTCCCATTTGTTTTAGGCAGAAAGTGCTGACCCATCTGAAGTGAGAAGGATTTTCACTATGGGGCTTCCATATTCAACTCACCATGGAGGACAAATTCTCTTTGGGCCTTCAGATGGATATCTATACTTTATGATGGGAGATGGTGGAAATAAGGGTGATCCTTACAATTTTTCTCAAAACAAAAAGTCGCTGCTGGGAAAAATCATACGAGTGGACATTGATAGTATCCCAAGTAAGTACTCGAACAAAAATAACTTGTGCAAAGACTGTAATCTAATACCATTTTATGGAGAGCGGATAATTCGTAGATTCAACATTGATAAAGCAGTTCCAAGTGGCAACAAATAATCTCGACTTACTCTCTTATACTAAAATTTTGAAGCCTTTTGGAGGTTCTCAAATGTCCATATACTTTCACTCTGAGAGAAGTGCCGGAGCTCCTACATGTGTCTGCATGCATGTCTTTGTGATTGGTGTACAATTACAAGAATAGAAATGCATGGATCATCTATAGTTTTCAATACCAATATGATTGATGTAATTTATTCCGCTAATACATTTTGTTACTTCTCTAAAACTTGTTGGTTACTTTTTTTCCTTTCAATAGCTGTCTGATCTCAAGATGTGTCTTTATTACATCTTATTACTTATGTGCTTGAATCATCTTAATTGAGAGCTAAGGTCGTAAAAATGTTAGGCACTAACCTGTTTGATTTAAGAAATCAGTTATTCGGTCATGATTAAGTTGCATTCTCTTTTTGATTTTCATGGATCTTTTGAACTTCGATTGCCAATGTAGAAAACCGTTAAGTGATATTCAAAATCCACATTAGCTATTCTTACAAGTATATCTATGTTTGTTATTATATCTTACTTGGGATGTAAATCTTTGATATTATCAAAATTGATCAGAGCTAAGCTCTTTGATAACTCTCTTTCTCTCTTTTTGGTTGACATTGCCAAAGCAGTTCTTAATAATCTTGACTTGCTGTGCTCGCTTTATTTGATTCTTTAAATTTTTGGTATGCTCCTAAAAATGGAGTGGGTAAATTGCACCACTAGTCCCTGAACTTTGTTGAGTTTAACTTCGGCCCTCAAACTGTTAATTTGGACGTTCAGCACGAGAATGTTTGGAACTGCTTCATTTTATCCTTGCCTTAGAGACAACGATTATTGCCTGCGGCTGGGGCATCCATGCATCTGTGTGTCACAAAGTCATCGGCCCTCCATCATTCTCATACTTGTATTTCCATAAGACAAAAGGCTGCAACTCAACTAATGGTATGGATTGAGTTATTGGAATATGAAATGGAAATAAGGGTCGAAGAATCTGTGGTGTATGGATGCAATGCATGCAAGCAGTGATTTTTCATTGCCAGTAAACGAGGATAAGGACCACTGAAATACTTTTAAAAAATTTATGTTTTTTTAATGTCCAGCTTAATTTTGGGGGCCAAAGTGAAACTTGGCAAATAGTTGGGATCAGTGCGATTTACGCAAAGGAAATTGGTGACGTGATCCTGAATTTGCTTAAGTAATAAATTTTCCTATCCCTGCCTTGTTTCTAACATCTCGGTTGTCTTTCAGGTCAGAGCGAAATAAATGACCTTGATTTATGGGGAAACTATTCTGTTCCAAAGGATAATCCTTCTGCCGATGATAATGAATTACAACCTGAGATTTGGGCATATGGCCTGAGGAATCCATGGAGATGCAGTTTTGATTCTGAAAGGCCTTCTTATTTCTTTTGTGCAGATGTTGGCCAGGTACCCTTTCTTAAAAACCTGAAAGCACACATAAGTATGTCGCATGGTAATCTTAAAGAAGTTAAGATCTCAAAAATGTAATAGTTTCTTCTTGGTGCTGGTTGAGTATTATTTTGATAGAACGTAGAACTTGGTTTTAAGGCAAAAGCCATGTCTAGAGCATTCCTTGATTTGAAGATGTTGAGTAACCATAAGGTGAAAAAACAGTTACTTTTTTCTGGAGGCCCTATTACGCAGATACAGGCTATCTCTTGACAATAGCTCAGGATCGTGTTAAAATATGTACCTGGACAAGATGGTGTTATGGTGAAGGGATTTGGTGTTTTTGTATTCAACGCAATAGGATTTTTGTGCCTTGTGCATATAACATGAACTTCAAACAAATGGGGGAAATCGAATGAGTCTAGAAGCCTGGAAGACCGACTCGAGACTTTTTCTCTAATATCATGTGAAACTACCCATTTTTTCTCTGAAAGCTTAAGCTATAGCTGGAGATCCTATGAATAATGAAAAATCCTCGAACGACGCTAAATAAGGGGAAAAAAAAGATGTGGCGTTGAATATCCACCTAGCGAAGCAGGTTATCCAACACTATTTGCTTGAGACTATATTACTAATGTTGTTGCATTGTATATTGTGTCAACTTTTTAGAGTAAATCTAAGAAAGTTTTCTCTTATATCAATCATTATAAAATATTCAGCATTAGTTTATAGATTTATTTGTAATGTCTGAGATCTTATTTTTATTTATTTTAGAATCATATCATTCATTACATTAGTCAATTCTTGTTAACTGGTTATTCCTAGTTTAAACTCATAAGAGCTCTTACGATTGTAATTTGTGTAAAAACATAGGAAATATATGAAGAAGTTGATCTGATTTCAAAGGGTGGAAACTACGGATGGCGTGTTTATGAGGGCCCCAATGTTTATCATCCAACATGGACTCCAGGAGGGAATACATCACTTAAATCCATAGATCCTATCTTCCCGATCATGGGCTATTATCACTTGGCGATAAATAAGCTAGGATCTGCATCAATTACAGGAGGCTTTGTATATAGGTCATTGACCGATCCATGCATGTATGGAAGGTACATATTGTCTCTCTACAAACTGTTCTCCTGCCCATTTTTTTCTCGCAAAAACACATGGAGACTGCTCAACTGGAGGACATTTAAAAACAGTTTATCTTCTTTTTTTTTTTTTTTTTTTTTTTTTTTTTTTTTTTTTTTGTGGGTTTTGAATCCATAACTAAAATGTTTGATTTCATAAAATTCTGTCAGGAATTAATGTTCTTCGTAACTTGATAATTTATGACTTAACATACTATTTTATGTTGGAACGAAAGTGTAGAAAGTGTATATGAAGTAGAAAGATGAAAAGGGCTTCAAGGCGTGTAGCAAAGCTACTCTCCTTAAGGCTTAATCCGTCTCCACCGTTTGATCAATTAGGTGTGCAACAGGTCAACGAATAGCCTCTTAGGATACAATGAAGCATAAACTCCAATTGCGTTTGCACACATGAAATTGGGCCTTTGAGCACTCACTTGATTAAGTTGTCAAAGAAAAACAGAATAAGAAATAACAAAGAAATTATTATGAATGGAGACTTGAATTCTTTTCAACTGTTGTTCTTCAGTAGTCAACGCTAAGAATTTATATAGACTACAAACGGGTGCTTAGGTGTTTTTTCAAATTGTGACTTTTCATTTTGCTTTATTTGATCAAATTCATTGAATGCACGAATAAATTTCAACGGACATATTCACGAAGAGACATACTATAAAGTTGTGTCTTTTCATGTCTAACTCTTTCACGAAAGGTTATATCCTTTCACCAAGGATTATATCCATTCACATTCATTTACTAAAAGTCACACCCTTTGATTAGAGTCACATCTCTTTACCAAGAGTCACACCTTTTGATTAGAAACACATATCTTTACGAAAAGATGCATTCATTCACTAAGAGTTGTATCTATTCACCAAAAAGTCAAAAGACAAATCAACGATATTATTTTAAAAATTTTCTTATATTTTATTACTTAATAATATATTCTGTGAACTTTTGGACAAAAACCACTACATTGTGACAAAACCTAACCGAATTTTTGAAATCAACTGATGCATTACTTTAGGTTTTCAAATCCAACTGACTAAAAATTCAGGGCCCTATCTCAGAATGACTTGTAGTTAAGGGGATACCACTCCACGCTTTTTTTTTTTTTTTTTTTTTTTTTTTTTTTTTTTTGCCTTTTTCACCATTGAAACAAACTTGAGTTTTTAACTTAGATATTCTTTGTATGGAATGTCAGGTACTTGTATGCTGATCTCTATGCGACAGCCTTGTGGGCCGGCACGGAGACCCCTGAAAGCAGCGGAAACTATACAAGCACTATGATTCCCTTTAGCTGCTCCAAGAACTCTCCGATACCCTGTGATTCTGTCTCCGGGAGCTCTCTCCCTTCACTGGGCTACATATACTCATTTGGTGAAGATAATAGGAAAGATGTTTTTGTTTTGACTAGCAAAGGCGTGTACAGAGTCGTTCGACCAAGCCTCTGCAATTATACTTGTCCAATAGAGAAAGCTACCGATAATGTCCCATCGGCACCTGGCCCGTCTTCATCATCAGCAACCATGTTATATAATCTAGCAGGAAAAGTTAAGATGTATGTCTTCGCGTTCTTTTTATTTCAAGTAATTTTTCTCTTTTGAGTGATCTTCGGAGGCAAAAATTGGTGCCAACATTTCCACTTATGTCATCAATGCGGTTTCCACTATAAGATCACTTTTGAGTTGTTTTAGGGATAGAGGTTGTGTAAAATTAATACTGTATAATATCAGATCAATTTCTCGTGAGAGGATGTCTTGTCTCAGTCGGATGCAGGGGTTGTTCCTGATTTTGATCATATGGTGTAAGATTGTCAATTTTGCATATTATTTTCCATTATGAGGATATCTTTATGAGAGTTTGGTGAATTGATTATTGCTAATTTTAACCGCCTTTGTGAGTGGAAATGTAGTTTTCTTTGAAAAAGAAAATATATAAGATCCAGTTTAGACAGATTTATGGGATGTTTTATGGAGAGGTTTGGTCAGATAAGTTGACTTTGGTAAGAATATATAAGATCCACATTGCATGAAAATAAGGATCTTGGTTTGTTTGTAATGTGTAAAGATAAAATAGGTTTAATTTTTTGTACTGTGATAATAGACTTAAGAAAAAACTAATAAGTTAAGTTGGTATTAGTTAAGTTGGATGAGTTGAGTAAAATTGCAGTTCACAATAGATTTAACGGCAAGAGATCTAACAATAAATTTAACGTTTAGATGGATTGAATTTGGTTGAAATTCATAAGAATTATGGTTGAGTTTTTAAGTGTGATTGATGCATTCTTTTTATCTATCAGTATGTGTTATTTGGATAGTTAGTTAATATTTGTGAACCACATCTACTTACCCATTGGAATTTCAATGGTGGTTGGAGATCTTTAATATTTGTGTTAAGAGTTTGGTTGTGGAATATAAACTAAAGTGCTGCTACAAGGTATCCTACAATATGTCAATATCACTCCTAAACATTAATTACTAAACCACAAACATCCCTAAATCCTAAACCTTAATCCTTTACATGTGTTAGCCAACAGATCAACAACACAGTTGGGTACCCTGAAGTAGGAAGCCGAAGCATTTCTCTATTAACTATTAAAAATATTATTTTTTGGTCACTTAAAAGTTTTTTTTAGAATATTGTTAGTTTCACATTATTTAATGTTAGGATATATTTAGTATTATATATTGATGACCATATAATGCATAATTGTTATATATGAATTCTCAACACTTTTTGTCACGTGATAATTTTTTCTTCACCCTCACTAATTCTTATTTGATGAAATGCTATAATTTTTCCTCTCTATTCAACAAATACGACTTTTCCTATCTCCTTCTCTTTATTTAATTCTTATAATCAATGTACTTTTTGATTATTTTATAACTTTTTTTCTTCTTTACCTTCATCAACTTTTTTTTGATAAAACGTCATGGCTTTTTACCTTCCATCCTCTTTATTTAACGGAGAGGTGAGATCCATCTTATAATTTTGTTCATCTCAAATCCAGAATTTAGAAAAAGAGTAAGCAAGTTTTCTAAACCTTAATTCGTTGAGGGTGCAGTGGGAGAGATTGTTTCACCGCCTGGGTCTAATAGAGCGATATAGGACGCTTAGAATAAGGCTTAGAATAATGCTTAGGGCGACAGAGGGTGAAACGAAAATGACTTTTCGATAACTCGCGATTTAGGTTTTGTCCTCCCTCTATGGTAAAAATATATAATGTCTTTATTATTTGTTTCTAAATGTTTAAGTTTAAACATATAGATTGATTATACATTTGGATTAATTTATTATTAATTTAATATGAAATTTTTTTCTTTCTTATATATTTATTTTAAAATTTATAAAAATATATTTTATTAATATATATATATATTTTTTCTATTATCTATCTGCGGTATCGCGCGGATTACTATACTAGTATAGTATTATTGTCGGATATACTATCTTACTGTACTATTTTTATTTATTTATGAAACCTTAGAGGGTCAAGTTTTTTTGTTTCTTTCATTTAACATGGTAACAGAACAGTAGACTTCTTGTGCCAAGGGTCTTGTTTGGTTCGCCCTTTTTTTACCCAGGATTCAGAATTGGAATGGACAAATTCGTTTGCAGGTGTTTAGTTTGCAGGAGTTTCATTCCGATTCTGATTTTTGGGTGAATGAGAATCCTTCGATCTTCCATTTTTTTCAATCTGGCCTAGGAGACGGAATTGGAAGTTGAATGAAGATGAAAAAAATATACTTTACAAAAATATCTCAATTATATTTTATATTTTATATTTAAATTTAATTTTAATTTTTAATTAAAATTAAAATTATAATTTAGAAATTAAAATTTTAATTCTAGATTTTGATTTAAAAATTAAATTAAAATATAAATTTGATCTATACATTTAAATTTAAATTTTAAAAAAATTAGTTTTATATTTTGAATTGCCCACTCACTTATAAATTTTAAATTTTTTTAAAAAATTATATTTAAAATTTTGACTTATCATCTCAATATTTTGATGTAAATTTTTAATATTTAACTTTTAGTTTGAATTTAAATAATAAATATAATTTTATGTTTTGATGTGCAAACTCTTTTTAAACTATTTTTATATATTGTATTTTAATTTTACTTTTATTTTAATTATTTTTTGATGGTCAAAATTTTTGAATATTGAAAGCAGGAATTAATCATACCAGAAATACTCTAGCTCTAACACGCTTAACTCTCTTAACCTCTTGGTTCTAGCTACAATCCAAAATATTATAACCGGATTAAAAAATTTAGTCATATTATATCATTTATATATAGAATTAATTCAAATTCTGGGCTTGAGACATAAAGTAGAGGCCAAGCTCAACACTCTGAAACACATCGAACAGAAGTAGTAGCAGAATAACAATCACATAGAGACCACTCAGATATTTGAAATTTCCTGCAGAACTGATTACGAATTTAGAGTTATTTCAGAGGGATTTGTGCAGTTTAGATAGATCTGTCATATCTTTAAAACTAGAGAAGTGCTACATGTACACCCCCAAAGGGGGTGTGCATCATACACCCCCACCATCTATGGTGGGGGTGTTTTTTAGGGGTCACATGAAGTGACCCCTCATCACACCCCCACCATAGATGGGTGGGGGTGTGAGATGTACACCCCCTTTGGGGGTGTACATGTAGTATTTTCCTTAAAACTAATTGCAGTATTTATGAACACATCCCTTCAATACATGTTAAGTACTACTAGCACGTTATATAAATTCAATGTAGTTAGGCTGCGTTTGGTTCGGATATAAGAAAAATTTAGTTATACCGAAAATAAGTATAAGTTATGATATTAGCAGGAACTAATATTAATTTATGTTTGGATGGGTATAAGAGTTATACCGGGTATAAAGAAAATTATGTTTGGTAAATTAAAGAGGAATAAAAAAAATAGAGAGAATTAAATTTTTATAAAATAATAAAATAAATTTTAAATTTTATAAATTTAAATAACTTATAATTTAAAATAAAATTAATTAATTAAAAAAAAAAAAAAGACTGCAGATGGAACAACTCAGTTACTGAGTTGTTCCACCCTGCTTGGAACAATTATTCTCTCCTAATCTCGGAATTACGTGGAACAGCTGTTCTAAGCAGCTTTTTATTGTTTGGATACAAAGGGGGATATCCCCCTTATCCCCTCCTAGTTTTTGTACCCAAACGGAACCTTAGAGAAAAACTGAGGAGCGAAATGAGATATAAACTTCTGTAGGCAACTCTAAAGAGAATTATTATAAGGAGGGGGTGGATGACCAAATCTCAAGCCAGTGATGGAGAAATTCTTGTATGAGTTTGAAAGCGCCAGTTATTGAATAAGGCTAAACTTGGTAAGTATAATTGTAGCTATTAATTATAGAGGTTCAGGTTCAGTCCAAAAGTTTAATCTGAAATTATAGGTTGAAATTGCAAAATAATACGAAATTAATATTCTTAATGCATGCGTGACTTTACTAATTTGTGGCATGAATCTAATGTGATTGTATGAGAATTAAACAAAATCAATTTGAAAAATCCGGTCCAAGTTTACTAGTACTTGGTATGAATCCAATATAATTTGTACGAGAATGAGACAAAATCAATTTGAAAGATTCAGCCTTAAACTTCATAAATATAATTCTAGCTATTAAAGAGGTTCAAGTTCAACCCAAAAGCTTAACCTCCGCATTATATATAGATCAAAATTGAAAATAATACAAAATTAATATTCTTAAATTATGATCAAAATTGAAAATAATCTGAAATTATGAACTATCGATCATCCCTAGTGCCAGTAGTTAAAGGGTTTAATGGTTGGTATCTTAGAGATCTCGAATTCGAAACCTAATTGCTTCACATTTTCAGTTTTTTTTAATTTTTTTTTAAAAAAAATAATAAACGAAGTTGATAGCATGCTATTTTTTTCTTTAAAAAAAAAATAAAAAAATAATGAACTGAGCTTTAATATCATATTAAAAAGAATCAGATCTGACTCAAAAAGATGAAAAAATCACTCACATTAAATATAACTAAAATTCTAAATAATATGAAACTAATATTTTTAACAGTAATCAACCGTCTCTAGTGCAAGTGACAAAAGACTTGATGGTTGATACTCGTGACCCGAGTTCGAAGCCTAATTGCTTCACATTTTCAGCTAAATAATATTTATTCAAAAATAAACGAAACAGCAGACCAACCTTAGTATATGTTGAAGGATCATCCACTTCCAATTAGTCTATTACGATCATCCACTTCCAATTAGTCTATTACATTAACCATTTCCTATCCCCATCGTTTTCCTTCTAGAAACTATTAATACCCAATCACTTAGCCATATTTTTCTCTTACATATATTTTATTAGAATTATGTAGCTTTTATTTGACTCTTTCTTAGACAGATGTAACCAACTTCTAATATTAATTTCTTTTGATTAATCTTTTGACTTCATTTCAAAGAACCAAATCCTCACAATGCATGCAAGCATGCACGCATACATAAACCACTAATGCATAAAAAATTAGCTTATCACATATTCAAGCTATATAATATAAAATAACATCTAAAAGAGTCTTTATTTGGCTAATAATTGTTTCCTGCATGCAAGAACAATTTTAAAATTAATAATATTACGACGAACACAAATAGAAACAAAATTAAAGACAATTACAAAGTAAACAGACTATAAATGCACGAAAAAAAAAAGACACGAAGATTTACGTAGAAAATTTTTTTATAGAAAAAAAATCACGAGCAAATGAGAGGAGTTTTATTATCTGATAAAAAAAAATACAATAATATCGAGAGTGCATCGTCAACTCCATCGCCTCTCTAAGGTGAAATGAAGAAAAAAATATTTTTAACGGGTTTGTTCGATCCTATCGGCCCAAATCCTTTGCTTTTTACCACACCTTTATTTTTCACCACACCACATGCATTTATTTTTTCTTTCTTAAATTATTTTTTAAAATTTATTGTTGGCGAATCGGAGCATAAAATTGAAAGCAATTATCAATTTAGACACACATCTAACAAATAATAATCAGAAGAATCAATAATAAATAATTGAATAATAAAATTAGATTCTATTAGGGTATGGTTAATCTCATTGAGAACCTATAAATAAAAAGAACCATTATGAGCCTGTGACTTGCAGTTTCATAATATTTATTTAAAACTAATTAATAAACAGCTGCTCTCAATCTTTATAGTGCTATTTATTCATTTATCAAGAACATAGAATATTTTCAATCATTAATTAGCCTACACAATTGTTGCTTCAAATTCCATGTCTCCATATTTTCCATATTTTAAGTAATATATTTGCAAGTTATAGTAGTTTTCTCTTTATTCTCTACATGCATGCATGCCTGTATGGAATCTCAGAGGTGGTCCACCCCACAGGATTTAGTCCAAAAAATAAAATAAATTAAAATAAAAAAGAAGAAAAAGAAAAAACTACTTACAGGTTTAGGGCATTTTTGGTGCAGCAGCTTCAGATCATTGGATGTATTTGATTGATCAACTACTCCGGATCCACGAAACGAATCATAAGCTTCAAATTAAAAACTTTAAAGATTAAAAATTTAAAGACTTTTATATTTATCAAACACTTCAATCAGCTTGATATTGTTGTCTTTCTCGATCTAAAAAAAAAGTCTCGAATGCAAATTTTAATTTTAAATATTATTAGTATTGTGTTTGGCCAGAAATAATGGGAATTAGTTAGAATAATGAATTGCTATCATCAGAATAAAAAGGGATTAATTTCAAAAAATTCCCACAATATATTTACAGAGTATTTCTAAGCCAAATATTAACCAAATATTATGTGAAAGCTTATGTAAGATGCTTGAAATGATGTTAAAATACTTTATATTCCCTAATTTTTTATTCAAAAATTTAGCTTTTAGTTTGCACTAGAAAATAATTGGACAAATTTTAATAGAAAAGTTGTTAACCCTCTTCTGCATAGATCTTCAATTCGCTACAAAATATTACTGCGGAGGTTGAAGTTCAGGTAAAGTTCCAGTTCAAGTAGATTTTCGGATGAATTAAAGTTTAGGTGTCGGATGAATTAAAGATTAGATGATTTTTATTTTATTTTGTTGTTTGTTTGTATAGCTCTGAAATTGAAGTTCTTCCAATTCTATTGTTTATTTGTTAGTGTGAAAATATAATAAATTGAAAAATAAATTAGAATTGAAGTCCTTCCGCTGTTTGTTTCGGTGATAAAAGAAAAATATGCGTTATGATGCGTCCTTCAGAAATATCTCTCCGATATTATGTGAAATGTGAAAATATAATGAATTGAAAAATAATTCTCATAATCGATTTAGGTCCGGATCCTAAGTCAAGGTATTGTGAAAATTTTGAATTTTGATTGAAAGTAAAGTTACGATAAACAAAACAGAGGAACGAAAATTTGCTTCACCTCTTTCTGCTTTCGATGAAACAGACATTAACGATCATTAACAAAAATTTCTCTAGTAATTTTTCTTCACAACAGAACCACCAGAAGGTTCTAACATGAGAATTTGCTTCATGTGTACAACTTCAAATGCTTAATTAATTAACTAAGCTCTCAGTTTTGTTCTTACATAAAAGTCAAGCCAAAATGTCAAACAAACACCAGCCATGCACGTACACATGCATGCACTACTAATCTTTTGATTATTTATTTTGTAGTATCAACTAGTTTTTGCTTAATTTAGGCACATAATATGACCTAATTAAATGATTTAATAAACCCCTAATTTTCCCTGTCATTTTCATATGTTAAGGCAAAATCAGCACCATCTTTGACTAACTAATTAATTAGGTTATCACTCATACTTAACCATCTCTCCTTTAAAACTTTTAAAATTAGTTCCTTTACTTAATCATACAATTAAGGGGCTGTTTGACTTTCCAAAAAGTATGAAAAATTATTTTTCCAAAAAAATTTTCTAGGAACACTAAAATTTTATTATAAGAACATTTTTTAGGATGAATTTCTACTTCGTAACAAATATCAATAATTAAAAAAATATCGATCGTCATATAAATTTTTTATTGTATAAAATTAGTTTATTAAAAAATAAGTTGCATAATTATTTTTTATTTTTCGTCAGCTTTATAACACAAGAATTTTATAATATCAGAATTTTAAAAGAACATGGCGCTTTATATCGAAAGCATAAGCATCATAAAAACTGCAGGATTTAATTAACCTACTATATATATATATATATATATATATATATATATATATATATATATATATATAGTCACGTCACATTAAATAAAGCTTTTAAATCCATATAAATTTTGTACAATCAACGTTAAAAAAATTTGTTATATATGTAACAGCTACGTCACATCATTAATAACCAACAAATTATATTTATTTTTTTTAAAAAAAATAAATATTATAAAACTAATTTTCTAAATATCATAATAAAATGAATGAACAAAAAAATAATAATTTATGCCTTATTAATAATTTGATTTTTTTTCTATCTTTTCTATATAGAGACTTTTCCTCCAATTACCTTAAATATATGTAATAATTTATTTTTCCATAAAATTAGAAGTATAAATCTCAATTTTAAAATAGCATCTGAAATATTCAATCTCGGACCTTTTAGATGATAAAATTATAAATCGATTTAAAATTATCTTACTTTAATTTGAAGAATATGAATTACTTGCTCTAATGAGTAAAGCATAAGAGATTAAAAAACACACTAATTTTTACAATCCAAATTAATAACAAATTAACCGAAAATTAAAGAGCATTTAAAAAAACTCTTCCTCTTGATTAAATAATCAACTAGCTTAGAATTCACTATAATAAAATTAAGTTATAGAGACACAGTTTTGTAACACTTTTGTACAAGTGTCATATCTATATTTTATCTGTATTCAAAATTAAGTTATAGGGATATATTTTTGAAACACATTATAATAATGTGTCGCTATACATTCTAATGACTGCACATATAACGACACTAATTATTAGAATCGATATTTTTGTTAGCGATATTTTTTTCATATTTTAAAAATATTTAATAGTATCGCTATATCATAATTTTATTAAAGTGAAATTAGGGTTTTTAATTCTAAAAGAGGAAGAGAGAGAGAGAGTGCGCTCCATTTTCTCTTCAATAATAACTACAGATATATAATACAGAATAAAATAAATTTTTAGCTACAGATATATTCAATTCACATCTAATAGAAAATTTGGAACAGAAATATCATTTGGTTGTATTCACCAATTTTCGCAGTAATAGCTTATTTCACAGCAGGATTAACCGCATTTTATAATTCAAAAATTTTAAAATGAATTTAATTAAATTTTATCTATTTCTCAATCTTTCTGACTTGCTCCTACCATTTCATTGATCAAGAACAATCGAAAAAGAAAGTAAAAAAAAAAAATTCGTGGAATTAGCCATTCCATCCGCGGGTCATGAACTTCTTTTCTCGGAGAAGAAGCAAATAAAGTGGCATAGTGTCTATTTTTCTTTGATAAAGAGGTATTTCTATGGGTTTACCTTTTTTCTGATTTAGGAAAAGATTGAGGATTTTGTCCTTCGATTATTTTGGGTTGATCGAAATCGAGCGAAAAATCGAGTACATGTACCTTTTTGTTGAAGGTCGTTCGAGCTTAGCTGATAAAAATCGTTGCTTTGGACGATACATTATGTCCTTTTAACAATGTCATGATTTTGAAATTTTATTAAATAGAGCATAAATAATTGTGCAGCGTACGACTGATGTGGTGCACTTGGCCTAGGCAATAATTTCTTTGGAATAGATTCATAAATATAAATATATATTAATTTCATGATTTCAAAGTCAAAAGAGCTCATTCTTAATTTGCCTGTAACGATTCGACACGCTAGCAATAATAACTCGTGGGGCTCAAATCACATCACAGCCTAAAATGCTTAAGTCCAGTTATTATTACTAGCGTGTATAGTCTCATATATTCAATCGAAACTTTTTTTCCATCCGATGTGGGATTATTGGGGTGTTACAAATTCTTCCCGTTTAGACCCTGATGTCCTTGTCTAGTCCAAACCAGATCACAAACACAGAACAAATCAGAATTACCGACGAGGACGGGTCCAAACCAAATAACAAACACTGAATAAATCAGAATTACCAAGCGATACGAGATTCTAGAGGTGGCTTTTGCGGATTCAAGAGGTGGCTCCCACCAAATCCATGGTGTAGCATTTTGCTCCGCATAGCACTGGCTCCCACCAAACCCATGGTGTAAGATTCTAGAGGTGGCTCCTGCGGACTCCCACCAAACCCATGGTGTAAGATTCTAGATGTGGCTCCTGCGGATTCAAGAGGTGGCTCCGACCAAACCCATGGTGTAGCACTTTGCTCAGCATAGCAGTGGCTCCCACCAAACCCATGGTGTAGCACTTTAAAGCACTTAGCAGAGGTAGTGTTACAAACTCTCCCCGTTTAGACCCTGACGTTCTCGTCGGGTCCAAACCAGATTACAAATACAGAACAAATCACTCCATCGCCACCAACCACGATTCTGCCTCCAAAGGCTCCAACTAAAATCCATGATTCGCGGTGGTTCATCTGCCAAAACCGGCTCCATCGATCGATGATGCCTCACAGCTCCTCCACTATCAGCAATCCACCTCGC
The DNA here is from genome assembly GCA_029168755.2 of Tillandsia fasciculata. Lineage (NCBI taxonomy): Eukaryota > Viridiplantae > Streptophyta > Magnoliopsida > Poales > Bromeliaceae > Tillandsia > Tillandsia fasciculata. The sequence continues at coordinate 25,602,545 of CM054932.1, read as the reverse complement.
CTCGGTGTCGCGACACTAAACATTGGCACGGAGGGGGGCTACTCGCCCCTTCGGCGCCTCAGAAATCACTGCCGCTGAGGATACTGTAACCAGGTGGTCTCAGGAGAAAAACACTGTTGGGCTGCCCACTGCTCCGACAACTGTGTCACCCCGACCAGCGGCTCACTCTGCCGCTGGTATACCTCTGACAATCCTGCCATCGGGGCCTGAAGCTCTCTAACCTCAATCCGGATATCCGGCCCCAACACAATCCGCTCGAGCTCCACCGCTGCGACGAGTGCACACCAATCCGCACAACGCGTCGGGGAGACACCGCTCACCACGACCAACTGCACCACAGCACAAAACAAAACTCGACCCAATCCGGCGAGAGTCTAGAGCATGTCAACCGTTCCGCCGCATTATGTTGTCTGCAGCCAACATAATTGCTTAGGAGAATAAACATGCCAGTCACCCATCCCATCACTCGGGAGAGGTATAAAACTCAATCAGGACTCTCGATAAAAATCACGACTCTCACGAAGTCATCCTAGGGTCCAACCATAAGCCTAGGGTTTCTACAGTCCCAACTGAACTATCCCTAAGCTCTGATACCAACCTAATCTGTCACGCCCCGGGGTCGAAACTGCGACCCGGGCTCGCCAACAGATCCGCCACCTATGCTAAAACCCGCATAGGCGAAGCGTCTAACCTGCAAAAGATAGTACTATAGCTACACAAATATCAGAGCTGAAATAAAATGCTGTAAAATAAAATCCAATCACTGTACAACATGAAATAGAGTACAATATCCATCTCCTCAAATACAGATAATCATCATACAATGTCCTCAGTACAGCATCTCTCAACTATAAAAGGAGATAAACTAAAACTATAGTACATCAGTCTCTCCAAATACAAAAGATCTCTCTCCAGAGAAAACAGTAAAAACCAACCAACAGCTACCAGGAATCTCCATCCAGGGGATACAGCTACACTCCTCGGGTGGTAAAGATCTAGCTCGTGACTCCCTCGCCTCGGACAACGACCGAAGATCAGCAACTCCCGAAGAGGACTCTGCAAAACAGGGGGGAGAAAACAAAGGGAAAACAACAATGGGGGTGAGAACCACTAGTAAACCAGTAGCCTCCCCCTGTGGGTAAAGCCTCAAGCTCCGGCGTACCCACTAAGTCTACTAGAGGCAAGAAAAGGGCAAGTGGTAAAGCTGTAAACAGAACTACTGAATAAAAGGGAAAACCACTACAAGTATGCCTCTAAATGCAATACCGAAGAAATGACGGTATGAATGCATCAGGAACCAGTATATGACCAAATAGACCCAATCTGGTACCACCAGTAAAACTGGTACTGCCTGCTCTGCGGAATCTGCACACAACTCGAAACCGTGGGATCGGCCCGCACGGCTCGCATCCCAAAAGAAGTATCAGACCGGCACACAAGGCTGGGTCTAAAGCCTACTCCGGAGTGGCACTCGAGGGGAGCGACCCACACGAGTAAAGTATCTCTGTCATCAGTATCACAAGTATCTCTGTCAAGTATCTCAATATAGCAGGACTGGATCATGACTATGATCAAAGTGGGAAACTCCGTCCACTAAAGAAACCCCAATCCCCAATCAGATGCAATAGTACTCAAAAGTGGGAATACCATCCACTAGAGAAATCTGATACCCAATCTGATGCAATAGTAAACATCCGGTCAACCGCCCAAAGTCCGCGGTCACCGCAATAACCCACAACCCACAATTGGGTAAAATAATCAAGATCCGGTCAACCGCCTACTGTCCGCGGTTGCCGCAATAACCCATAATCCAACATCAAGTACACCCTGTCACTGACCCTCAGGCCCCGGCTACACTATCCCAAACCTCTGCTCGAACTCGAGCAACATGACTCAAAAGTCTAAATAAAAAGGAGAAAGAAAGCAATCATGGTTTCTCCTAAGTCAAATCCCAATATGATAGTGTAGCAATAAAATAGTGGCCTATCTAGATGTCCAAATAAGCATGCAAAAGTCCTCAGCAATGTGAAAAGGAGAATATGTCAAATAACAGTTTTACATGTGTAATAATTAATAATATCCACATAAATACAACAATCATGCTAAAATCATCAGTCAACTACACATGTAAATGATCCCTGATCCATAATAAATCCCCAGAGTGAAACCCGCACATTAATGTGTCATTATGTCCCAACAATTAATCATTTAATCCACTTTCATAAAAATCTAGGTACTAATATAGCATGTTAATTATCACTATTAAATTATTCCAATGATCATGTTCCAACAGCAATATTATCCCAATAATATCCCCAACATGCTACATTCACAAAATTAATTTTGGATGATAGGCTCACATGTATATCAGTCAATCATGCATAATAATGAATCAATATGCTCAAAAGTGGGATTTCTCTAATAAACTTAGTGAGCAAGTCAGAAGTAGAGGCATGCAACAACCACCCACCTCGAAAAGCGCGCACAACACCAAAAGAGACCTCTCGCTGCCCGCTGTCCTCTAACACAGCAATCCACCAAAAATCTGTGTCCCACTGCACAGAACAATGCGCACAATTAAACTCAAAACTGTACAATTAACCGCAGTCCAAAATCAGCCCCTAAAAAGGCTAAATATCACCTCTGTCCAGTCCTCAAGAAAATCCAGAAAATTCACGGTCGCGTTCCTCGCGAAAAGTAGCCCCAAAACGACTGTTTAAACGCCCAGATCTGATACCTGTAGACCAAGATAAAAATAAAACACCGCTGCACCTCAAAACCTCCCAAATCAAAATTCCTGTAGCAATCTGTCCAAGAAAAGCTTAATTATCACCTTCGAAACAATTTCCAAAAATTCCAGAAAAATCACCACTGCGTTCCTCGCGACGAGTAGATCAAAATCGAGTCCTGAAAAGCCTTGATCCGATGTTCCTAGGCTGAGATATAAAATCGACATTCCGGTGCTGTCCAAAATCCATCATAGAAAAATGGGGGTCAAAGATGTCTCGGGAAACGTGCCAAAAGTGCGAAACGGAGCGAAGCAATCAACACGAAAATCGAAGCCTTACCTCTTAGGAATACGCTGTCAAAGAAATCGTCCAAAAACTCCTCCTGGTTTGCTCACAGTGAATTTTTGACTGATCTGCGGCGGTAATGGGCCGAAATGGGGAGAAAACCGAGGCGAACTGTAAAAATGATATCGCCGTTGCCGAGCTTCCAGAAATTCCGGGGATCCACCACGAGATCCAGAGCACCAAGGGGAACAAACTTTGTATACAACTCTCCCTCCCATTCTCTCTCTACACTCGAAAAAAGGAAGAAAAGAGGGAGAGGAGGGGGTATTTATAGGCCCACCAAAAGAATTCCAAAAATCCCCTCTGTGTCCCCGGTTTCGGGCGCCCGAATCTTTCGGGCCCCGAAACCGGGCCCAAACAGTAGCCGGCCCGCCAGCGGCCCAACCGCGCACACCCGATCCGGCCGGACCGCGCACCGTCCGACCCGCTCCCCGCGCCGACACGTGTCCCCGAACACAGAACAGCGGATCCGGCCGCTCCTCTCGCGCCGCGTGGCCTGCACCGGTCAACACCACAGCTGGCGCCCGCCAATGGCGGGCCGCCACGTGGCGCACGCGTGCGCCACCTCGCCGCCGTGCCCGCCACGCCAGCCGGCCGCCTGCCACGCCTGCCAACCGCCGCCTGCCACGCCACGTGCCCCGCCGCACGCGCACAGTGACGCGCCCAATCCCCGCGCGCCACGTGTCCAGGCCACACACTCGCTGCACCCGGTGCACGACACCCCCAAACACCGGACCAATAACGTGATGCCACGTGTCTTCCACCGGTCCACCGTGCACCACGAGAAACTCCAAGAACCGCGCCTTGCAAGCCATCCAATAAGGGAACGCCACGTGGCACCCCTCCGGTGCACGCCGCCCGCGTGGACCGCGCGCCTGCCCGCGCGCATGCGCCCTGCCCGCCGCCGCTCTCCGCCTGCCCGAGGCCGCGCCGCCGCTCTCCGCCGCTGCCCGCCGCCGGCGATCGCCGGAAACACTGTTCCGGCAGTGAACAGTAACCCGAGCCCAAAAATGACAAGTGGGTAGTCCATTTTGACCGTTTTCGCGCGCTGAATCCGAATTTGACGTCCGTTTTGCCAAATTCCAACTCTAAAAATTGCCGAAGGCACCCGGAAATGTGTTCTTAGCCCAAATTTCGCGCGGAGCCCAATTTAATATCCGTTTCGCGCGAAACCACTTCTAAACCCTCCACGGGGTCCTCCGATCACTCACATGATCCATTTAAGCCCGAAGTCCAACACTTGTGTCCAATTATGCCCCAAACACCTCCAACACACCATGTAGGCCTCCAATAGCCACCCCAACGCACTGCAGCAGCTCTGCGGAGATCCGGGTCATCACATCCTCCCCCACTAAAAGAAAGTTTCGTCCTCGAAACTAAAGTCGTTCCTCAACACGGAATCTCAACCAAATAAAGGGGGGTAAATATCCAATCATCCACCACTCAAACTCCCAAGGCTGACCAATACCTCCTCCAGAGACGCGATGCGGTCCTCGGGTCTCTAACCAGAACAAAATAAAGGCGGGCACTCCAGAAAAGCCGTACCAACTCAACCAAGTACAGCTGGCTAACCGCTCGAGCTACCAAGCAATCTGCATCGGTACAAGCCTCCGCTCCTCCCAGGGCCTCAGATAATTCAACCACAAGTCCATCGGCACACCAGCTCGATCCAAGTACCTCTGTACTCCCGAGGTACCCAATATAAGTCCTCCAACTGATCACGTAAACTCTGATCTCTAATCCAAAAACCATCAAGGTGTAGCAACACCTCCCCAACTCTCGGGCATCAGCACACAACTATAAGCAGTTGAAAGAACCAGATCGTAAATCAATCTTCGAGAAGATCCAGTACCCTTGCAGCTGGTAAATCCAATCCTCCAGGCTCGAAAAAGGGTATCTGGAGGGGGTCCTCGCCCGGTCGCTCCCAATTCTTGACCATCCGAGCGAACCATTCAGCCGCGGTCTATCATCCAAAGAATCCTCAGTGACACCATCATACGCCACGTCTGCCTCGACAGTCCACACAGCGCCAGCTGTGGCATCAACAAACTCGACCTCTGACAGCTTTCCTGCTCCAGGTATCCGCCACCACAGTGGCCCTATCGGGGTGATATTGGATGCTTGCCACAAATCCAACTGTAACTTCATAGCTACTATGGGAGGCATCACTGTATATCACAAATCCATCTCCCAACACTGGCGATGCTGAAATCAGGGCTGGTATCAATCTCATCACCAATTCGTCAAGCTCTGCTGGCACTATCCGGGTCACAAGCTCCTCACCTCAACAAATAACTGCCGGTCTCAGCCATTCTCGCATAGCATCCATTTTGGCCGGATTTCCACCACCGCCTCTTATGGCTAGACTAAGTGATCCAAGAAGATATGCTCTCGAAGCTAAAACTTGTACCACAACAACTTGGCATACAGCTTCTTCCTCACAGACCTTGTTACACCATCTACAAGTACTCCACCAGCTCTAAACCATACAGAGATGGGGTAAAATCAAAATATCCAGAAGAATATCTCAAATAATTCTTCCAAGTGCAGCAAGAATACACAATTCCTCAGATCTTAAAGACGACAGGGCATTAGTCATTCCATTTGTCCTCACTGTACTCATAATGCCCCTACCGGGTCCTGAACACCATCTTGGCTAAATACTCAGCTGTATGATTCCAAAAAGATACATGCATCCTAAGCAGACAACTGCCGGAGTATAACTCCATCAAAAGGTCCTAAATAAAATCCGAACTTGCCTGCGGTCACACCACACAAGGACCCTCACTGTCGTGTGCCAACGACGTGGCACTAGATCGAACAGACCCTCGATCCATCAGATCCTGCGACTGCGCCATCAGCTCTCTCAGCTCTACAGGTGATATCCAATGAGGTGCTATCGGGGTTGGCGTGGTTCCCTGAACCACGTCAATCGCAATCTCAATCTCCCTAACCGGCGGCATCATTATCAGCTCCGGTGGAATCACATCCGGGATCTCACGATAACAGGGATATCCTCGCGTCCCGGTGCCGCCGTAGACACCTCGCGCATAGTCGCTGCAACCTGTGTGCTCTGACTGTCTCAATGAACAAGTCTCTAATGTCTGCTTGCAGAAGATCATAACCTTCTCTCTCCGCAGTCATACACCATGTGGCACTGTGCCAACCAATCCCACGCACTGGGTCAAACACTGACCAGGTACAACTACCAATAAGTCTGCCGATACCACTCGAGGTCTCAACTGCACTGGACATGATCCACAAGCCTCCTCCACATGCACCATCCCAACAGGAACCTGTACCTCTAGTGCATGTGGTAACAAATCTGCCTCTAGTCCATGCAGGAATGCAACATGCTCTAACTCCGACTGCTGTGATGAAATCACACCTGCGACGACCCGATCCACTGCCTTGGTGCCCTCCACCCAGGCAGCACAGTCTCAACCGCTCAATGTAGGTGGTCGTCACTTAATCTGCCTGAAAATCAAGGCTATCCACAAAAGGAGCACAATTCTCCGCCTTTGCTCACACTGAGGCGATGAATACGGTCTTCCGCAGACAATAAATCCACGCTACCGCTGCGCCACTCTGATAACGATGCTGATGCTGCCACCGGGGTCCACCTGACCTCTGACATCTCAGAAAATCCATTATTGCAATCGTCATATAACAAAACACAATTGATTCATGCAATTCCTCATCAATTATCCTTACTCAGCTCACCCCTCAAGCACATCTATTGTACCCCAAACACGAATGTTATCAATCACAAAGGGTAACCTTCCTTTGGGTAAGCTTTACATAATCCGTCCACAAGGATACCCACCATCCAGGAAAAGAAAACGAAAGTGCCTCTGGCGGCAGATCCCTATCCAAAGGAACTGCAATAGTACGCTCCATACACAATGCCTACCCCATCGAGGCATCCAACATCCAAAATCCACAACAGAGGGATCAGATAAACTAAAAGGGTATCCTGGCGCAATCCACTCCAAATCACACATACCCTATGCGCCTCGTCCCTCAAAACCTGGAGCGTACAGTTCAACAACTGCCTCAACTCTCTAACACAGGGAGACTCTTAATTGATCACTCCATCGCCACCAACCACGATTCTGCCTCCAAAGGCTCCAACTCAAATCCATGATTCGCGGTGGTTCATCTGCCAAAACCGGCTCCATCGATCGATGATGCCTCACAGCTCCTCCACTATCAGCAATCCACCCCGCCTCGGTGCCGCGACACTAAACATTGGCACGGAGGGGGCTACTCGCTCCATCGGCGCGTCAGAAATCACTGCCGCTGAGGGTACTGTAACCAGGTGGTCTCAGGAGAAAAACACTGTCGGGCTGCCCACTGCTCCGACAACTGTGTCACCCAGACCAGCGGCTCACTCTGTCGCTGGTATACCTCTGACAATCCTGCCATCGGGGCCTGAAGCTCTCTAACCTCAATCCGGATATCCGGCCCCAAAACAATCCGCTCGAGCTCCACCGCTGCGACGAGTGCACACCAATCCGCACAACGCGTCGGGGAGACACCGCTCACCACGACCAACTGCACCACAGCACAAAACAAAACTCGACCCAATCCGGCGAGAGTCTAGAGCATGTCAACCGTTCCGCCGCATTATGTTGTCTGCAGCCAACATAATTGCTTAGGAGAATAAACATGCCAATCACCCATCCCATCACTCGGGAGAGGTATAAAACTCAATCAGGACTCTCGCTAAAAATCACGACTCTCACGAAGTCATCCTAGGGTCCAACCATAAGCCTAGGGTTTCTACAGTCCCAACTGACCTATCCCTAAGCTCTGATACCAACCTAATCTGTCACGCCCCGGGGTCGAAACTGCGACCCGGGCTCGCCAACAGATCCGCCACCTATGCTAAAACCCGCATAGGCGAAGCGTCTAACCTGCAAAAGATAGTACTATAGCTACACAAATATCAGAGCTGAAATAAAATGCTGTAAAATAAAATCCAATCACTGTACAACATGAAATAGAGTACAATATCCATCTCCTCAAATACAGATAATCATCATACAATGTCCTCAGTACAGCATCTCTCAACTATAAAAGGAGATAAACTAAAACTATAGTACATCAGTCTCTCCAAATACAAAAGATCTCTCTCCAGAGAAAACAGTAAAAACCAGCCAACAGCTACCAGGAATCTCCAACCAGGGGATACAGCTACACTCCTCGGGTGGTAAAGATCTAGCTCGTGACTCCCTCGCCTCGGACAACGATCGAAGATCAGCAACTCCCGAAGAGGACTCTGCAAAACAGGGGGGAGAAAAAAAGGGAAACAACAATGGGGGTGAGAACCACTAGTAAACCAGTAGCCTCCCCCTGTGGGTAAAGCCTCAAGCTCCGGCGTACCCACTAAGTCTACTAGAGGCAAGAAAAGGGACAAGTGGTAAAGCTGTAAACAGAACTACTGAATAAAAGGGGAAACCACAACAAGTATGCCTCTAAATGCAATACCGAAGAAATGACGGTATGAATGCATCAGGAAACAGTATCTGACCAAATAGACCCAATCTAGTGCCACCAGTAAAACTGGTACTGCCTGCTCTGCGGAATCTGCACACAAGGCTCGAACCGCGGGATCGGCCCGCACGGCTCGCATCCCAAAGGTATCAGACCGGCACACAAGGCTGGTCTAAAGCCTACTCCGGAGTGGCACTCGAGGGGAGCGACCCACACGAGTAAAGTATCTCTCAGTATCACAAGTATCTCTGTCAAGTATCTCAATATAGCAGGACTGGATCATGACTATGATCAAAGTGGGAAACTCCGTCCACTAATGAAACCCCGATCCCCAATCAGATGCAATAGTACTCAAAAGTGGGAATACCATCCACTAGAGAAATCTGATACCCAATCTGATGCAATAGTAAACATCCGGTCAACCGCCCAAAGTCCGCGGTCACCGCAATAACCCACAACCCACAATTGGGTAAAATAATCAAGATCCGGTCAACCGCCTACTGTCCGCGGTTGCCGCAATAACCCATAATCCAACATCAAGTACACCCTGTCACTGACCCTCAGGTCCCGGCTACACTATCCCAAACCTCTGCTCGAACTCGAGCAACATGACTCAAAAGTCTAAATAAAAAGGAGAAAGAAAGCAATCATGGTTTCTCCTAAGTCAAATCCCAATATGATAGTGTAGCAATAAAATAGTGGCCTATCTAGATGTCCAAATAAGCATGCAAAAGTCCTCAGCAATGTGAAAGGGAGAATATGTCAAATAACAGTTTTACATGTGTAATAATTAATAATATCCACATAAATATAACAATCATGCTAAAATCATCAGTCAACTACACATGTAAATGATCCCTGATCCATAATAAATCCCAGAGTGAAACCCGCACATTAATGTGTCATTATGTCCCAACAATTAATCATTTAATCCACTTTCATAAAATCTAGGTGCTAATATAGCATGTTAATTATCACTATTAAATTATTCCAATGATCATGTTCCAACAGCAATATTATCCCAATAATATCCCCAACATGCTATATTCACAAAATTAATCTCAGATGATAGGCTCACATGTATATCAGTCAATCATGCATAATAATCAATCAATATGCTCAAAAGTGGGATTTTCTAATAAACTTAGTGAGTAAGTCAGAAGTAGAGGCATGCAACAACCACCCACCTCGAAAAGCGCGCACAACACCAAAAGAGACCTCTCGCTGCCCGCTGTCCTCTAACACAGCAATCCACCAAAAATCTGTGTCCCACTGCACAGAACAATGCGCACAATTAAACTCAAAACTGTACAATTAACCGCAGTCCAAAATCAGCCCCTAAAAAGGCTAAATGTCACCTCTGTCCAGTCCTCAAGAAAATCCAGAAAATTCACGGTCGCGTTCCTCGCGAAAAGTAGCCCCAAAACGACTGTTTAAACGCCCAGATCTGATACCTGTAGACCAAGATAAAAATAAAACACCGCTGCACCTCAAAACCTCCCAAATCAAAATTCCTGTAGCAATCTGTCCAAGAAAAGCTTAATTATCACCTTCGAAACAATTTCCAAAAATTCCAGAAAAATCACCACTGCGTTCCTCGCGACGAGTAGATCAAAATCGAGTCCTGAAAAGCCTTGATCCGATGTTCCTAGGCTGAGATATAAAATCGACATTCCGGTGCTGTCCAAAATCCATCATAGAAAAATGGGGGTCAAAGATGTCTCGGGAAACATGCCAAAAGTGCGAAACGGAGCGAATCGATCAACACGGAAATCGAAGCCTTACCTCTTAGGAACACGCTATCGAAGAAATCGTCCAAAAACTCCTCCTGGTTTGCTCACAGTGAATTTTTGACTGATCTGCGGCGGTAATGGGCCGAAATGGGGAGAAAACCGAGGCGAACTGTAAAAATGATATCGCCGTTGCCGAGCTTCCAGAAATTCCGGGGATCCACCATTAGAACCAGAGCACCAAGGGGAACAAACTTTGTATACACCTCTCCCTCTCATTCTCTTTCTATCACTCGGAAAAAGGAAGAAAAGAGGGAGAGGAGGGGGTATTTATAGGCCCACCAAAAGAATTCCAAAAATCCCCTCTGAGTCCCCGGTTTCGGGCGCCCGAATCTTTCGGGCCCCGAAACCGGGCCCAAACAGTAGCCGGCCCGCCAGCGGCCCAACCGCGCACACCCGATCCGGCCGGACCGCGCACCGTCCGACCCGCTCCCCGCGCCGACACGTGTCCACGAACACAGAACAGCGGAGCCGGCCGCTCCTCTCGCGCCGCGTGGCCTGCACCGGTCAACACCACAGCTGGCGCCCGCCAATGGCGGGCCGCCACGTGGCGCCCGCGTGCGCCACCTCGCCGCCGTGCCCGCCACGCCAGCCGGCCGCCTGCCACGCCTGCCAACCGCCGCCTGCCACGCCACGTGCCCCGCCGCACGCGCACAGTGACGCGCCCAATCCCCGCGCGCCACGTGTCCAGGCCACACACTCGCTGCACCCGGTGCACGACACCCCCAAACACCGGACCAATAACGTGATGCCACGTGTCTTCCACCGGTCCACCGTGCACCACGAGAAACTCCAAGAACCGCGCCTTGCAAGCCATCCAATAAGGGAACGCCACGTGGCATCCCTCGGGTGCACGCCGCCCGCGTGGACCGCGCGCCTGCCCGCGCGCATGCGCCCTGCCCGCCGCCGCTCTCCGCCTGCCCGAGGCCGCGCCGCCGCTCTCCGCCGCTGCCCGCCGCCGGCGATCGCCGGAAACACTGTTCCGGCAGTGAACAGTAACCCGAGCCCAAAAATGACAAGTGGGTAGTCCATTTTGACCGTTTTCGCGCGCTGAATCCGAATTTGACGTCCGTTTTGCCAAATTCCAACTCTAAAAATTGCCGAAGGCACCCGGAAATGTGTTCTTAGCCCGAATTTCGCGCGGAGCCCAAATTTAATATCCGTTTCGCGCGAAACCACTTCTAAACCCTCCACGGGGTCCTCCGATCACTCACGTGATCCATTTAAGCCCGAAGTCCAACACTTATGTCCAATTATGCCCCAAACACCAACACACTATGTAGGCCTCCAATAGCCACCCCAACGCACTGCAGCAGCTCTGCGGAGATCCGGGTCATCACATCCTCCCCCACTAAAAGAAAGTTTCGTCCTCGAAACTAAAGTCATTCCTCAACACGGAATCTCAACCAAATAAAGGGGGGTAAATATCCAATCATCCACCACTCAAACTCCCAAGGCTGACCAATACCTCCTCCAGAGACGCGATGCGGTCCTCGGGGAACAAAATAAAGGCGGGCACTCCAGAAAAGCCGTACCAACTCAACCAAGTACAGCTGGGCTAACCGCTCGAGCTACCAAGTAATCTGCATCGGTACAAGCCTCCGCTCCTCCTCAGATAATTCAACCACAAGTCCATCGGAGCTCGATCCAAGTACCTCTGTACTCCCGAGGTATCCAATATAAGTCCTCCAACTGATCACGTAAACTCTGATCTCTAATCCAAAAACCATCAAGGTGTAGCAACACCTCCCCAACTCTCGGGCATCAGCACACAACTATAAGCAGTTGAAAGAACCAGATCGAATCTTCGAGAAGATCCAGTACCCTTGCAGCCGGTAATTCCAATCCTCCAGGCTCGAAAAAGGGTATCTAGAGGGGGTCCTCGCCCGGTCGCTCCCAATTCTTGACCATCCGAGCGAACCAATCAGCCGCGGTCTATCATCCAAAGAATCCTCAGTGACACCGCCACGACTGCTGTGGCATCATCAAACTCGACCTCTGACAGCTTTTCTGCTCCAGGTATCCGCCACCACAGTGGCCCTATCGGGGTGATATTGGATGCTTGCCACAAATCCAACTGTAACTTCATAGCTACTATGGGAGGCATCACTGTATATCACAAATCCATCTCCCAACATTGGCGATGCTAAAATCAGGGCTGGTATCAATCTCATCACCAATTCGTCAAGCTCTGCTGGCACTATCCGGCTCACAAGCTCCTCACCTCAACAAAAAAACTGCCGGTCTCAGCCATCCTCGCATAGCGTCCATTTTGGCCGGATTTCCACCACCGCCTCTTATGGCTAAACTAAGTGATCCAAGAAGATATGCTCTCGAAGCTAAAACTTGTACCACAATAACTTGGCATACAGCTTCTTCCTCACAGACCTTGTTACACCATCTATAAGTACTCCACCAGCTCTAAACCATACAGAGATGGGGTAAAATCAAAATATCCAGAAGAATATCTCAAATAATTCTTCCAAGTGCAACAAGAATACACAATTCCTCAGATCTTAAAGACGACAGGGCATTAGTCCTTCCATTTGTCCTCACTGTACTCATAATGCCCCAACCGGGTCCTGAACACCATCTTGGCTAAATACTCAGCTGCATGATTCCAAAAAGATACATGCATCCTAGGTAGACAACTGCCGGAGTATAACTCCATCAAAAGGTCCTAAATAAAATCCGAACTTGCCTGCGGTCTCACCATGCAAGGACCGTCACTGTCGTATGCCAACGACGTGGCACTAGATCGAACAGACCCTCGATCCATCAGATCCTGCGACTGCGCCATCAGCTCTCTCAGCTCTACAGGTGATATCCAATGAGGTGCTATCGGGGTTGGCGTGGTTCCCAGAACCACGTCAATCGCAATCTCAATCTCCCTAACCGGCGGCATCATTATCAGCTCCGGTGGAATCACATCCGGGATCTCACGATAACGGGGATATCCTCGCGTCCCGGTGCCGCCGTAGACACCTCGCGCATAGTCGCTGCAACCTGTGCGCTCTGACTGTCTCAATGAACAAGTCTGTAATGTCTGCTTGCAGAAGATCATAACCTTCTCTCTCCGCAGTCATACACCATGTGGCACTATGCCAACCAATCCCACGCACTGGGTCAAACACTGACCAGGTACAACTACCAATAAGTCTGCCGATACCACTCGAGGTCTCAACTGCACTGGACATGATCCACAAGCCCCCTCCACATGCACCATCCCAACAGGAACCTGTACCTCTAGTGCATGTGGTAACAAATCTGCCTCTAGTCCATGCAGGAATGCAACATGCTCTAACTCCGACTGCTGTGATGAAATCACACCTGCGACGACCCGATCCACTGCCTTGGTGCCCTCCACCCAGGCAGCACAGTCTCAACCGCTCAATGTAGGTGGTCGTCACTTAATCTGCCCGAAAATCAAGGCTATCCACCAAAAGAAGCAAAATTCTCCGCCTTTGCTCACACTGAGGTAATGAATACGGTCTTCCGCAGACAATAAACCCACGCTACCGCTGCACCACTCTGGTAACGATGCTGATGCTGCCACCGGGGTCCCCCTGACCTCTGACATCTCAGACAATCCATCATTGTAATCGTCATATAACAAAACACAATTGATTCATGCAATTCCTCATCAATTATCCTTACTCAGCTCACCCCTCAAGCACATCTATTGTACCCCAAACACGAATGTTATCAATCACAAAGGGTAACCTTCCTTTGGGTAAGCTTTACATAATCCGTCCACAAGGATACCCACCATCCAGGAAAAGAAAACGAAAGTGCCTCTGGCGGCAGATCCCTATCCAAAGGAACTGCAACAGTACGCTCCATACACATGCCTACCCCATCGAGGCATCCAACATCCAAAATCCACAACAGAGGGATCAGATAAACTAAAAGGGTATCCTGGCGCAATCCACTCCAAATCACACATACCCTATGCGCCTCGTCCCTCAAAACCTGGAGCGTACAGTTCAACAACTGCCTCAACTCTCTAACACAGGGAGACTCTTAATTGATCACTCCATCGCCACCAACCACGATTCTGCCTCCAAAGGCTCCAACTCAAATCCATGATTCGCGGTGGTTCATCTGCCAAAACCGGCTCCATCGATCGATGATGCCTCACAGCTCCTCCACTATCAGCAATCCACCCCGCCTCGGTGCCGCGACACTAAACATTGGCACGGAGGGGGGCTACTCGCCCCTTCGGCGCCTCAGAAATCACTGCCGCTGAGGATACTGTAACCAGGTGGTCTCAGGAGAAAAACACTGTTGGGCTGCCCACTGCTCCGACAACTGTGTCACCCCGACCAGCGGCTCACTCTGCCGCTGGTATACCTCTGACAATCCTGCCATCGGGGCCTGAAGCTCTCTAACCTCAATCCGGATATCCGGCCCCAACACAATCCGCTCGAGCTCCACCGCTGCGACGAGTGCACACCAATCCGCACAACGCGTCGGGGAGACACCGCTCACCACGACCAACTGCACCACAGCACAAAACAAAACTCGACCCAATCCGGCGAGAGTCTAGAGCATGTCAACCGTTCCGCCGCATTATGTTGTCTGCAGCCAACATAATTGCTTAGGAGAATAAACATGCCAGTCACCCATCCCATCACTCGGGAGAGGTATAAAACTCAATCAGGACTCTCGATAAAAATCACGACTCTCACGAAGTCATCCTAGGGTCCAACCATAAGCCTAGGGTTTCTACAGTCCCAACTGAACTATCCCTAAGCTCTGATACCAACCTAATCTGTCACGCCCCGGGGTCGAAACTGCGACCCGGGCTCGCCAACAGATCCGCCACCTATGCTAAAACCCGCATAGGCGAAGCGTCTAACCTGCAAAAGATAGTACTATAGCTACACAATTATCAGAGCTGAAATGAAATGCTGTAAGATAAAATTTCAGAACTGAACAACATGAAATAGAGTACAATATCCATCTCCTCAAATACAGATAATCATCATACAATGTCCTTAGTACAGCATCTCTCAACTATAAAAGGATATAAACTGTAGAGTACCGGGACTTCGGACAACGCGCCGACCTCATATGATGGCCTGGAGTGGTGAGATTGCCTCGGACATGTTGCATCTGAGTTTACAGTTGATGCCGGGTTGATTTGGATCAACGCAGAAGCTCCAGCTTGATTCGGGATTTTCCGGGCTTTGTATGCCGATTGTGGATGAGATTTGGGAATTACTGACTTCACAGTGGAGTGCCGAAAATTCGGGAACACTTGGAACAGGTATATTTTCAGTTTACAGCGAAGTTCGGGAGGTTCCGGACTGACGCGGAGGATCAGAGGGCAAAAAGCGAGTCGGAACTGACATTTCGGAGCCGGTTTTTCGGTTGAGCACCCCGACTCAACGGATGAGCTTTTTGAAGAGAAAAAGCTGTGGACGCGTGTATTTTCGATTTACAGCGGGGTTCGTGTGGTTCCGGGCAGCGGCGGAGGGCCCGAAGGCAAAAAGTGAGTTGGAGTTGGGTTTTTGCATTATTTTATTAATATTTTTTTATAGTTTGCTAATTTAATTCCTTCTTTTTACTTGGTATCAGAGTTTTTGGTCTTGGATTTTTGGTTTTGAAAGTAAGCAAATTGATGTTAAAAACTTGGCTTTTAATTTGATTAGCACTTAATTAGGTTAGGCTTAATTAAGAGTGTTTGTGTTTGGAGCTTCTTAAGGAAGGTGACCACACCCTCCCTTGAGATAGGCTCACCACCTCCACCTACCACCACCTCCCTCCACTCCTCCTCTGTAGCTCCACGAAGCAGCAAAGAAGCAAGAAAGAAAGAAAGGAAAGAGAAGGAAGGGAAAAGAGAAATGAAAGAAAAGAAGGAGAGGGAGCTAAAGGAAAATTTTTTTGGGTGGACTTGATCTTGGTGGAGGACCTTCGCGTGGTGGCCGTGAGGAGCGAGGGCATGCACCGTTCTTCTTTGAGGTGGGTATTTTGGTGATTTTATTTTTGGAAAATTTAATGTTGGGGTTTTTTGAGCTTTGAAAATTTTATTGGGGCTTTTGAAAAATTGTTGGAGCTTTTGGGGATTTTGTTGGTTTTTAAAAGCTAAAAAAAAAATGGATTTTTGAGGAAAAATTGGTGCTATGAGGATTTTTGGAAAAAAAAAAGCTTTGTTTAATTGATTTTGGAGCTAATTAAGGTTTTAAAAGTTATTTTAAATTTTTTGAAATTTTTTGAAATTTTTTTGAATTTTTTTAAAAAAAAAATTCCGCCGTCGCGGCCGCGCGCGCGGCGCCGCCAGGCCGCGCGCAGGCGCGCGCGGCATGGCCGCGCGCAGGCGCGCGCGCGGCAGGGGCCGCGCGCAGGCCCCGCGGGCGGGCGCGCGCGGGCCCCGCGGGCCACGCGTGGGCCGCGTGGGCCTGCGCGTGCGCGCGCGGGCCTGCGCGGGCGCGCGGGCCCCACGCGGGCGCGCACCGCTGCGCGCAGCGGGCCGCGCGGCGGCGGGCTGCGCGCGGGCGCGCGCAGCGCCGCTGCGCGCTGCGCGCAGCGCCGCTGCGCGCCGCGCGCAGCGCCGCAGGGGCGCCGCGCGGCGCGCTCCGGCGCCGCGAGGCGGGCCCCTGCTCCGCTCGGCCGGTTTCTTGGGCCGCGCGACTGCCGTCTTCGTCGCTCGGCGTGCCCCGGGAATTCGTCGGCGCCTCGGTTTGCGTGCCGGCCCCGTTTTTCCGCTGACGGAGGCCGGTTTCGCCGTCGGACGCTGTTTTTTCGCCGACGGAGGCCGTTTTTTTCGCCGTCGACAGCTGTTTTTCGCCGTCGACCGCCGTTTTCGCCGCCGCGAGCTGTTTTTCGCCGTCGACAGCTGTTTTTCGCCGTCGACCGCCGTTTTCGCCGCCGCGAGCTGTTTTTCGCCGTCGACAGCTGTTTTTCGCCGTCGACCGCCGTTTTCGCCGCCGCGAGCTGTTTTTCGCCGTCGACAGCTGTTTTTCGCCGTCGACCGCTGTTTTCGCCGCCGCGAGCTGTTTTTCGCCGTCGACAGCTGTTTTTCGCCGTCGACCGCCGTTTTCGCCGCCGCGAGCTGTTTTTCGCCGTCGACAGCTGTTTTTCGCCGTCGACCGCCGTTTTCGCCGCCGCGAGCTGTTTTTCGCCGTCGACAGCTGGTTTTCGCCGTCGACCGCCGTTTTCGCCGCCGCGAGCTGTTTTTCGCCGTCGACAGCTGGTTTTCGCCGTCGACCGCCGTTTTCGCCGCCGCGAGCTGTTTTTCGCCGTCGACAGCTGTTTTTCGCCGTCGACCGCTGTTTTCGCTGTCGGAGTCTGTTTTTCTCCGACGGAGGCTGTTTTTCGCCGATGAAGGCTGTTTTTCGCGCCGTGCGTTGTTTTTCGCCGATGAAGGGCTGTTTTCGCGCCGCGCGCTGTTTTTCGCTAATGGAGGCTGTTTTTGTCGCCGGATGCTTGGTTTTCGACCGTTTTGACTGATTTTGCGATTTCTTCTTTCCTGGCAGTTTGCAGTGTAGTTTTAGCATCTGACTGGGACGCGACCTTGTGACTCCGTTTTGCGTGCGGGTTCCGGCATCGTACTTCGGGTTGCGTGCGGACCTCGTGGAGGCCAGGTAAGCCCGCTGAGCCCAATTGCAAGTGTCGACAAGCAATTGGGGGCGATCTGAGGTGGGTTGGTTTTTCTCTCCAAGTCTTCGGACTTCCTTCTAATTCTATTATAATAGGATTTGCATGCTAGTTTAAGTGCTTTGCTTGGAACTTGACTAGCACCCCCGTCATATGTTGCATGTGTTTAACCAGACCAATAGAGAACCTTAATCTGGGCTAGGTTCTATTATGCTTTAGACATTCCACACACTGCATTTCCTTCTGGACATAGGGTTCCTCGCCCGGGTAGTGGGCCGAGTGGTCAGAGTTTTGTGGGATGGGTGTTTCACTCGGGCCTGGGGGCTGAGTGGAGTCTGGTGGCTGTGTTAGGCCAGTGTTGGTGGTTTGGGAACCGTTTAGAGTAAACGGTGGTCCCGGGTTTCTAGTTGTTGCATCGTTTTCTCGTCACTACCACGTTGTGATCGTGGGGTACGTGATTTATCAGGACCTTGAACCCAGATTGCTTTTGAACTCTCATGATTTTAGTAAACCAGTGTTTTTCTTCCGTATTCCTAGGGGTCACCGGAGCCTGTTCTTGTTTGATTGGGCAAAGGCGTCACCCTTGGGAGTTCGGAAAACAACTTGTTTTCAACTGATTTCCTCAAGAACTAAAATCCATAAAAGCTGGTTTCCTCAACTCAAGACAGTTTTCAAAAAGTGTAAATTTTATCCTCACCCCAAGGGGGTTGAGGAGAAATGATATTTTATAATAAAGGTCATCTTTTTCCTAAATTCCCTCTCCCGACTGGGGTGAGGTATCTGGGTTCTAAGGGCTGATTTCATTCTTGGGCCGAAAACAACGGGAGGCTACACCTATAGCCTATTCTTGTTTGATTGGGGTCGTAGGTAGTAGGCTCCCGGGGTTTTCGGACTCTTTGTGGTTTTGGCTGTGGAGCATCTCCAGCCATGAGTTTAGAGCATTGAGTTGTGATACTTCCCACTTTAACCGAGAGGGGCCAAATCCCTGAACGGTAAAGGATTGAGAACTTCGATAGGCTGAGCCTAGGGTCTGTTCTTGTTTGATTGGGGCTCTAGGCACCAGTCTATCGAGATGCTTGGACCTTGCCGCGTCAGTCGGCTCTTTTCGTCTATGAGTGGGGTGTCGTTGTGGGAGCCGTTGGGAGTGACGGCGGCCCAGCTGTGTGATACCTTCCTTAGTGAGTTAGTGTTGTGAGCTTGCGTCGTTGAGAGTTCTCCGACATAGCTGCGAGAGGGTTTGGGTTTTTCCTTTTTGAGTCGAGGTTCTTTCCGACTGGGTTGTGTTTCGAGCATCGAGATACCGATCTGTTTGATCGTGGATTATAGCCTGCTGAGCCTGGCATTTCATGCCAGTTATGAGATACTTGTGATACTTGAGTTCGTTGGGGTCGCTCCCCTCGAGCTACGCCCCGGGTGCGATGATGATACCGAGCCTGACGAGGCTGCGATGATGCGACTAGTTGATACACTAGAGTTCGCTTGAGATTGAGATAGTCCTTGAGGGACACCCTACGTAAGACCAAGTCCTGTTTGGGCGTAGTGGCAGTAGGTGAGCGCAGGCTGTTGACTGGTCCAAAGTGGGACAGTCATTGAGATTGGGTGACATTGAGAGAGTGATGACATAGCATGTGTCTTAATAGAGTCTTCTATGAGTATAGTACTTGACTTGTGGTCAGTAGTGAGGGGATGCATACCATCATCTGTGTTCTCTTTCTTATTGAGCATAGTAGATAGAGGCATGATAGCTGTAGATATTTTCCAGCTTTTCCTTTCATTATTTCAGTCTCTTTCTGTTATCTTATGCCTCTAGTAGACTTAGTGGGCAGACCGTGGTTCTTGGAGACGGTACCCACTGAGAGCTACTGTAGGATGTAGTTCTCACACCCTCTGTCGGTGACAGGTTGCTGAGGCTTTCTTCCGTTCCTGCCCGAGCTGGCTTGACGGACCGAGGACAGGGAGTCGCGTGATAGTTCCCTACCAGCATTGTTATTTTAGAGTGAGGTAGATGTACCATCCCGGACTGTGGGAGTTGTTCATGTATTGTTATTTCCAGTTTTAGCTATCTCCCCTGTGGATTTGTAGATGTTGTATAGGCTGATTTCTATTTGTATCATCTTGTATTCGGGAGATAGACTTGTATTTATTTTCAGCTTTTAGTAGTGTGATTTTATATTACAGCTTTTATTACCCGCTCTGATATCTGTATAGCTGTAGTTCTATCTTTTGCAGGTTAGACGCTTCGTCTGTACGGCAGTTTCCGTACAGATGGCGGATCTGTTAGCGAGCCCGGGTCGCAGTTTCGACCCCGGGGCGTGACAGATTAGAGTGGTATCAGAGCCTAGGTTGTAGGTCGTTGAGGACTTAGAAACCCTAGGCTATTGTGGTTGGACATTAGGATGACTACGTGAGAGTCGTGACTTAGCGAGAGTCCTGATTGAGTCCTTACCTCTCCCAAGGGATGGGATGAGTGATTTTGCTTGTTATTCGCTCAAAGTGATTATGTTGGCTGCAGACAACATAATACTTTTGGAAGGATAACAAGTTCTAGACTCTCGCTGGATTGGGTCGTTTGGTTGTTATGTCCTGACGTTTGTATTTGTTGCAGTTATCTGCGATGCCGCCGAGACGTCGTGCAGCGACGAGAGGGCGTTCGGCCTTGGATGAGGAGCCCGAGCGGCAAGGGGCTGAGCACACTGAACAGGAAGAGACAAGCAGGCGCCTGGTAGAGGCAGCCAAGCTCCAGAAAGAAAAGGTGGATCGGTTGATCAGACTGTTTGAGCAGAGGACATCTTCAGCAGCGCCCCCAGCAGCGACTTCGTCGACCCCGTCACATATCGCTCCTTTGACAGAGGCAGAGCAAAGAGAGCTCATCGACAGGCTAGCTTATATCAACCAGTTCCATCCCCCGCGATTTTCAGGGCAGAGTTCAGAGCCGTGGGATGTTGAGAATTGGATCGCGGCAATGGAGAAATTATTTGAGAACCTCTTCATCAAGGATGAGCACCAGGTACATTTGGGGGCGCACTATTTGGAAAAAGACGCCGAGATTTGGTGGCGTCGAGTCCGCCCAGTTGGACCGCCAGGAGTTCAGTTGATGTCGTGGCCTGAGTTTCGGGCTTTGCTACGCGGGGCCTATTTTCCCGATAGTGCAAAGCAGAAACTAGAAGGGGATCTCCGACGATTGCAGCAGGGTGATCGACCTCTTCAGGAGTATATTCGGGAGTTCCAGAAGTTGCTGAATAGTGTACCGCATGTCGCCCCCGACGAGGCCCAGAGGGTGGATTTGTTTGAGAGAGGACTGCACCAGGATATTTATCATCTTGTACACTCGCACCGGTCACCGACTTTGGATGCGGCCATTGAGCGTGCTCGGTGGGTTTCCCGAGGCACAGCGGTTATGTCAGAGAGGGACGGAGCGCCAGGGACCAGCTCCGGGGAGAGGCATTCAGTACCGCCTGATTTTGGACAGACGAGTAGATCGAGATCCCCGAGGCCGTCACAACCCCAGTCTGAAAGCCGCAGATTTCAGAGGAGGCAGAGATCAGGAGGATCCCCACAGCCGAGGCACCAGCAGCGATATCAGGATGAGTGTGTCATCTGCGGTGGGCCACATGCAGTGCAGCAGTGTGACTATAGACAGGGGCGATGCTTTTCGTGTGGACAGGCTGGACATTTTCAGGCAGCATGCCCTCGAGCAGTACTTACAGTGATGCCGCTTGCAACAGCACCCCCGCTACCTTTTCCAGAGGAAGGAGCTCCTCCGACTTACCGCCAGCCAGATGAGGCCCCGACGTCGAGGCAGCCAGGGCGACGACCACCCACATCGAGAGGATGAGTTGGGCTACCCGTTTAGAGGGCGCCAGGATAGCAGGTCGCTTGGTACCAGATGTGTTACACCCCCTTCCTAGTTGTTGAGACTGGAGTTTTTGCACCCCCTACATGGTTTGAGTGGATGGAGTGTAGTTTTTGGTTTGCGGTCACAGCAGGGACAGCATCAACACCACTCTCCTTGCGTTCTTGTTTTAACACCGAAATTGGCGAACGGGACGAAAAATTTCAAAGGACTACTCCAGAAATGGAGACGATGCTGGAACCTGTTCTTGTTTGATTGGGGTGAAGGCATCGGTCCTTTGGAAATTTTCGGACTTTTCGCTATTTTCGGCTGCTTTTCAAATAGAGAGTTGGGGTTGATGATGTTCCTGATGCAGATTGCTTGTGGTAGGGGGTGTGTTTTGGTTTCGAGGACGAAACCTTTTGAAGGAGGGGAGAGTGTAGAGTACCGGGACTTCGGACAGCGCGCCGACCTCATATGATGGCCTGGAGTGGTGAGATTGCCTCGGACATGTTGCATCTGAGTTTACAGTTGATGCCGGGTTGATTTGGATCAACGCAGAAGCTCCAGCTTGATTCGGGATTTTCCGGGCTTTGTATGCCGATTGTGGATGAGATTTGGGAATTACTGACTTCACAGTGGAGTGCCGGAAATTCGGGAACACTTGGAACAGGTATATTTTCAGTTTACAGCGAAGTTCGGGAGGTTCCGGACTGACGCGGAGGATCAGAGGGCAAAAAGCGAGTCGGAACTGACATTTCGGAGCCGGTTTTTCGGTTGAGCACCCCGACTCAACGGATGAGCTTTTTGAAGAGAAAAAGCTGTGGACGCGTGTATTTTCGATTTACAGCGGGGTTCGTGTGGTTCCGGGCAGCGGCGGAGGGCCCGAAGGCAAAAAGTGAGTTGGAGTTGGGTTTCTTGCATTATTTTATTAATATTTTTTTATAGTTTGCTAATTTAATTCCTTCTTTTTACTTGGTATCAGAGTTTTTGGTCTTGGATTTTTGGTTTTGAAAGTAAGCAAATTGATGTTAAAAACTTGGCTTTTAATTTGATTAGCACTTAATTAGGTTAGGCTTAATTAAGAGTGTTTGTGTTTGGAGCTTCTTAAGGAAGGTGACCACACCCTCCCTTGAGATAGGCTCACCACCTCCACCTACCACCACCTCCCTCCACTCCTCCTCTGTAGCTCCACGAAGCAGCAAAGAAGCAAGAAAGAAAGAAAGGAAAGAGAAGGAAGGGAAAAGAGAAATGAAAGAAAAGAAGGAGAGGGAGCTAAAGGAAAATTTTTTTTGGGTGGACTTGATCTTGGTGGAGGACCTTCGCGTGGTGGCCGTGAGGAGCGAGGGCATGCACCGTTCTTCTTTGAGGTGGGTATTTTGGTGATTTTATTTTTGGAAAATTTAATGTTGGGGTTTTTTGAGCTTTGAAAATTTTATTGGGGCTTTTGAAAAATTGTTGGAGCTTTTGGGGATTTTTGTTGGTTTTTAAAAGCTAAAAAAAAAATGGATTTTTGAGGAAAAATTGGTGCTATGAGGATTTTTGGAAAAAAAAAAGCTTTGTTTAATTGATTTTGGAGCTAATTAAGGTTTTAAAAGTTATTTTAAATTTTTTGAAATTTTTTGAAATTTTTTTGAATTTTTTTAAAAAAAAAATTCCGCCGTCGCGGGCCGCGCGCGGCGCCGCCAGGCCGCGCGCAGGCGCGCGCGGCATGGCCGCGCGCAGGGCGCGCGCGCGCGGCAGGGGCCGCGCGCAGGCCCCGCGGGCGCGCGCGCGCGGGCCCGCGGGCCACGCGTGGGCCGCGTGGGCCTGCGCGTGCGCGCGCGGGCCTGCGCGGGCGCGCGGGGCCCGCGCGGGGCGCGCACCGCTGCGCGCAGCGGGCCGCGCGCGGCGGCGCGCGCACCGCTGCGCGCAGCGGGCGCGCGCGCGGCGGGCTGCGCGCGGGCGCGCGCAGCGCCGCTGGGCGCCGCGCGCAGCGCCGCAGGGGCGCCGCGCGGCGCGCTCCGGCGCCGCGCGGCGGGCCCCTGCTCCGCTCGGCCGGTTTCTTGGGCCGCGCGACCGCCGTCTTCGTCGCTCGGCGTGCCCCGGGAATTCGTCGGCGCCTCGGTTTGCGTGCCGGCCCCGTTTTTCCGCTGACGGAGGCCGGTTTCGCCGTCGGACGCTGTTTTTCGCCGACGGAGGCCGTTTTTTCGCCGTCGACAGCTGTTTTTTCGCCGTCGACCGCCGTTTTCGCCGCCGCGAGCTGTTTTTCGCCGTCGACAGCTGTTTTTCGCCGTCGACCGCCGTTTTCGCCGCCGCGAGCTGTTTTTCGCCGTCGACAGCTGTTTTTCGCCGTCGACCGCCGTTTTCGCCGCCGCGAGCTGTTTTTCGCCGTCGACAGCTGTTTTTCGCCGTCGACCGCCGTTTTCGCCGCCGCGAGCTGTTTTTCGCCGTCGACAGCTGTTTTTCGCCGTCGACCGCCGTTTTCGCCGCCGCGAGCTGTTTTTCGCCGTCGACAGCTGTTTTTCGCCGTCGACCGCCGTTTTCGCCGCCGCGAGCTGTTTTTCGCCGTCGACAGCTGTTTTTCGCCGTCGACCGCCGTTTTCGCCGCCGCGAGCTGTTTTTCGCCGTCGACAGCTGGTTTTCGCCGTCGACCGCCGTTTTCGCCGCCGCGAGCTGTTTTTCGCCGTCGACAGCTGGTTTTCGCCGTCGACCGCCGTTTTCGCCGCCGCGAGCTGTTTTTCGCCGTCGACAGCTGTTTTTCGCCGTCGACCGCTGTTTTCGCTGTCGGAGTCTGTTTTTCTCCGACGGAGGCTGTTTTTCGCCGATGAAGGCTGTTTTTCGCGCCGTGCGTTGTTTTTCGCCGATGAAGGGCTGTTTTCGCGCCGCGCGCTGTTTTTCGCTAATGGAGGCTGTTTTTGTCGCCGGATGCTTGGTTTTCGACCGTTTTGACTGATTGTGCGATTTCTTCTTTCCTGGCAGTTTGCAGTGTAGTTTTAGCATCTGACTGGGACGCGACCTTGTGACTCCGTTTTGCGTGCGGGTTCCGGCATCGTACTTCGGGTTGCGTGCGGACCTCGTGGAGGCCAGGTAAGCCCGCTGAGCCCAATTGCAAGTGTCGACAAGCAATTGGGGGCGATCTGAGGTGGGTTGGTTTTCTCTCCAAGTCTTCGGACTTCCTTCTAATTCTATTATAATAGGATTTGCATGCTAGTTTAAGTGCTTTGCTTGGAACTTGACTAGCACCCCCGTCATATGTTGCATGTGTTTAACCAGACCAATAGAGAACCTTAATCTGGGCTAGGTTCTATTATGCTTTAGACATTCCACACACTGCATTTCCTTCTGGACATAGGGTTCCTCGCCCGGGTAGTGGGCCGAGTGGTCAGAGTTTTGTGGGATGGGTGTTTCACTCGGGCCTGGGGGCTGAGTGGAGTCTGGTGGCTGTGTTAGGCCAGTGTTGGTGGTTTGGGAACCGTTTAGAGTAAACGGTGGTCCCGGGTTTCTAGTTGTTGCATCGTTTCCTCGTCACTACCACGTTGTGATCGTGGGGTACGTGATTTATCAGGACCTTGAACCCAGATTGCTTTCGAACTCTCATAATTTTAGTAAACCGGTGTTTTTCTTCCGTATTCCTAGGGGTCACCGGAGCCTGTTCTTGTTTGATTGGGCAAAGGCGTCACCCTTGGGAGTTCGGAAAACAACTTGTTTTCAACTGATTTCCTCAAGAACTAAAATCCATAAAAGCTGGTTTCCTCAACTCAAGACAGTTTTCCAAAAAGTGTAAATTTTATCCTCACCCCAAGGGGGTTGAGGAGAAATGATATTTTATAATAAAGGTCATCTTTTTCCTAAATTCCCTCTCCCGACTGGGGTGAGGTATCTGGGTTCTAAGGGCTGATTTCATTCTTGGGCCGAAAACAACGGGAGGCTACACCTATAGCCTATTCTTGTTTGATTGGGGTCGTAGGTAGTAGGCTCCCGGGGTTTTCGGACTCTTTGTGGTTTTGGCTGTGGAGCATCTCCAGCCATGAGTTTAGAGCATTGAGTTGTGATACTTTCCCACTTTAACCGAGAGGGGCCAAATCCCTGAACGGTAAAGGATTGAGAACTTCGATAGGCTGAGCCTAGGGTCTGTTCTTGTTTGATTGGGGCTCTAGGCACCAGTCTATCGAGATGCTTGGACCTTGCCGCGTCAGTCGGCTCTTTCGTCTATGAGTGGGGTGTCGTTGTGGGAGCTGTTGGGAGTGACGGCGAGCCCAGCTGTGTGATACCTTCCTTAGTGAGTTAGTGTTGTGAGCTTGCGTCGTTGAGAGTTCTCCGACATAGCTGCGAGAGGGTTTGGGTTTTCCTTTTTGAGTCGAGGTTCTTTCCGACTGGGTTGTGTTTCGAGCATCGAGATACCGATCTGTTTGATCGTGGATTATAGCCTGCTGAGCCTGGCATTTCATGCCAGTTATGAGATACTTGTGATACTTGAGTTCGTTGGGGTCGCTCCCCTCGAGCTACGCCCCGGGTGCGATGATGATACCGAGCCTGACGAGGCTGCGATGATGCGACTAGTTGATACACTAGAGTTCGCTTGAGATTGAGATAGTCCTTGAGGGACACCCTACGTAAGACCAAGTCCTGTTTGGGCGTAGTGGCAGTAGGTGAGCGCAGGCTGTTGACTGGTCCAAAGTGGGACAGTCATTGAGATTGGGTGACATTGAGAGAGTGATGACATAGCATGTGTCTTAATAGAGTCTTCTATGAGTATAGTACTTGACTTGTGGTCAGTAGTGAGGGGATGCATACCATCATCTGTGTTCTCTTTCTTATTGAGCATAGTAGATAGAGGCATGATAGCTGTAGATATTTTCCAGCTTTTCCTTTCATTATTTCAGTCTCTTTCTGTTATCTTATGCCTCTAGTAGACTTAGTGGGCAGACCGTGGTTCTTGAAGACGGTACCCACTGAGAGCTACTGTAGGATGTAGTTCTCACACCCTCTGTCGGTGACAGGTTGCTGAGGCTTTCTTCCGTTCCTGCCCGAGCTGGCTTGACGGACCGAGGACAGGGAGTCGCGTGATAGTTCCCTACCAGCATTGTTATTTTAGGGTGAGGTAGATGTACCATCCCAGACTGTGGGAGTTGTTCATGTATTGTTATTTCCAGTTTTAGCTATCTCCCCTGTGGATTTGTAGATGTTGTATAGGCTGATTTCTATTTGTATAATCTTGTATTCGGGAGATAGACTTGTATTCTATTTTCAGCTTTTAGTAGTGTGATTTTATATTACAGCTTTTATTACCCGCTCTGATATCTGTATAGCTGTAGTTCTATCTTTTGCAGGTTAGACGCTTCGTCTGTACGGCAGTTTCCGTACAGATGGCGGATCTGTTAGCGAGCCCGGGTCGCAGTTTCGACCCCGGGGCGTGACATAAACTAAAACTATAGTACATCAGTCTCTCCAAATACAAAAGATCTCTCTCCAGAGAAAACAGTAAAAACCAACCAACAGCTACCAGGAATCTCCATCCAGGGGATACAGCTACACTCCTCGGGTGGTAAAGATCTAGCTCGTGACTCCCTCGCCTCGGACAACGATCAAAGATCAGCAACTCCCGAAGAGGACTCTGCAAAACAGGGGGAAGAAAACAAAGGGAAAACAACAATGGGGGTGAGAACCACTAGTAAACCAGTAGCCTCCCCCTGTGGGTAAAGCCTCAAGCTCCGGCGTACCCACTAAGTCTACTAGAGGCGAGAAAAGGGATAAGTGGTAAAGCTGTAAACAGAACTACTGAATAAAAGGGGAAACCACTACTAGTATGCCTCTAAATGCAATACTGGAAGAAATAACTGTATGAATGCATCAGGAACCAGTATATGACCAAATAAACCCAATCTGGTACCACCAGTAAAACTGGTACTGCCTGCTCAGCGGAATCTGCACACAAGGCTCGAAAAACGCGCGACGCCTGCACGGCTCGCATCCCAAAAGAAGTATCAGACCGGCACACAAGGCTGGGTCCGAAAAGCCTACCTCCGGAGTGGCACTCGAGGGGAGCGACCCACACGAGTAAAGTATCTCTGTCATCAGTATCACAAGTATCTCTGTCAAGTATCTCAATATAGCAGGACTGGATCAAGACTATGATCAAAGTGGAAAACTCCGTCCACTAAAGAAACCCCAATCCCCAATCAGATGCAATAGTACTCAAAAGTGGGAATCACCATCCACTAGAGAAATCTGATACCTAATCTGATGCAATAGTAAACATCCGGTCAACCGCCCAAAGTCCGCGGTCACCGCAATAACCCACAACCCACAATTGGATAAAATAACCAAGATCCGGTCGACCGCCTACTGTCCGCGGTTGCCGCAATAACCCATAATCCAACATCAAGTACACCCTATCACTGACCCTCAGGTCCCGGCTACACTATCCCAAACCTCTGCTCGAACTCGAGCAACATGACTCAAAAGTCTAAATAAAAAGGAGAAAGAAAGCAATCATGGTTTCTCCTAAGTCAAATCCCAATATGATAGTGTAGCAATAAAATAGTGGCCTATCTAGATGTCCAAATAAGCATGCAAAAGTCCTCAGCAATGTGAAAAGGGAGAATATGTCAAATAACAGTTTTACATGTGTAATAATTAATAATATCCACATAAATACAACAATCATGCTAAAATCATCAGTCAACTACACATGTAAATGATCCCTGATCCATAATAAATCCCCAGAGTGAAACCCGCACATTAATGTGTCATTATGTCCCAACAATTAATCATTTAATCCACTTTCATAAAAATCTAGGTACTAATATAGCATGTTAATTATCACTATTAAATTATTCCAATGATCATGTTCCAACAGCAATATTATCCCAATAATATCCCCAACATGCTACATTCACAAAATTAATTTTGGATGATAGGCTCACATGTATATCAGTCAATCATGCATAATAATGAATCAATATGCTCAAAAGTGGGATTTCTCTAATAAACTTAGTGAGCAAGTCAGAAGTAGAGGCATGCAACAACCACCCACCTCGAAAAGCGCGCACACACCAAAAGAATACCTCTCGCTGCCCGTGTCCTCTAAAACAGCAATCCACCCAAAAATCCTGTGTCCCACTGCACAGAACAATGCGCACATTAAACTCAAAACTGTACAATTAACCGCATCCAAAATCAGCCCCTAAAAAGGCTAATGTCACCTCGTCCAGTCCTCAAGAAAATCCAGAAAATTCACGGTCGCGTTCCTCGCGAAAAGTAGCCCCAAAACGACTGTTTTAAACGCCAAGAAGATACCTGTAGACCAAGATAAAAATAAAAACACCGCTGCACTCAAAACCTCCAAAATCAAAATTCCTGTAGCATCTGTCCAAGAAAAGCTGATTATAAACCTTCGAAACAATTTCCAAAAATTCCAGAAAAATCACCACTGCGGTCCTCGCGACGAGTAGATCAAATCGAGTCCTGAAAAGCCTTGATCCGATGTTCCTAGGCTGAGATATAAAATGACCATTCCGGTGCTGTCCAAAATCCATCATAGAAAAATGGGGTCAAAGATGTCTCGGGAACATGCCAAAAGTGCGAAACGGAGCGAATCGATCAACACGGAAATCGAAGCCTTACTCTTAGGAAACGCTATCGAAAGAAATCGTGAAAAACCCTCCTGGTTTGCTCACAGTGAATTTTTGACTGATCTGCGGCGGTAATGGGCCGAAATGGGGAGAAAACCGAGGCGAACTGTAAAAATGATATCGCCGTTGCCGAGCTTCCAGAAATTCGGGGATCCACCATTAGACCAGAGCACCAGGGGAACAAACTTTGTATACACCTCTCCCTCTCATTCTCTTTCTATCACTCGGAAAAAGGAAGAAAAGAGGGGAGAGGAGGGGGTATTTATAGGCCCACAAAACAATTCCAAAAATCCCCTCATGAGTCCCCGGTTTCGGGCGCCCGAATCTTTCGGGCCCCGAAACCGGGCCCAAACAGTAGCCGGCCCGCAGCGGCCCAACCGCGCACACCCGATCCGGCCGGACCGCGCACCGTCCGACCCGCTCCCCGCGCCGACACGTGTCCACGAACACAAACAGCGGAGCCGGCCGCTCCTCTCGCGCCGCGTGGCCTGCACCGGTCAACACGCCACGTGGCGCCCGCGTGCGCCACCTCGCCGCCGTGCCCGCCACGCCAGCCGGCCGCCTGCCACGCCTCTGCCAACCGCCGCCTGCCACGCCACTGCCCCGCCGCACGCGCACAGTGACCGCGCACCAATCCCCGCGCGCCACGTGTCCAGGGCACACACTCGCTGCCACCCGGTGCACGACACCCCCAAACACACGGACCAATAACGTGATGCCACGTGGTCTTCCACCGGTCCACCGTGCACCAACGAGAAACTCCAGAACCGCGCCTTGCAAGCCATCCAATAAAGAACGCCACGTGGCATCCCTCGGGTGCACGCCGCCCGCGTGGACCGCACGCCTGCCCGCGCGCATGCGCCCTGCCCGCCGCCGCTCTCCGCCTGCCCGAGGCTGCGCCGCCGCTCTCCGCCGCTGCCCGCCGGCGATCGCCGGAAACACTGTTCGGCAGGTGAACAGTAACCCGAGCCAAAAATGACAAGTGGGTAGTCCATTTTGACCGTTTTCGCGCGCTGAATCCGAATTTGACGTCCGTTTTGCCAAATTCCAACTCTAAAAATTGCCGAAGGCATCCGGAAATGTGTTTTTAGCCCGAATTTCTCGCGGAGCCCAAATTTAATATCCGTTTCGCGCGAAACCACTTCTAAACCCTCCACCGGGTCCTCCGATCACTCACGTGATCCATTTAAGCCCGAAGTCCAACACTTATGTCCAATTATGCCCCAAACACCTCCAACACACTATGTAGGCCTCCAATAGCCACCCCAACGCACTGCAGGAGCTCTGCGGAGATCCGGGTCATCACAATAAATCTACTAGCAAGTGTTTATTTCAAAAATGAAAAAGAGTGAAGTAATTTTCAATTGTAAATATTCAATTTTATTATTTGATTTACTGGGACTTTAAATAGTATAATTGACTTCAGACCATCCTAAGCCAAAATAAATAATAAAAAAAAATAAAAAAAATAATAAAAATATTAATTCATCTCTCGTACCTTCAAATTTTACGTTATTTGTTCTCTGCCAAATAAATAATAGAATCAAAAAAATTTCACTATCACAACTATACAAATAAACAGTAAAAAAAAAAGGAAAAACAAAAAATTATCTGATTTCTAATTCACTCGAAAGTTTTCTTCAATCCAACATCACCTTCCGTAGGTGGAGAAAGACAATATGGTAACTTCAAAGTTAATAGTAAAATTTTATTCTTATTCATTATGTACATAAGATGGATATGTTAATTTATGCTAGGGAAATTTTTTTGATTAAATATTAGTAATACCCTTGCACAGAATTATTGAATGTAAATATTGGAAACATTATTTTCTCGTAGCTTAAGATAAAAGGTCTTGAGTTCCAATTTGTCCATAAATAAAATTTACTGTAGCAAATAAAGTGGAAGAAACAAAAAATTTTAATTCAAAAAATCTATCTTCTTACAAGCTTACAATCAAAAAATTTAAATAAAAAAAAAAACTTAAAGTTTTAAAAAATCTAACTCAACACATATTCTCCACTACATCCACTACACACGTGCTCTTAAAAACTAGTCAGCATGAACTCCACTATATAACCCATTACTTATACAAATTAATTCGCCACTTCAGGACTTAGTCAACTTCTAACTAAATTAGCTCAGTACTAACACTACATTAAATAAATTATTTCAATTTAGTGGACCAGGTCTAGACAACAGTTTTGGGAGTAGCAGGTGGAAATTAAACTATTAGTAATCAATTAATGATATACATATTTATTTTTAATTCCATTTAAATCATATAATGGTAGGAGAGTAGATAGCCAAATTATGATACCCAGCCACCAACCAAAACAAGATCTTAGTTTGTTTAGTGTTAACCCTAATTCCCTAATGCTCCAAATTGCTCATCTCCCCTAAATTAATAACAATTAAGACATCATAGTACATGCATTAATTCTATTTTCTTAATTCATCACAGCAACTCATTCCATATTTTTCAGGTGTTTATAAACCCTACTTATTTATGTAGAGATTATTGCCTGCACCCAGTGTATACATACAGTACTCCATACACCGCACTTAATATTTAATTATTAATATTCTCAGACTTAAAATTTGAGTCGACAAATATTACTTATTCCATCGAAAGAGCTAATGTATAAAATATTATAGAATTTTTTAATAGGTTAAAATTTGATTTTGAGACATCTTGTTATGCTATTTTAATTATAGGCGTGGTCTATGAGAAGTACTTATACATCCCTTATTAGTTTATCCCAAAATCTACTAATATATTAAATTTTGATTATAATTTATATATATGGTATATAAAAATAACTCTGTTAATATTTATTCATTCGGATTGGTTTTAGCCATTTAAATATTTCTCAATTCAAAGTTCAAATTCAAAAATTCGATTTATCCGCTAATAAGACCTTTAAAAATATATATATATATATATATATATATATATATATATATAATATATATATATATATATATTATATATATATATAAATATATAGTGTTAGGTGTGTCTCAAAATTAAATATTATTTTAATTTTATATTTTTGATTTGTCGACGATTTTGCAGTGCAACAGTAAATTTTTTTAAAAAAATTAAGAAATAAAAATATGTGGGGGAGAGCGAAGGGTGGGCCCATAGAAAGTATTTATTTTTATCGGATCCGCTAAGAAAATTTCGTTAAGAAATATTTATTGATCCAGCAATTATAATAGAGAATAATTTTATATGTTTTTTTTTAAAAAATAGTTAAAAAAACTGTCAGGGGTGTACATCCTACACCCCACCCCATCCTGGGGTGGGGCTTCTTCCACTGGTCACATCATGTGACCAGTGAAATTCACCCCACCCCAGGATGGGGTGGGATGTAAGATGTACACCCTGTCAGGGGTGTACACTTATATTTACCCTAATATATATAACTCATATGTTATTGAATTTTGCTACGCCCACGTATAGTTATTTGCATGTAAAGTTACATCATCATTATAATTTAAAAATAAACATATAATATATATAACTCACATGTTATTGAATTTTGCTATGCCCACGTATAATTATATGCATGTATAGTTACATCATCATTATAATTTAAAAATGAGTGATGTTCAATTCACGCGGATATGAATTAATAATGTGGATAATGTTAGGTTGAATCATATTTGCTCAAAATAAATTTAAAATATTGGATGAGATTTTTTATGAACGCATCGTTTGACCAAAGTTAGAATAAAATAATTTATTTCACATAATTAAAACTCTTTGGAAAGTGACTAGCTCTAATAGAATGGTGATTTATTATTAATCATCATTTATTGTATTATTATACTATTCATTATAGTACCATTTATAGTACCATATAGATCATCTAATTTGAAATCTCTTCATATTAAATATTAATAAAATATAGAAATGAATATATTATTATTATTATTACTAGAAAAAAAAAAAAAAAGTTAGGGTCAAATGCACAGCACAAATAGAAATAGGAGCCTACAATTTAAAAGTTTCATGTTGTTGGCTTAAAAGGAAGGTCAGATTTTGCTGAGTCATGTTTAAAATAGCGGGAGGTCGAATTAGGTCAAGTCATGTTCAAAACTATGTAAAGTTGATTGAATTGAGTAACAATCAAAATTTATGGGTATTATATATGTACGTTTTAAATAAATTTATTAAATATTTCTAATAATTTAAGTTTTTTAAATTAATAGTTAGCGTCAACTATTCGATCCATATTTTATTAATAAAAAATAATAGTATTAACCAGTTATACTATTGGATTATTTTGATATCAAGATATATACAGTGGTAGAGAAAAGAAATTCATTTTTAATATTTGACTTTTAAAAATTAGGTATGATAATTATGTACAATTTTATTGACAAAATTAATTTTAGGTATAAAATTAAAGATACATATAATTCACTTTAATCCAATTTTTAATACATTTATGGCATGTTTGGCAATTGCAGTATTTGAAAATAATATTAATTTATTATTCGTTGTAATAAATTGATTTGAAATTTTGAATACTCTTAAATTTTTTATTCTATTTTTAAATGTTTGTATAAATTGAAGATATAAGACTTTTTGTGAGTTAAGGGAGTAGGAAAATGAGATTTGTGTGCTTGAATAAATTGGAGATCTAAGATTTTTGTTAGAAACGGAGCAGGAAAATGAGAATTTCATGATGAGGAGTGGAGCAGGATCATGGGTTCCTATGACGAGAAGCAGAGCGGGATGATAGGATCGATCAGAGCGAAAGAATGAGTTTCTATAATTTTAGAAGCGTAATAGAACAAAAAAAAAAAAAAAATAATAAATAAATAAATAAATAGTGTCAGGAAAAGAAAGGTTTGCTTCTCAACCATCTCTCAATATGACTAGATATCCCAAACAGATCGTAAAAAAAAAAAAATAAATAAATAAAAATAAATAAATAAATAAATAAATTTAAAAAACATAAAATAAAATAGCATATTACTATTACTGTAGATTGCCAAACCAGGATTTCTAACTTTTATCCAATTTTTTCCTTTGATCTCTAACATCATTTTTTAATGATTACATCCTTAACCCTAAGAATTATTGTACTATTGGTCCCAACCTTCACCATTTATTTCTCTTTGGCTCTTCTCCCGTATGCATCCATGATGCATAATGCATATTAGGGCAAGCCCAATAGATCTCACCACCGTAATATTCACTGCAATAATATGCCTCGGGCGGCGCTTTTAGAATCAAATAACGACGTGTAAAAGCGTCGTCAATGTGGTCGCCGACGTTTTATAAAGCGTCGGCAAGTGGGTCGGTAAGTACAGTGACGAGAGAAATATGGCGACGCTTACAAAAGCGTCGGTAAATATACCATCGCGTTATTCCCGACGCATGAAAGCGTCGTTATTTTGGTCGGTAATAGAAATCTATTGTCGACGCATTAAAGCGTCGGCAAATGATCATCTTATTTTGGTTGGTAATAGAAATCTATTGTCGACGCATTAAAACGTCGGCAAATGATCATCGAAAAAAGTCATATTACGACGCTATGAAGCGTCGCCTATTTTCCTTTTTTCCGACGCATGAAAGCGTCGTCATTTTGGTCGGTAATATATATATAATTTGCAATACAAACAAAAATTCAAGTAAGAACTAGAATTTATTTCTCATACACATTTATAATCAAAGAACTAATCACAATGACAACAATATAAATAAATAGTCAAAATATAAACTTCATTCCAAATGTATTTTGTTACTAAGTTAAAACAGTAACAATCTATTTGCATATAAAGTTAGTTCCAAAAGTATGATACTTCTAAGTTTTACAAAATTAAAACTAACAAAAAGTCTAAGTCATCTAAATCATCTATAGTGATGGTGATTCTCTTGTCTCAATGCCTAAGTTTCCAGATTGGCCGACAAGCCTATGCAATAGAGATTTTATTTTATTCATTTCCGATTCGTGTTTCTTTTGCATATCTTGCATTTGAGCTTGCAACTTTTGAACTTCCTCTTTCATTGGATCATGCCTTTCATTCTCTACATTCCTTAGTTGAGCTTGAATTCCAAAAACTTGTGTTGGTGTAGGACCAATCCCATAGCCCCTCACATGACCATATCGATTTTCTCCTTTTTTTTCCTTGAAAATACTATCTTCAATTTCTTTGGTGGCATTTGAGAACTCCGATGTGCTCGCTTGTTTAGTTAGATCTCCCAATAAGTCCTCCTACATTAAAGTAAGATACATAAATATATCAATTATTTGCCAAATAAGTTTATTATTGCATAAAAAAGTTAAAACAAAATGCATTTTGAATACCACAAAATCATTTGATGCTTTGTTAATATATTCTCCATCTTTAGTTTTGTGAGTTATTACAAAAAACTCAATACGTCCTGGATCTCTATCATTTTGCTCCACCTGACAATAATCATATTAACAAGATTAGCACAAAAATATAATTCAACTAAATCAACTTGAAACTAAAAACATAAAAATATATATAAGTAAATTTATAGAATAAAGAAAGAATTTAATACAAATTCATGTCTCGTTCTTGTAAAACTTTTGGAACCAGTTGTGTGAGGAGTTGTATGATTTGCACGAGATGCCTTTCCAATTCTGGAGAGATTCTATAGAAATAAAATATGTCAATTCAAAACTATAGTACAAAACTATGAGTAAACTGCAAAAAGTATCATCTAATTAATCAAAATTAACTACCTCACTTCTTTCCGAAAACCAATTGCGGACAAGATCTATCCATTGTTGTGACACAATTTCGAGTGGAACATTACTAGCAATCTCTGCTTGTGTACTTTTAGGCTTTTTATATTTTGCTTTAAGCTCGTGCTTGTAGTCTTTCCATTTTTCACTTACTGATTTCAATATCCATGCTTCAACTTTATCATCGCGAGGAAGAACAAACTTACTCTATAAGAAAGAAAAATAATAGTAAAAATTTAGAGCTTTAAAAATTTGAGCTGCAAGCAGCAGCAGGAGCTGCTGCTCAAAGCAGCAGCTCAGCAGGAAGCAGCAGCCTGAGCTGCTGTACTGCTCAAGCAGCAGCTCAGGCTGCTCAAATGAGCAGCAGTAGAAGGCGAATTCAATTATGATAGAGTCAAATTAAGATCCTATTTGTAATATTGAGCATGTAAAATTGAGCATAGATATGTTATGACTATCTTAGATCTCTTGTTGACGTATAATATAAGTGATAGAGTCAAATTAAGGTCATATTTGTATGCATATATGGATAGAGTCAAATTAAGGTCCTATTTGTAAAATTGAGCATATGTAACATTGAGCATGTAAAATTGTGCATATGTAAAATTGAGCATATATATGTAAAATTGAGCATAGATATGTAAAATTGAGCATATATAAAATTGAGCATGCAAAATTGAGCATATATATGTAAAATTGAGCATAGATATGTTATGACTATCTTAGATCTCTTGTTGATGTATAATATAAGTGATAGAGTCAAATTAAGGTCCTATTTGTATGCATGTATGGATAGAGTCAAATTAAGGTCCTATTTGTAAAATTGAGCATGTAAAATTGAGCATATGTAAAATTGAGCATGTAAAATTGAGTATATGTAAAATTGAGCATATATATGTAAAATTGAGCATATATAAGTAAAATTGAGCATATGTAAAATTGAGCATAGATATGTTATGACTATCTTAGATCTCTTGTTGTCGTATAATATAAGTGATAGAGTCAAATTAAGGTCCTATTTGTATGCATGTATGGATAGAGTCAAATTAAGTGATAGAGTCTACAGATTTTCATCTTGAATAATGACATTACAAAAATACTCACCCGAGTCATTCTGATGATATCTATTTTAAAATGCGCCGCAGGCATAACTTTCCAACTTACATAGTGGATAGGACACATATTCCCACGTCGTGCAACTGTTCCTAACCAACCGCCTAAAATTCTCCCGCCTTTCTTTATAGGCTGCCCAAATTTGTTCCATTCAACTTTAATTCTTTCTCCAGATGGTAAATTCCAAACATCTTTGGCACGTGTCACTCCTCTTTTCTTCTTTAAATTACCTTGCTCATCTGAATAAAAAGAATCATAAATGATGTTAAAGATAAATAGTAAAGCATACAGAAAATGATCATTAAAAAGAGTGAAGATTACCAATTATCTCCAATGTATCATTATCTTCAACATTTGTTGGTTCCTGCCCTTGAAGATTGTTTTCAGAGGGCTCGGACTCTAAGGAGCAATCCTCTCATATTTTCTTGTCCTATGATTTCTTGTTGCACATTAGTATAGTCTGTAATGTTTGGGGCATGTTGAGCAGCTTCACTAGAAAAAGAAATAAAAGATTCTTCGTGAAATACCCAGTCGGTATAACCTAATGAGAATCCCTTCCATACCAAACGTTCCTCCACAACTTCTGTAGTATGTGAGGAACAATTGCAACATTTTCGACAAGGACATACAATCTTTCCTCTGTTTGATGATTTTTCGGTAGCAAATCTAATAAAATTAGCAATACCATCTAAATAAGCCTTACTATTTCTCTGCTTATTAATTCAGCTTTTGTCCATTTGTTTAGACTGCCAATAAACAACTAATTGCCATAAGAAAAAAAAATTATGAATCTACTATATATTCTCATATTTCACTCTATATATAAATTATTTTAATTAGTATTCTAATAAATATACACAAACATTTGATTTAGTTTTGCAGGCCAAAAAGAGAGAAAATAAAGAGCTGGTGTAGTAATTAATATGATTTACTCTAATAATACATATATAAAAAAAAAAGCACATCATAATTAATAATGAATAATATGTTACTATGCACAAATATATATAGCATTCATTTTGTTCTAAAAAAAAATTAATAAGAATAACTTTCATTATGCTAGAAACCAAAAAAAGTATTCTACCAAAGTGATCAGATAATCAATATTCCTACAATTAATTAACACCATGGATGATAACAAAATGAGTGCTATTAATATGCAGAGTGATGTACTATAGAACACATTATGAAATGAATGCTATTAAAACGAAATGAACGCTAGGGTTAGGAGAATGCCAATATATTATGAAATCATGTAGAGTGATGTAATATGCAGATTGATGTATATAATTAATAGCAGAACATCAAATGTTTTATTTTTTTTAACAAATATATATAGCATTCATTTTGTTCTAAACACATCAGGATAAATTAATTTTAATAGTAAAGCAAAAGCAAAATAATTAGGCAAATGAGATTTTTTTACAGGGCAAAATCCTAACCCATCACCCAATTTTAAAAAATAAATTAATGTTGAGTTGGATAGGCCCAATAAGTTACGATTTTCCTAATGGTAGCAACAATATACAACTCTGACAAGGTTTAAACTATATCTAGAACCGCGGCTTCATATAAACTATTTTAATTTAGATCAGGAACACTAAATAAAATCTTATAAATATATATATCTACAAATAACCATGTTGAATTTATATCAGAAACATCAAATTCATACTATTGCCTATCAGCCACAGGAACCAAATTTAAAGTGAACAGAAAAGTAGATAAAATCAACTGAAGGCTGATGATAGGACTAACCTTCACAGTTGACGGTGGCTGTGGCGGTGGGGGGTGACGAGTGGCGGCGTCGACGAAGAGGCGAGGTGCGCGCGTTGGGGGCGACGGCGGTGGGGGGTGACGAGTGGCGGGCGGCGACGAAGAGGCCTTGTGCGCACGGGTGACGGGGCGGTGGCGGGTGCGCGCGTTGGGGGCGACGGGTGGCGGGTCCGCGCGTTGGGGGCGACGGGTGGTGGCGGCGACGAGGTGCGCGTGTTGGGGGTGACGGGTGGCTGTGGCGGGTGCGCTTGGGGGCGATGGGTGGCGACGGCGACGAAGATGCCTTGTGCGTGCGTTGGGGAGGAGGGAGAGGTGTTGTTAAAAAAAAAAAAAAAAAAAAAAAAAAAAAAAAAAAAAAAAAAAAAAACAGAGTGATGGGTGGCTGTGGTGGGTGGGGGGGGGGGGGGGGGTGGGGGGGGAGGGGGGAAGGTAAAGTGGGGGGAAGAGAAAAGGTATTTTGTCGTTTCCCGCCAAATTTATTTGGCGATGCAAAATCCAAGCGTCGGTAAATTTTCGACAGTGGAAGAAATTGCCGACGCTTTTTAAATGCGTCGTCGTAAAAACGTCGGTATAGATTTTTTTTTTTTTTTGTAGTGAAATTAGGTTATAGAAATATATTTTTATAATACTTATGTACAAGTTTTCTATCTATATCCAAAATTAGATTATAGAGATATATATTTGGAATACATTACAATAATGTATCGATATATATCCTAACGACTTCACTTATAACGATACTAATAATAAGTGCCGATATTTTTATTTACTGTTATAGCATAATTTTATTATAGTGATTGTTCTCTGTGTGTACAATTATTATTTCTTTTGAAGTATTCTTGATGATGAGTCAAGTGTCCATAAAGTAACTTCAGAAATTTTAAAAAAGTTAGTACTAAAATTAATTGAACGCTAGCTTTTTGGAGCAGAACTATAGTCTATAAAAAATAAGAAGGATTTTATTGGAGTTGATGTATATTATTGATTCAGATCTAAACTGCATGCATTGAGAGAGAGAAAAAAAAAATGTAAGGACGAAGAAAAAAAATACCGAGAAATAATCATAACTTACTAAACCTAACTCAAAACAAAACAAAAAAAAATATACAAAGTCTTCACCAAATTAACCTAAAAGTGCAAATTTGAAGACCTAAATAATTGAATTTAAGTTTCAAACTGAACCAAAATGATAAAGATATGCAATGTGTTATGTCAAAAAATTATTTTCGAATTGAAGTTACGTGCTGAAAATAGACAAATGTTCGAAAAATTATGGTCATTTTAAAAATTTTCCAAGCCGTTTGTTAAAATTGTGGAACTCAACAAAATTTTCCACCCAATTTGTTTAGGTCAAAATTTTTCATAAATTTTAATGCTAAATTAGTGGCATCACCTATTCTATTGAAATTAACAAGAATCTAAATGGATAGAATGTAGGGAAATTAAAATATAAAGATTGAGAATCTAATGACTAAAAAGGTAAATTATACTTTTGGTTCTCAAATAATGAAGAGCGTGACACTTTATGTAAGGTATTGGACCTTCATAAACAAGCAAGATTGTAATATGGTCGGTCAGTTAGCACATTAGGAAAGTGCTAAACCGAGTCAGAACCATTCTAGTGTGAAATCGGTGCAAAAATCGGAGCCAAGACTCGAGTTTTGGCGCTTCGAATCCAGAGGTTTCAAGCACAAATTTGAGTGCCCAAACCCAACCCTGTAGCCGCCCGACTGGTGGGTGGGCACAATGAGACGCATGTCAGGGGCTAGGTAGACATGCGACATCATGGCAGTGGCCGATGTGATGCATATGCGCTGATGTCGATCAGCGCGACACGAGGTAACTGGAGCTGGTAAGCACGTGTCAACACAGCAGCGTTTCGGGCACCCAAAAGTTTCACTGTAGTGGCCTGAAAGTTTCGAGCTGTCTTGCGTTGTTTGGGTCGCTCGAATCGGTGGTTTTCGTGCACCTGAATCCTCTATTTCGACTATAAAACTCTTTTTCTCCTTCTTCCTTCTTGCTC
The DNA here is from genome assembly GCA_029168755.2 of Tillandsia fasciculata. Taxonomy (NCBI): domain Eukaryota; kingdom Viridiplantae; phylum Streptophyta; class Magnoliopsida; order Poales; family Bromeliaceae; genus Tillandsia; species Tillandsia fasciculata. Next base: position 25,561,483 of record CM054932.1, on the reverse strand, counting down.
GTGTTCGTGGGGTTTTAGAGAGAGAAGAAGAGTGTAAGCGAGATCGCGTGGGCGTGTCGTTGAGCGCGCGGATCGATCTGAGGAGTCGAGCACAAATGCGCGCTCGTGAGTTTTTTCGACACGTCAATTTTGAGATAGGTCTTACTTTTAATATTATTTGTTTGAAATTGTAGAGACATGATTTTTGCAGTAGGATTAGATTTTTACTTTTCTTACTAGATTTGAGGTTTAGAGTTTATTTTTATTCTTGACTTTTATGAGGAGGATATTTGGTGTCGCACGAGTAAGGCGTGGTGCTGTCGGATTGTGGGTTGGTGCTATACGCGTGTAGAGGTCGTCGCAGAGCGCGCTGTCGTCCTGCCTTTCGCTGTCACGCCCCGGATTTTCAAAAGCGGCATAATTTTTTTTTTTTTTTTTTTTTTTTTTTTTTTTTTTTTTTATAAAATCAGAGTTCGAAAACTAATCCCAGAACGTGAACAGATCCGACCCGCGTAAAAAAAATTTCCGATCCAATCGGACAGAGTCTTCTCTGTACGCGCACGGCTAGGCAAGTGCAAAGATACTAATCATACAATCAGAGTTAACAACTAACCAATTAACTACATAAATAAACCAATTGCAAAGTCCACAAATTAATCCAAATACATTGATAATCAGCTAAGTACTTTATAACTAAACAAAAGAGTAATCATTCGGAATTCGATAAAACTAAAAATAAATCTGAATAATAAGTAACTCGGGACAAGTCTAGCGTGAAATCTCTCATCAGCGTTCCGACTACTCACCACCCAGCTGACCTGAAAAACAGTCACCCAAAGGGTGTGAGACACAACTGAATGTATCTCAGTGGGTACAACGAGCCGAAGACGAGCAAGTCGTACCTACTGGATACTATATCTGAAAGGCAGTAAGCAGGTAATAGGCTATAGTAAACGATATAGAAGCTGGTATAGAAGCAAATAAGTGTATCAATATGTACATACTGAAATGATAACTGTCAAGAAGGCAATACTGAAAATTGTAATGATGCATCAATATTATCATAAGTAAGGATACCCAATCAAGTGTCACTGTTGGTCATGAGGACATCAGGCTAGCTAGTGCCAAACCGAGTCTGATATGTACCCCACACCTGCTTACTAATAACAAAAAAAGGCTCAATATCGTTCGTTCCCACAGGTGCAGCCATGTAAAACGGGCTCACGGGTCGAATAGACCACTCTATTGGTAAAGAACACCATTGTGGGGGATCAACCCACTGGTGTACGTGAAATGTATAGCTGGTGCATAGAGATCTCAATGCGGATGCTCAAGCTCGCGATCGGAAGACCAAAAATACAGCGAATAGCCGAAAACTCCCAAACGGGATCCAATATGTCAAAAGTACATGCTGTAGTAATGAACAATCCACCTACTCTATCATGCAAGGTAAAACTGTAAATAGTGACAAGTGAAATCTAGCAGTAGGTGGCATATGGCAAAAATGCAAGAGTATCTGACAATACAGAGTAAGACATATAGGTAAGCTGTAGTGGCCCTAGTTCCCATGCAACGTTCTTCCGATGAATCCACTGTTAGAACACCTAGTATTGGTGTATCTGGCCACGGTGCATCAATCGGATGCTACTGATGGACCCTGTGTGTTTCTTTTGGCTATGTTGGCCTTCGGCTGGGTTTGCCGAAATTTTTGAAAAGAATCAGGCCAAACGGAGGTCGGAAATGGATTCAGCACGGAAAAATGCTTGAAAACGACTATTTGTTTGTTTAATTTGGAGTCCGGATGCCCAAAAACGGACACCCAAAAATTTTTAGTGGTTTTTGGTGCATGGGAGGGGCCGTAAACCGCCGGGATGCCACGTGGCGGCCTGTCATTGGCCGGTTTACGGCGCGCGGTCCACAGAGCAGCGCGGCGGGGTGCACAGACCCGGAGCATGGACACGTGGCACCGCCTGATTGGCGGGCTCAAGGCGCGCGGTCTACTGGGTGAGCGCGGCGGTGCATGGACCAGGCGGGGGACACGTGGCAGTCTACGGTTGGTCGGTGCACGCAGGCGCGGTCCACGGAATTCCTGCGGAAGGCGTGGACCGGGTGCAGGGGACACGTGTCACTCCTTGATTGGCGGGTGCAGCACGCGTGGTGCACGGGGCGCACGGTAGGTGCCTGGCGAAGCGTGCGCATGTGCGACCCATGTCGCGTGACTGGCACGCACGTCGCGCGGTCGGCGGGTCAACCGGGAAGACACGTGGCGCCCGCTCATTGGCGGGCGCCACCGCCTTACTGTGTGAGCGGGTGGACACGTGGAGGTCGGTGAGTGGTCCCGCATCGGTATTTCCTGTTTGGCGGGACACGTGGCAGTCGCTGAGTGGCCCTGCACCGGTGTTTCCTGTTCGGCGGACACGTGGCGGCACGGGATGGATTCGGGCGTGAACAGTGTTGGGCCCGGGCCCAACACTGTAGGCGCCCGAAAGTTTTCGGGCGCCCGAATCTTAGGCCCGAAAGTGTGGGCCTTGTCTTTTTGGGCTGATTTCGGGAAGCCTCTATAAATAGGCCACTTGGGCCGCATTTTTACACCTTTTCCCGGGAGAATTAGCCCTCGACCCCTTCACAAGTTTTCTTCCTCTCCTTCTTGAGCATCTTCTGGTGAAGTTTCAGATTTTCTGGAGGCCGCGACGACAGCGTTTCCTGCCTCGTAGTGCGGAGCGACGATATACAGTTGGAGGCCCACTTCCGTCGCATTTTCGTCTGGTAGACCTACAGAGCTACCGCGATGCTATTTTTGGACGATTTCTTCGACAGCGGTTTCACAAGAGATATATCTACGTTTTTCGTGTTGGACATTTTTTCTGGAAATGAGCTTATACAGGGGTTTGGGGTACATTTTAACCTCCCTTTGTGACTGTTTGAGTTTTTGGACAGCTGTTTCTTTGCGGATTTTTATCTCCCTATCCGGATATTGAATTTCGATGATTCAAGAGCCTATCGTGTGAGGACCCGGATCCCCACGGCAGGGTTTACTGTTGGTTTGGAGGTTTTTGGGTGTGTGGGTGTGCGTGTCGGGCTCCAGATTTGAGTTTCTGGTGAAATTGGAGTTTGTTTCTTCTCTGGGAGTCCATGTTGGGTGTGTGAGGTGTTTACGCGCTTATTGGAGCTAAGAATGGGACCCGGAACAGAAATTGGATCAAGTTTACTTTTTCGGAATTTTGGGAAATTTTAGAAGCGGAATTTGGCTGAACGGACTTCGGATTTGGATTCAGCGCGCGAAAACGAGCGAAATGGACTATTTACTTGAATTTTTCGGAGCCCGGACGCGAAAACACGGAAACCGAGGCACAGGTTACTGTTCCGGCGGCCGGAGGAGCGCCGGCGGCGGCGGAGCGCGGCGGAACGCGGCGGCGGAGCGCGGCGGAACGCGGCGGCGGAGGGCGGCGCAGGCGCGCGGTCCACCGCGGGGCGCGTGCACCGGGGGCGGGCCACGTGGCGCGCTGCGGTTGGCCGGCGCAGCGGGCGCGGTCCACGGGACTTGGCGGGGTGTACGGTGGACCATGGGTAGGCCACGTGGCATTCTATGGTTGGTGCGGTGTTGTGCACGCGGTCCACGGGATTTTGGCTCTGGTGCACGGTAGACCGGGGACACGTGGCAGCTTTTGGTTGGTAAGGTTCCGTGCGCGCGGTCCACGGAACAGGGGTTCGGTGGCCTCGGGCGGCGTGCCCGACAGGGCGACGTGGGCGCACGTGCGCGCGACGTGGGCGCGCTGACCCGCGTTTCCCGCTCGTGGGTGCCACGTGTCGGCGCGGGAGGCTGCCACGTGGCGCGTTGCCGTTCGCCCATCCGGCTGTTGCCTGTTCGGGGGGCTACGTGGCATCCCAGGATTTTTCCGGGCGTGAACAGTAACGGGCCGGGCCCGTTACTGTAGCAGCCCGGAAGTTCCGGGCGCCCGAAACTGGGGACCCGGATGGTATTAACCAATTTGTTTGGTGGGGGCCTTCTTTTTATTGAACCCGAGCCCACTTCACTTGCCATTTTCTCCATCTTCCCGAGCTCCTCTGCCCCTGCATCCTTTAGGAAAGTTTTAGATCTTCAAGTTTCGCATCTCCAGGTGAAATTTCAGAACTTTTGGAAGCCGCGACGACTGTGTTTTCTGCCTCGTAGTGCGGAGCGACGGTTTTCTGTTGGAAGCCCGTTATCGTCGCATTTCGGTCAAAAATTTCCACAGAGCTACCCCGACATCCGATTTCAGCGATTTTTGTGGCGTTGGATTCACGAGAGGTAAATCTTCGATTTTCGTGTTGAGTGTTTTGCCTGGATTTGGGTTTTTGGCACGGATTTCGAGACATTTCTGAGCCGCTGTTTTGTTGTGAGATTTCTGGACAGCACTCACTTCGCGGATTTTTATCTCCTCAACCGGACATCGGAATTCGACGATTCAAGAGCCTATCGACATCTACACTTCGCGAGGATCGTCGTGATATTTTTATTGGAATTTTAAAAAATTTATTTTCAGGTGAAAATTTCGTGTGAACAGGAACTATGCTTGCAGATTTTGGAATAGTGATTATTATGTGTGATTTGTGTGTAATTGAGAAGTGTTGTTGTGCCCAGGACTTGGTAAGCACCACTATGGTGCTCTTTGCTTAGTGGACTCGGAGTTTTATCAGTTTCTGGGCTTTTTATCTGTGCGACCCCGGACAGTTAGCGCGATCAGGTGGGTGATCCTGCTTTCAAAATCTATGGACTGCACTCTAATTCTATGAATGTAGTAGCATGCATATTAGAATATGAGCTAAACAATATGTGCAACTGTATGTTGAAACCACTGTAGCTAGCTGCTAGATCTGGTGACTTCTTGGTAAGTTTTGCAACGTGAAAACTCAACTCAGCTTAATTAGCTATTAATTAATTAGTCATGCACAGTTAAACTATAGTAAATGTGAACATGTATGCAGAATTGTTCGTCACCTGAGCTTCCCCACAGTACTTGTACTCTCGTCATTCTGAGCATAGTAATTCTCCACGAGTCGTGGGCTGGGAGGTTTATTAGCTGGGATCTCATTTGCACTTGCGTCTGGGGACCGAGTGGTGTCTGTAGCAGTCTGTAGACCGGCTTGCATTATGATAGTGATAGAGATAGTGATAGTGGATCTGGGATCTTTGTGATATGGCCATAGTGACAGTGTGGATTCTTAGCCAGTGAGTGAGACAGTGATTGGATCTTGGACTGTTGTAGGATGTAATGTGAGTTGATGGTGAGGTGAGTGCCTTGGGTTTCGTGTGGGCTGATCAGCTGAGTCGTCGAGAGTGTTCCGACTGTTGTGAGAGATTCCGCAGGATTGAGTTCTTCAGAGCAGAGCGTGAGCGTGGATTTTGACCATAGCCTGCAATGCCACCTGCGCGACAGGGTGCGCGGATATTTTCCCTCGGTGGGGTCGCACCCCTCGAGAGCCACACCCGGGGTGGATATGTTACTCTTGTACCGCGACCTGTCGATGCATTCCCTCTGACTGAGCCAGTTTTGGCAGTTACGGATGCATTCCCTCTGACTGAGCCAGTTTTGGCAGTTACGGACGCAGACCCTCTGACTGAGCCAGTTTTGGCAGTCACCGTCCCTCTGGCTGAGCCAGTTTTGGCAGCTACGGACGTTCTACGTAAGTCCGGTCCTCTAGGATATATCGGCAGTAGATTGGCGCAGGCTTAACTGGACCCGAGGAGGCAGTCAGTCCAGACTGGGTGACTTTACTGTTATATTAGCAGATGCATCATATTATCATCTGTCCCGCTTTTTGAGCATTTTTAGATAGAGGCATAGTAGCAGTAGATGTTTTGCTTTCCAGCTTTTCTATACTGCATTTTTTCCTTTTGTTACTTTATGCCTCTAGTAGACTTAGTGGGCAGACCGTCGGGCTTGTTGGCGGCACCCACTGAGAACTACTGTGGGAGGTAGTTCTCACACCCGTCGTGGTGTCTTTTCCCCAGGGACTTCAGCTCCAGTTCCTGCGGTGCCAGTTGCTGATCCTGCTCTTCTAGACCGAGGTAAGGGAGTCGCGAGATAGATCCCTTCCCCCTTCAGCTTCAGTGTTGTAGAGGTACCCATATGTTTTTGGTTGTGTGATGTTTGAGAGATTATGTAGTGAGGTATCGAGTTGTACTTTTCTGCTTTCTTTGAGAGACTCTTGTATTTGTGGTGAGGACTTATTGTATTATGAGAGTTGTACTTATTGTATTTCTAGCAGTCTACTTTGCTCTGATATCTGTTTAGTGTAGTATCTCCCTTTTTGCAGGTTTGACGCTACGTCTCTACGGGGCTTCCTGTAGGGGCGGCGGATCTGTTGGCGAGCCCGGGGTACAGTTCTGACCCCGGGGCGTGACAGATTAGAGTGGTATCAGAGCCTAGGTTTTAGGTCATTGAGGACTTAGGAACCCTAGGCTTGTGGTTGGACCCTAGGATGACTCACGTGAGAGCCGTGATTTTAGCGGGAGTCCTGATTGGGTTTCTAACTCTTCCGAGCGGATCGGGATGAGTGATTGACATGTCTTCCTTCTGTGGTAACTCTGTTGGCTGCAGACAACATAGTACTTCGGGAAGGGGGACATGCCGTTAGACTTCCGCTTGATTGGGTCGAGTGCTGTTTGGTGTTGTCTTGATGTTTGATTGTGGATTGCAGGTGGGCACGATGCCTCCTCGACGCAGGATGCGCACACGTTCTCAGTCTTCCTCCTCCCATGAGCCTGAGCAGGAGGAGTCACCCCAGGGTCAGCAGAGTGAGGGGCAGGAGCTTCGGGCTCAGATAGCCCATTTGTCTGAGACTCTCCGACGCCAGGTAGAGATTATACGGCGCCAGGAGGAGATCATGGAGCGGATGACGCGCATGATGGAACAAAGAGTACAGCCGGTGGTAGCACCTCTAGAAAGTTTCCCCGTACCTTCCTCGCCAGCGGTGGCACCCTCAGTTGTGCCAGCAGCACAGGCAGCCCTTATTGCACCGGTTACCAGTGGTCAGGCGTCCGGGACGGTAGGACAGTTGGCCCCGGCAGAGCAGCGAGAGGTGTTTGATTTGTTGACGAGGTTTCGTCAGACTGATCCACATTGTTTTTCGGGGCAGAGTTCGGAGCACAGAGAGGCGGTGTTGACCGAGGTGGCTCCAGCTCCCGCAGGGGTTGTGGGGGCAAAGCGCCCGGCACAGGATGTTGAGGGACAGACGAGTTGGCAGGGACCCCCGAGACCCCTACGATCTTATCCTCAGGGTCGTGGGTTTCGGAGGCGCTCGAGGTCAGGTGGTTCCCGGCAGCAGCCACGGTATCAGCAGCACCAGCCTAGACAGCAGCGCCGGCAGCAGCGACGTGAGTGCGTCATCTGTGGCGGCTCTCATCCACCGTCGCAGTGTGACCAGAGGCGGGGACGGTGTTTTCGATGTGGAGAGTTGGGACATTTTCAATCAGTTTGTCGCCGAGCCGTTCCGTCAGTGCAACCCCTTGCTACAGCATTTTCCTTGCCAGTTCAGGAAGCAGAAGCCACTCCTCCAGGGCACCATCAGACAGAGTGGGGTATGACGTCGGGACAGACGGGACGACGGTCTTCAGCGCCTAGTGGACGAGATTATGCAGCCATGGTAGAGAGCACCCCAGCAGCAGATCCTATCACCGCAGGTACGGCTTTATTTCAGTAGAATTAAGCGGGTTTTTGGACACCGCTGCATCTCTCCGCACATGTTAGTAGAGCATTTGCATCTCGGCATGATTATGGGATAGGAAATTTATTGCTTGCATGAGTGTTTGGATTCTTCCCAGTATCCTACGAGCAGAGGTGTATCTTGGGGCATGATCGAGACAGCTGAGACCTGAAGAATTGCGCCAGCAGGTGTGACGATCTTGTTACAGCTCCAAGAATTGGTTTGAGTACATGGGGTGGACCTGCTGGGGCGGTATCCTGCAACATTTGATTGTGGATGGAGAACGTTGGCCTTTCCGCGAGCTGGATAACAGGAGATCAATTCTACTGGTTACCGAGGCATCTTTCCTGCAGCAGTGGCTTCAGCGGCTTTGGGCTAGGTGCGACTGGTCGAGCGGAGGTGACGCCTAGGACTAGAGGGTTTGTCCCTAGGGGTCTAGCATAGAATTGTGTTTTTCTTTTTAGGGGCACGAATAGACCGTAGCTTCCGTTTTGTTGCCACAGCAGGAACGACATCAACACCTCTCTCCCTCTCTTCTTACTCTTGTGCCGAAATTTGCGAATTTTCGTTAATTTCAGCTGTTTTCTAAATTGGAGAATTGAGGGTTGATGACCGTCCTACTGGTGGGGCCCTTTCTTTTTTGTTAAGTTTTGTGACGTAATTCGTGTAGTTTGGACGCGTAGAGTTGGCTGTTCTTCTTCGTCCTCGGTGTTTGGGAATTCCTGAGTTTTCCGCGATTGGATGCGCTTTGTGAAGAGTTTGTAGCGACTGGAGAGTTGGAGTTTTTGTGTTGGAGGCTTACCTTTGGGCTTGGAGACTCCCTTTTGAGCTGTGTTTGTTTCGAGGACGAAACTTTCTTTTAGTGGGGGAGGATGTGAGGACCCGGATCCCCACGGCAGGGTTTACTGTTGGTTTGGAGGTTTTTGGGTGTGTGGGTGTGCGTGTCGGGCTCCAGATTTGAGTTTCTGGTGAAATTGGAGTTTGTTTCTTCTCTGGGAGTCCATGTTGGGTGTGTGAGGTGTTTACGCGCTTATTGGAGCTAAGAATGGGACCCGGAACAGAAATTGGATCAAGTTTACTTTTTCGGAAATTTTGGGAAATTTTAGAAGCGGAATTTGGCTGAACGGACCTCGGATTTGGATTCAGCGCGCGAAAACGAGCGAAATGGACTATTTACTTGAATTTTTCGGAGCCCGGACGCGAAAACACGGAAACCGAGGCACAGGTTACTGTTCCGGCGGCCGGAGGAGCGCCGGCGGCGGCGGAGCGCGGCGGAACGCGGCGGCGGAGGGCGGCGCAGGCGCGCGGTCCACCGCGGGGCGCGTGCACCGGGGGCGGGCCACGTGGCGCGCTGCGGTTGGCCGGCGCAGCGGGCGCGGTCCACGGGACTTGGCGGGGTGTACGGTGGACCATGGGTAGGCCACGTGGCATTCTATGGTTGGTGCGGTGTTGTGCACGCGGTCCACGGGATTTTGGCTCTGGTGCACGGTAGACCGGGGGACACGTGGCAGCTTTTGGTTGGTAAGGTTCCGTGCGCGCGGTCCACGGAACAGGGGTTCGGTGGCCTCGGGCGGCGTGCCCGACAGGGCGACGTGGGCGCACGTGCGCGCGACGTGGGCGCGCTGACCCGCGTTTCCCGCTCGTGGGTGCCACGTGTCGGCGCGGGAGGCTGCCACGTGGCGCGTTGCCGTTCGCCCATCCGGCTGTTGCCTGTTCGGGGGGCTACGTGGCATCCCAGGATTTTTCCGGGCGTGAACAGTAACGGGCCGGGCCCGTTACTGTAGCAGCCCGGAAGTTCCGGGCGCCCGAAACTGGGGACCCGGATGGTATTAACCAATTTGTTTGGTGGGGGCCTTCTTTTTATTGAACCCGAGCCCACTTCACTTGCCATTTTCTCCATCTTCCCGAGCTCCTCTGCCCCTGCATCCTTTAGGAAAGTTTTAGATCTTCAAGTTTCGCATCTCCAGGTGAAATTTCAGAACTTTTGGAAGCCGCGACGACTGTGTTTTCTGCCTCGTAGTGCGGAGCGACGGTTTTCTGTTGGAAGCCCGTTATCGTCGCATTTCGGTCAAAAATTTCCACAGAGCTACCCCGACATCCGATTTCAGCGATTTTTGTGGCGTTGGATTCACGAGAGGTAAATCTTCGATTTTCGTGTTGAGTGTTTTGCCTGGATTTGGGTTTTTGGCACGGATTTCGAGACATTTCTGAGCCGCTGTTTTGTTGTGAGATTTCTGGACAGCACTCACTTCGCGGATTTTTATCTCCTCAACCGGACATCGGAATTCGACGATTCAAGAGCCTATCGACATCTACACTTCGCGAGGATCGTCGTGATATTTTTATTGGAATTTTAAAAAATTTATTTTCAGGTGAAAATTTCGTGTGAACAGGAACTATGCTTGCAGATTTTGGAATAGTGATTATTATGTGTGATTTGTGTGTAATTGAGAAGTGTTGTTGTGCCCAGGACTTGGTAAGCACCACTATGGTGCTCTTTGCTTAGTGGACTCGGAGTTTTATCAGTTTCTGGGCTTTTTATCTGTGCGACCCCGGACAGTTAGCGCGATCAGGTGGGTGATCCTGCTTTCAAAATCTATGGACTGCACTCTAATTCTATGAATGTAGTAGCATGCATATTAGAATATGAGCTAAACAATATGTGCAACTGTATGTTGAAACCACTGTAGCTAGCTGCTAGATCTGGTGACTTCTTGGTAAGTTTTGCAACGTGAAAACTCAACTCAGCTTAATTAGCTATTAATTAATTAGTCATGCACAGTTAAACTATAGTAAATGTGAACATGTATGCAGAATTGTTCGTCACCTGAGCTTCCCCACAGTACTTGTACTCTCGTCATTCTGAGCATAGTAATTCTCCACGAGTCGTGGGCTGGGAGGTTTATTAGCTGGGATCTCATTTGCACTTGCGTCTGGGGACCGAGTGGTGTCTGTAGCAGTCTGTAGACCGGCTTGCATTATGATAGTGATAGAGATAGTGATAGTGGATCTGGGATCTTTGTGATATGGCCATAGTGACAGTGTGGATTCTTAGCCAGTGAGTGAGACAGTGATTGGATCTTGGACTGTTGTAGGATGTAATGTGAGTTGATGGTGAGGTGAGTGCCTTGGGTTTCGTGTGGGCTGATCAGCTGAGTCGTCGAGAGTGTTCCGACTGTTGTGAGAGATTCCGCAGGATTGAGTTCTTCAGAGCAGAGCGTGAGCGTGGATTTTGACCATAGCCTGCAATGCCACCTGCGCGACAGGGTGCGCGGATATTTTCCCTCGGTGGGGTCGCACCCCTCGAGAGCCACACCCGGGGTGGATATGTTACTCTTGTACCGCGACCTGTCGATGCATTCCCTCTGACTGAGCCAGTTTTGGCAGTTACGGATGCATTCCCTCTGACTGAGCCAGTTTTGGCAGTTACGGACGCAGACCCTCTGACTGAGCCAGTTTTGGCAGTCACCGTCCCTCTGGCTGAGCCAGTTTTGGCAGCTACGGACGTTCTACGTAAGTCCGGTCCTCTAGGATATATCGGCAGTAGATTGGCGCAGGCTTAACTGGACCCGAGGAGGCAGTCAGTCCAGACTGGGTGACTTTACTGTTATATTAGCAGATGCATCATATTATCATCTGTCCCGCTTTTTGAGCATTTTTAGATAGAGGCATAGTAGCAGTAGATGTTTTGCTTTCCAGCTTTTCTATACTGCATTTTTTCCTTTTGTTACTTTATGCCTCTAGTAGACTTAGTGGGCAGACCGTCGGGCTTGTTGGCGGCACCCACTGAGAACTACTGTGGGAGGTAGTTCTCACACCCGTCGTGGTGTCTTTTCCCCAGGGACTTCAGCTCCAGTTCCTGCGGTGCCAGTTGCTGATCCTGCTCTTCTAGACCGAGGTAAGGGAGTCGCGAGATAGATCCCTTCCCCCTTCAGCTTCAGTGTTGTAGAGGTACCCATATGTTTTTGGTTGTGTGATGTTTGAGAGATTATGTAGTGAGGTATCGAGTTGTACTTTTCTGCTTTCTTTGAGAGACTCTTGTATTTGTGGTGAGGACTTATTGTATTATGAGAGTTGTACTTATTGTATTTCTAGCAGTCTACTTTGCTCTGATATCTGTTTAGTGTAGTATCTCCCTTTTTGCAGGTTTGACGCTACGTCTCTACGGGGCTTCCTGTAGGGGCGGCGGATCTGTTGGCGAGCCCGGGGTACAGTTCTGACCCCGGGGCGTGACATATCGACATCTATACTTCGCGAGCATCGCCGTGGTATTTTTATCGGAATTTTTGGAAGAATATTTTCAGGTGAAAATTTCGTGTGAATGGGGACTGTTCATGCAGATTTTGGAACTTGGATTTGTGTATGGAATTTAGTATAATTGTGGATTGATGTTGTACCCAGGACTTTGTGAGCACCGCTACTGTGTTACTAACTTAGCGGATACGGTGATTGGGCGGTTTCTGGACTTTTTATGTGTGCATCCCCAGACAGTTAGCGTGTTCAGGTGGGTGTTTTTGCTTTCAAAATCTACGGACTGTACGCTAATTCTATGACTGTAGCTGCATGCATGCTAATAAATGACCTCTATATTATGTGAAAATTGTATGTTAGTACCCACAGTTGATAGTTGCTAAATCTGATGACCTCATTGAAACTCTTGCAATATATGAACTATTTCAATCTGAGAACCTAACTTAGCACATCTATTATGTATTATACATCATGCTCAGACGACTACAGTAAATATTTAATCTGGATTAGATTTATGCATTGCTTTAGGTCTCCCACATTGCTTGTTACTCTTGTCATTCTGGACATAGTAGTTTTTCCCCGAGTCGTGGGTTGGGAGGTTTAGTAGCTGTGGATGCATTGTACTCGCGTCTGGGGACCGAGTAGAGTTGGTAGCAGTCTGCAGATCATTTGTCATTGAGATAGTGATAGTGACATGATGGATCTGGGATCATGGGGGATTGTCTTAGTGACAGTGTGGACTTTCTGTTAGTGAGTCAGACAGTGTTGGATCATAGCCTGCAGGAGCCACATTTGAGCTCGACAGAGATGCGCGGATTCTTTGCTCGGTGGGGTCGCTACCCACGAGTGCCACTCCGGAGTTGAGCCTGATACTTCTATCGCGGCTTGTCGATACTGGTGTCCCTCTGGCTGAGCCAGTTTTGGCAGTCACGGACACCGTCCCTCTGGCTGAGCCAGTTTTGGCAGCTACGGACATACCTACGGCAGTAGGTAGGCGCAGGTTTGACTGGACCCGATGTGGCAGTCAGTTTGGATTGGGTGATTTGAGATGAGTATCAGTAGTGGCATATTGACCTTCTGTCCTATTCTTTGAGCATTTAGATAGAGGCATAGTAGCAGTAGATGTTTACTTTCCAGCTTTTCTATACAGCATTCCTTTTGTTACTTTATGCCTCTAGTAGACTTAGTGGGCAGACCGTCGGGCTTGTTGGCGGCACCCACTGAGAACTACTGTGGGAGGTAGTTCTCACACCCGTCGTGGTGTCTTTTCCCCAGGGACTTCAGCTCCAGTTCCTGCTGCACCAGTTGCTGATCCAGCTCCTACAGACCGAGGTAAGGAAGTCGCGAGATAGATCCCTTTTCCCCTTCAGCTTCAATATGTGATAGAGGTACCCTTATATATTTTGGTTGTGTCATGTTTGAGAGACTATGTAGTGAGGTATCGAGTTGTACATTTTATGTTCACGTTTTTAGAGACTCTTATGTATTTCAGGTGAGGATGCTATGTATTTATTCTTGAGGGACTATTTACTTCTTGTTTATAGTTAGCTTTCTATTTCAGCTCTGATATCTGCTAGTATAGTTGTTTATTTGCAGGTTAGACGCTACGTCTCTACGGGGCTTCCCGTAGGAGCGGCGGATCTGTTGGCGAGCCCGGGGCACTGTTCCGACCCCGGGGCGTGACAGATTAGAGTGGTATCAGAGCCTAGGATGTAGGTCTTGGAGGACTTAGGAACCCTAGGCTTGTGGCTGAACCCTAGGATGACCCACGTGAGAGCCGAGACTTTTAGCGGAAGTCTGGATCGGGTTTCTAACTCTCCCGAGCAGATTGGGACGAGTGATAGACATGTCTTCCTTTGGTAGCGACTATGTTGGCTGCAGACAACATAGTACTCCTGAAAGGGGGACATGCCTTTTGACTTTCGCTAGATTGGGTCGAGTGTTATTTCTGGTTCTTATTATTTGCTTTGTCCCTCAGGTGGGGATGCCTCCTCGACGTTCGATGGTGACGCGCTCGCAGCCCTCGTCCTCTGAGCCCGAGCAGGAGGACTCGGGGCGAGGACATCAGGCTGAGATTCTGGAGCTCCGTGCCCAGATGGCACAGATGGCTTAGGCGACTCGACGCCAGGAGGAGGCAGTGGCACGGCTGATGCTCATGATGGAGCAGAGAGCACAGCCGGCAGTGGCACCCCCTGAGACTTCGCCGGTGCCTTCTTCCCCTGTTGTGGCACCCCCTGTGGTGCAGCCTGCACCGGCGATTCCTGTTGAGCCGGTTTCGAGTAGGCCACCGGCTGGGGCGTCGGGATCGTTGACTTCGGCAGAGCAGCGGGAGGTAGTAGATTTGTTGATGAGATTTCGCCAGTTTGATCCGCCCCGCTTTTCGGGCATGAGTGCTGAGCCGTGGGCAGCCGAGACTTGGATCACCGCCATGGAGCGCCACTTCGAGAGCTTATTTGTTGATGAGAGGTTTCGGGTTATTTTGGCTACTCACTTTCTGGAGAGCAACGCCGAGGCGTGGTGGCGGCGTGTGCGACCAGCTGGTCCACCTGGGACGCAGCTTCTTTCCTGGGCCGAGTTCCGGAGTATGTTGCTTGGAGCCTTCTTTCCGGAGAGTGTCAGACAGCGACTGGAGGAGCAGTTGAAGAATCTCCGCCAGGGAGATAGGCCAGTGCACATGTACATAGCTGAATTCAACCAGCTATTGGCATGTTTGCCTCATGTGGCCAGAGATGAGAGCCATCGCATCTATATGTTTGAGAGAGGACTTCGCCGAGACATCTACCAGTTCGTCCGCTCCCGCAGACTGCAGACCTTGGAGGCCTCGATGGAGCAGGCTCTGTATGTGGAGTGTGGAGAGGCCGTGATGGCAGAGGTATCTCCGGCCCCTGTAGTGACTTCTGGGGCGAAGCGCCCGGCTACGACGGAGGAGGGGCAGTCTAGCAGGCAGGGACCCCCGAGACCTCCGCGTTTCCACCCTCAGGGCCGGGGGTACCAGGGACGCCAGAGATCGGGGGCGTCTCGTCAGACACAGCAGCAGCAGCAGCGTCGACCCCCTCGACAGCAGCAGTCCTCCCAGCAGACTTCTCGACAGCAGCGCCCAGATCGGTGTATTATCTGTGGAGGCCCTCACCTGCCGACTCAGTGCCCGCAGAGACAGGGCCGATGTTTTCGCTGCGGGCAGGCCGGCCATATTGCGAGTGCGTGCCCCAGGGCCGGTCATCCAGCTCTTTCTTCAGCTTCAGCACCATCCGTTCCTTACCCGCCAGCCGATCCTTCTGCGGCCTACAGTAGGCCGGATTTCGCCTCATCTTCTTCCGAGTAGCCAGAGCGACGTCCCCCGGCGTCGAGCGGTCGAGTTTATGCCGCTCAGGTCGAGGATGCTACAGCAGCAGAGCAGGTCGTCGCAGGTATTATTCTGATCTCTGCAGTTCGTGCTCGTGCTCTTTTTGATACTGGTGCATCACATTCATTCATCAGTAGAGCATTTGCATCCCTGCATGGTATAGCGGTAGCTTCTTTATCACATGCACTAGAGGTTCAGATACCAGATCATGTTCTGCATGTCGAGGAGTACTGTAGGGATTGCCCTGTACAGTTGGGATCCTGGATTCTGCCGGCCGATTTGCTTGTCTTACGACAGCTCCAGGATTTCGATGTTGTACTTGGTATGGATTGGTTGTCGAGGTATTATGCTACCATAGACTGCAGAGAGAGGACGGTTACTCTTCGTGAGCCGGGGCAGGAGGAGTATGTCTTCAGGGGCTGTCAGAGCTCTTTGTTTGCCTTGACTATTTCTTCGGCGAGGGCCAGGCGGTTGATGAGTAGAGGATGCACCGCATTTCTGGCGACGATTGTGGAGGTGCCTACGGCGGCACGGGGACTCGAGGATATTCCTATTGTCCGCGAGTTTCCCGATGTGTTTCCCCCTGAGTTGACGACCATGCCGCCGGAGAGAGAGATTGAGTTTGTGATTGATGTGGTACCCGGAACCGCACCAATCTCGAAGGCACCTTATAGGATGGCGCCTGCCGAGCTGAGAGAGTTGAAGGCCCAGCTTCAGGATCTCTTGGACAGAGGCTTCATTCGGCCCAGTGTTTCACCGTGGGGAGCGCCTGTGTTGTTCGTGAAGAAGAAGGATGGGACACTTCGCTTATGTGTGGACTACCGGGAGCTGAATAAAGTGACCATCCGGAATAAGTATCCTCTGCCACGGATTGATGACTTGTTCGATCAGCTACAGGGAGCCTCCGTGTTTTCGAAGATTGATCTCCAGTCAGGTTACCACCAGCTGAGGGTGAGGGCCGAGGACATCCCCAAGACGGCGTTTAGATCCCGGTATGGGCATTACGAGTTTACGGTTATGCCGTTCGGTTTGACCAATGCCCCAGCTGCATTCATGGATCTGATGAACCGGGTATTTCAGCCGTACTTGGATCTGTTTGTGGTTGTGTTTATTGATGACATCCTGATCTACTCCCGGAGCGATGTGGAGCACGAGGAGCACTTGAGGATAGTGCTGCAGCTTCTACGTGAGAAGAAGCTGTATGCCAAGCTTAAAAAGTGCGAGTTTTGGCTTCGGGAGGTTGCTTTCTTGGGCCACATAGTTTCAGCCGCTGGAGTGGCAGTCGACCCGACGAAGATTGATACAGTTCGGGATTGGCCGAGACCGACGACGGTTACTGAGGTGCGGAGTTTCTTGGGCCTGGCAGGCTACTATCGTCGGTTCGTGGAGGGCTTTGCGAAGCTCTCTACTCCCCTGACCAGTCTGACGAGGAAGGGGACGAGGTTGTTTGGACCGAGCAGTGTCAGCAGAGTTTCGAGGAGCTGAAGAGGAGATTGATCTCAGCACCTATTCTTGCACTGCCGGTGATGGGAGAGGGCTTCGTGATTTACAGTGACGCCTCGCACAGCGGTTTGGGGTGCGTCTTGATGCAGTATGGTAGGGTAATTGCCTATGCTTCACGGCAATTAAAGGATTATGAGAAGAATTACCCTACGCATGACTTGGAGCTTGCAGCTGTGGTTTTGCACTGAAGCTGTGGCGGCATTACCTCTACGGTGAGCATTGTGAGATCTATACGGATCATAAAAGCTTAAAGTATCTGTTCACCCAAAAGGAGCTGAACCTGAGGCAACGCCGGTGGTTGGAGCTGTTAAAGGATTACGATCTGAGTATCCTTTATCACCCCGGCAAGGCCAATGTGGTGGCAGATGCTTTGAGCCGGAGGTCAGTGCATAGCTTGAGCATGATGATTACACAGCAGGCACAGCTGATAGAGCAGATGAGGCGACTTCAGATTGAGGTTGTATCCCCTGGGGTCTCTGCTAGGCTTATGTCTATGGTCTTGCAGCCCACTCTGTTGGACAGGATCAGGGAGACACAGAGTGAGGACCCCCACTTGGAGAGGATCAGATCACAGGTTCAGACAGATCAGAGAGGGGATTTTTCAGTGGATAGCTCGGGAGTACTGCGGTACAGGGACCGAGTTTGTGTGCCTTCGGATCTAGAGATCAGAGACCAGATATTGAGAGAGGCCCGTTATACACCTTATACCATCCATCCTGGTGGTACTAAGATGTATAAGGACCTCAAGGCACACTTTTGGTGGTCCGGAATGAAGCGGGATATTGAAAGGTTTGTAGCTCAGTGTTTAACTTGCCAGCAAGTGAAGGCAGAGCATCGTGTTCCTGCTGGCAAGTTGCAGAGCCTTCCAATTCCCGAGTGGAAGTGGGACCACATCACCATGGATTTTGTGATGGGGCTGCCGAGATCACAGAGTAGAGCCGACGCAGTCTGGGTGATTGTTGATAGACTTACCAAGTCTGCGCATTTCCTGCCTGTACAGATGACTTGGTCGTTAGAGCGCCTGGCACAGCTATACTTGGATGAGATCGTGAGGCTGCATGGAGTACCAGCGTCGATTGTTTCAGATCGGGACCCGAGGTTCGTGTCACGGTTCTGGGGGAGCTTATAGTCAGCCTTGGGTACCCAGCTCAGATTCAGCACTGCATTCCACCCACAGACTGATGGTCAGTCAGAGCGCACCATTCAGACTCTTGAGGATATGTTGCGAGCGTTCGTCATGGATTTTGGAGGAGGTTGGCACCGACACTTACCCCTGGTTGAGTTTGCGTACAACAACAGC
The DNA here is from genome assembly GCA_029168755.2 of Tillandsia fasciculata. Classification (NCBI taxonomy): domain Eukaryota; kingdom Viridiplantae; phylum Streptophyta; class Magnoliopsida; order Poales; family Bromeliaceae; genus Tillandsia; species Tillandsia fasciculata. The sequence goes on along the minus strand of CM054932.1, from coordinate 25,543,421 downwards.
TATCAAGCGAGCATTCAGATGGCTCCGTTTGAGGCGTTGTATGGACGCAAGTGTCGGTCGCCCCTGTATTGGAGTGATGTGGGTGAGAGGAGGACGTTGGGGCCTGATTTACTGCTGGAGGCAGAAGAGAAGGTCAGAGTCATTCGTCGGCACCTTGAGACAGCCCAGAGTCGCCAGAAGAGTTATGCAGATACTCGACGGCGAGACCTTGAGTTCCAGATTGGTGACCATGTCTTCTTGAAGGTCTCGCCCTCGAAAGGGGTCCGGAGGTTTGGAGTGCGTGGGAAGCTTAGTCCCCGCTTCATTGGACCCTTTGAGGTACTTGAGAGGGTAGGCCCTGTGGCTTATAGAGTTGCTCTTCCTCCCCGTTTGGCTGGTGTTCATGATGTCTTCCACGTTTCGGCCTTGAGGAGATATGTGTTCGATCCGTCTCATGTGATTGACTTCGCATCCTTGGATATCGGCGAGGACTTGGTTTATGAGGAGCGCCCGTTGCGGATTCTGGCTCGTGAGGTGAGGGAATTACGCAACCGGGCAATACCTTATGTGAAGATCCTTTGGAGCAATCACGAGGAGCGAGAGGCTACCTGGGAGCTAGAGACGGAGATGCGAGATGCCTACCCCTTTCTGTTCGAGACTTCTGGCTGAGGTACGTCTGTTTTACCTTGTTTCGTTTCGAGGACGAAACTTTCTTTTAGTGGGGGAGGATGTAGTGGCCCTAGTTCCCATGCAGCGTTCTTCCGATGAATCCACTGTTAGAACACCTAGTATTGGTGTATCTGGCCCACGGTGCATCAATTGGATGCTACTGATGGACCCTGTGTGTTTCTATTTGCTGTGTTGGCCTTCGGCTGGGTTTGCCGAAATTTCTGAAAAGAATTAGGCCAAACGGAGGTCGGAAATGGATTCAGCACGGAAAAACGCTTGAAAACGACTATTTGTTTGTTTAATTTGGAGTCCGGATGCCCAAAAACGGACACCCGGAAGTTTTTAGTGGTTTTTGGTGCATGGGAGGGGCCGTAGACCGCCGGGATGCCACGTGGCGGCCTGTCATTGGCCGGTTTACGGCGCGCGGTCCACAGAGCAGCGCGGCGGGGTGCACAGACCCGGCGCATGGACACGTGGCACCGCCTGATTGGCGGGCTCAAGGCGCGCGGTCTACTGGGTGAGCGCGGCGGTGCATGGACCAGGCGGGGGACACGTGGCAGCCTCCGGTTGGTCGGTGCACGCAGGCGCGGTCCACGGAATTCCTGCGGAAGGCGTGGACCGGGTGCAGGGGACACGTGTCACTCCCTGATTGGCGGGTGCAGCACGCGCGGTGCACGGGGCGCGCGGTAGGTGCCTCGGGAAGCGTGCGCACGTGCGACCCACGTCGCGCGACCGGCGCGCACGTCGCGCGGTCGGCGGGTCAACCGGGAGGACACGTGGTGCCCGCTCATTGGCCGGCGCCACCGCCTTACTGTGTGAGCGGGTGGACACGTGGCGGTCGGTGAGTGGTCCCGCGTCGGTGTTTCCTGTTCGGCGGGACACGTGGCAGTCGCTGAGTGGCCCTGCACCGGTGTTTCCTGTTCGACGGACACGTGGCGGCACGGGATGGATTCGGGCGTGAACAGTGTTGGGCCGGGCCCAACACTGTAGGCGCCCGAAAGTTTTCGGGCGCCCGAATCTTGGGCCCGAAAGTGTGGGCCTTGTCTTTTTGGGCTGATTTCGGGAGCCTATAAATAGGCCACTTGGGCCGCATTTTTGCACCTTTTCCCGGGAGAATTAGCCCACGACCCCCTCATAAGATTTCTTCCTCTCCCTCTTGAGCATCTTCTGGTGAAGTTTCAGATTTTCTGGAGGCCGCGACGACAGCGTTTCCTGCATCGTAGTGCGGAGCGACGTTATACTGTTGGAGGCCCACTTTCGTCGCATTTTCGTCTGGGAGGTCTACAGAGCTACCCCGACCTATTTTTGGACGATTTCTTCGACAGCGGTTTCACAAGAGGTATATCTACGTTTTCCGTGTTGGACGTTTTTTCTGGAAATGAGCTTATACAGGGGTTTGGGGTACATTTTAACCTCCCTTTGTGACTGTTTGAGTTTCTGGACAGCTGCTGCTTCGCGGATTTTTATCTCCCCTTCCGGATATCGGATTTCGACGATTCAAGAGCCTATCGACATCTACACTTCGCGAGGATCGCCGTGGTATTTTTATCGGAATTTTTGGAAGAATATTTTCAGGTGAAAATTTCGTGTGAATGGGGACTGTTCATGCAGATTTTGGAACTTGGATTTGTGTATGGAATTTAGTGTAATTGTGGATTGTTGTTGTACCCAGGACTTTGTGAGCACCGCTACTGTGCTACTAGCTTAGCGGATACGGTGATTTGGCGGTTTCTGGACTTTTTATCTGTGCAACCCCGGACAGTTAGCGTGTTCAGGTGGGTGTTCTCGCTTTCAAAATCTACGGACTGTACGCTAATTCTATGACTGTAGCTGCATGCATGCTAATAAATGACCTCTATATTATGTGAAAACTGTATGTTAGTACCCACAGTTGATAGTTGCTAAATCTGATGACCTCATTGAAACTCTTGCAATATATGAACTATTTCAATCTGAGAACCTAACATAGCACATCTATTATGTATTGTACATCATGCTCAGACGACTACAGTAAATATTTAATCTGGATTAGATTTATGCATTGCTTTAGGTCTTCCACATTGCTTGTTACTCTTGTCATTCTGGACATAGTAGTTTTTCCCCAAGTCGTGGGTTGGGAGGTCTAGTAGCTGTGGATGCATTGTACTCGCGTCTGGGGACCGAGTAGAGTTGGTAGCAGTCTGTAGATCATTTGTCATTGAGATAGTGATAGTGACATGATGGATCTGGGATCATGGGGGATTGTCTTAGTGACAGTGTGGACTTTCTTTTAGTGAGTCAGACAGTGTTGGATCATAGCCTGCAGGAGCCACATTTAAGCTCGACAGAGATGCGCGGATTCTTTGCTCGGTGGGGTCGCTACCCACGAGTGCCACTCCGGAGTTGGGCCTGATACTTCTATCGCGGCTTGTCGATGCTGGTGTCCCTCTGGCTGAGCCAGTTTTGGCAGTCACGGACACCGTCCCTCTGGCTGAGCCAGTTTTGGCAGCTACGGACATACCTACGGCAGTAGGTAGGCGCAGGTTTGACTGGACCCGATGTGGCAGTCAGTTTGGATTGGGTGATTTGAGATGAGTATCAGTAGTGGCATATTGACCTTCTGTCCTATTCTTTGAGCATTTAGATAGAGGCATAGTAGCAGTAGATGTTTACTTTCCAGCTTTTCTATACAACATTCCTTTTGTTACTTTATGCCTCTAGTAGACTTAGTGGGCAGGCCGTCGGGCTTGTTGGCGGCCCCCACTGAGAACTACTGTGGGAGGTAGTTCTCACACCTGTCGTGGTGTCTTTTTTCCAGGGACTTCACCTCCAGTTCCTGCTGCACCAGTTGCTGATCCAGCTCCTACAGACCGAGGTAAGGGAGTCGCGAGATAGATCCCTTTCCCCCTTCAGCTTCAGTGTGTGATAGAGGTACCCTTATATATTTTGGTTGTGTCATGTTTGAGAGACTATGTAGTGAGGTATCGAGTTGTACATTTTATGTTCACTTTTTGAGAGATTCTTATGTATTTCAGGTGAGGATGCTATGTATTTATTCTTGAGGGACTATTTACTTCTTGTTAATAGTTAGTTTTCTATTTCAGCTCTGATATCTGCTAGTATAGTTGTTTATTTGCAGGTTAGACACTACGTCTCTACGGGGCTTCCCGTAGGGGCGGCGGATCTGTTGGCGAGTCCGGGGCACTGTTCCGACCCCGGGGCGTGACATAAGCAAATAGAAGTCCTACAGTTGTGATGATCCGGACTCCCGCAGGAACTGTGCAACATTAAACAATGACTGTAGGGAGCATATTCGGTGAAACGGAGCTTGTAGAATCGAAATTGGACATTAAAAATAGACTTGGCGCGAAAATCGGAGCAAATAGGCTTTTCCGGGAGCCTTCGGCAAAATTTCGGATGAGAATTTGGCGAAACAGACGGCGGATTTGGACTCAGCGCGCGAAAATGATCAAAATGGTATATTTATTTATTTTTTTTCGGCACTTGGGTACTGTTCACGCCGGAACAGTAACTCCGGCCGCCGGAATTACTGTTCCGGCGACCGGCGGCGATCGTTGGGCGGCGGCGCCGCGGCGGAGCGCGGCGGAGCGCGGCAGGGCGCAGCGGAGCGCGGCACGGGCAGCACGGGCAGGCGCGGGCAGGCGCGGGCAGGCGCGCGGGTGCGCGGTCCATGGACCTGGCGTGCACCGGGAGCACCGAACATTCCAGTTGCCACGTGGCAAGCTGTGATTGGCTGGCCACTTCTAGAAGGCTGTGGGGACTGTGACACGTGGCGCTTCCCGATTGGCTGGCAATTTCCGAAAAACCGGGAGCGCGGACCGAATACGTGCACCACGTGGGACACGTGGCAGTTTTTGAGTGGTCCTTGCACGGCTGTTTCCTGTTTTGTGACACGTGGCGCGTTCCGGTTGGTCCATTTCGGTGTTTCCTGTTCTGTCCGATCCCGTGTGGAAGATTCCTTGGCCCATTATAAATAGGATTCCTCTCACCCCTCTCATTCCCATCTCGATTTCCGAGCTTTAGAGAGAGAACCAGAGTCTGAGCCCTTTACAAAAATTGTTCCTCTCTCTCTCCTCTCTCTCTTCTAAAAATTTCAGAATTTCTGGAGTTACCGATAGTGAGTTATCTGTGACGCGGCGCACTGCGACGGTTTTCTTTTTCGGCCCATTTCCCGTCGCAGTTCAGTCGAAAATTCCCTGTGTGCTAACACGGAGGAATTTTTGGACGATTTTCGCGACAGCGCGTTCCTAAGAGCGTCGACTTCTCCGATTTTTATCTTGAGCTAGGAGCATCAGATCGAGGTGTTTAAAGAGTCGATTTCGATCTACTCGTCGTAAGGAATGCAACCGTAATTTTTTTGAATTTTTCTGAGCACTTTATAGAGGTGAAAAACTCCTCTTTTCCCGTGCTGTTTGAAAAACAGCAAATATTGTACTTTTTGGGATTTATATTTATACCGGGAGCGTTGTTATGTACAGCTGTGCACTGATTTGCAGGATTTGAGGACTGTGGACAGATAGGAGGCTTTCTGGGGTGTGGTTTGAGCTGCTCGAGGTGGGCGGTTGTTGCTTACCTCATTTTTGACAAGCTCACTGGAATTACTGGAACTCCCCTAAAATTTAACTGACGAGAACCATTGGGACAAACTAATATGACAATTGATGAGATCATTGGGACAAACTAATATGACATTTGATGAGAACCATTGGGACAAACTAATATAACAATTGATGAGAACTATTGGGACGAACTAATGTGACAATTGATGAGAACCGCTGGGACGAACTCTCCTAAAATTTAATATAACCCCACAGATTATATAATAACTTATCTTAGGACACTGTGATTGGGACAAAGGCTATAATTTTGCATGCAAATAATTTTTTCAGTAAATCAATCTTCTTTAAAAATAAATATTTAACACCTTTCTACAGCTTTTGAAAAGTGCAATTGTATGCTTGCTTGGACATCTAGTTAGCCCTATTTATTGCTACACTATCATATTGGGATTTGAACATGCTTTATTGTTGTCCTTTGCATCCAGATGCTTGTTGCTCAAGTATGAGCAGGGGTTTGGGATAGTGTAGTTGAGATTGCATTAGACTATGGATTTGTGGGGTATTGCGGTGACCGCGGATAGTAGGCGGTCGACCAGATGTTTATCCTTGCATCAGATTGGGGTTGAGTCTGGTTTATTTTTGCATCAGCTGGGGATTGGGTTTCTGTAGTGGATGGAGTTTCCCACTTTGATCATAGTCATGATCCAGTCCTGCTATATTGAGATATGTGCTACAGAGATACTTGTGATACTGATGACAGAGATACTTTACTCGTGTGGGTCGCTCCCCTCGAGTGCCACTCCGGAGGTGGGCTTTTTCGGACCCAGCCGTGTGTGCCGGTCTGATACTTATGTTGGGATGCGAGCCGTGCGAGCCGATCCCGCGGTTTCGAGCCGTGTGTGCAGATTTCGCTGAGCAGGCAGTACCAGTTTTTACTGGTGTCTAGATTGGGTTTATTTGGACAGATACTATTCCTGATGCATGCATACAGTTTTGACAGCATAGTAGTGGTAGTTTACCTGTTTCTGCATCTTATATATCTTACCACTTTCCCTTTTTCCCTTTTGCCTCTAGTAGTCCTAGTGGGTGCGTCAGAGTTGAGGTTTTACCCACTATGGGAGGCTGCTGGTTTATCTGGTAGTTCTCACCCCCATTGTTATTTTCTGTCTCTTCCTTCTCCTTTATTTTTGCAGAGGTACTATGTGGTTCTTCTATTTCAGCTCTGTATTATGCTCTTTTATTGTCATATTATATCTGAGCAGGTTACCAGCGCTTCGTGTACGCGAAAAATTCCGTGTGCATGGCGGATCTGTAGACGGGCCCGGGTTCTGGTTTACACCCGGGACGTGACAGATTAAAGTTGGTATCAGAGCTTAGGGATAGGTCAGTTGGGACTTAGGAAACCCTAGGCTTTTGGCAGACCCTAGGATAGTAGGGCGTGAGAGACGTGACATTTTGCGAAAGTCGTTGATTTATTGTTTGACTCTTCCAGTGAGAGAAGAGGGACCGACATACCCAATTTCTGGTGAACAGTTATGTTGGCTGCAGACAACATAAAGTCACAGAAATAGGGGATGTCTTTGACTTTCGCTAGATTGGGTCGTGTGGGGTTATGTACTGAGTATGATTTCTTGTGGTAGGATGCCTCCGCGACGTAGGATGTTGACGCGTTCTCAGCCTGATTCCCCTGAACCCGATCAGGCGGAGTCCGGGCAGGGCCAGCAAAGTGAGGTCCAAGAGCTTCAGGCTCAGATGGCCCAGATGTCAGAGGCTGTTCGGCGTCAGGAGGAGGCTATGGGTCGGCTGACACAGATGTTAGAGCAGAGGGCGCAGCCAGTAGTTGTAGTGTCCCAGGTTTTCCTGTGGCTGTTCCCCTATTCCGGGGTGTAGAACACCTGTTAGTGGTGTGTGGGGCCCCAACATGTCAAAGTGATGTGTTGTTTGGACTTAGAGAGGATTTGGGGGTGAGCCTGACCTTCGGCTGACTTTGCCGAATTTTTGGAGTGGAATCAGGCTAAACGGAGGCCGTAGTTGGATTCAGCGCGGAAAAATGCTTGAAAACGGCTATTTACTTATTTATTTTGGAGTCCGGATGCCCAAAAACGGACCCCCGGAAGTTTTCTGCGCAAAATGGTGCACGGGGGGAGCTGTGGACCGGCCGGGGACACGTGGCAGGCTCTTATTGGGCCGGCGCACGGCTCTCGGTCCACGGAGCGGGCCGCCGGTGCACGGTGGACCGGCGGGCCACGTGGCAGGCGCCGGTTGGGCCGGTGCAGCGCGCGCGGCGCAGGGATCGCGCGCGGGCAGCGCGGGCAGGCCGGGCAGGCGGGGGCAGCGGCGCGGTGCACGGTGGACCGGGGCGCGCCACGTGGCGGCCCCGGATTGGCCGGCTCATGTGTGCGCGGCGCACGCAACACCGCGCGTGGGCGGCCGTACGCGCACGCGGGCGGCGCGTTGACGGACCGGCGCCCGTGTCGGGCGGGCGGCGCCGCCCCACGTGGCGCCACGCCATTGGCGGGCGCCGCACGCGGGCTGACCCGGGGAGGGGGGCACGTGGCGCTCCCCCACTGGGCCCGCACGGCTGCCGCCTGTTTGGCGGACACGTGTCGGGCCCAGGAGCGGGTCGGACGGGCGGTGGCGTGCGGCCGGATCCGGTGCGCGGCTGGGCTGGGCCGGGCCGCACTGTGCGCGCCCGGAATTTGGCGGGCCGGGCTGCACTGTGCGCGCCCGAATTGGGCCGGGCCGCACTGTTTGCGCCCGAAGTCGGGACATATTGGGAATTTTCCCATTTGTTTGGCTGGGCCTATATAAAGGCCCCCTCCCCTCCTTGTTGGGCTTTTTCCGAGAGAAAGAGAGAGATCCAGGGAGAGGTGTGAGAAGAGAAGTTTTTCCTCTCACATTTTTCTACCTCGTGGTGCGTTCCCAGATTTTTGGGAAGATCGACAGCGGCGTTCCGGATTTTACAGTGTGCCTCGGTTTTCCCCCATTTCGGCCCGTTATCGTCGCATTTCAGTCCGAGGAGTCCCCTGCGCAGTACAGGAGTCCGATTTCGACGATTTCTTCGCCAGTGTGTTCCTAAGAGGTAGGGCTTCGTTTTTCGTGTTGATGGTTTCTCCAGATTCCGATTCTTTGGCACGATTCCCGAGGTGATTTGACACCCCATTTTGCTGGTTGGATTTTTGGACAGCGGCGACTTCGACGAATTATTTCTCCGCGTAGGAATATCGGATCGAGGCGATTCAAGAGTCGATTTTGGGTGATTTTTCGCGAGGAACGCAACCGTGATTTTTCTGGGATTTTAGGAGCTCGGGACAGAGGTGAAAATTCCTCGTTTTGCGTGCTGATTTTAAAACAGCAAATGTGTGTTTGGAAATTGTTATATTTACACCTTGTACACTTGTGTGATACTGTAGGACATTGTGACAGCTGACGGTGTGTTTAGAAGACAGCGGGTATTTTCTGGGTACATTGTACACGCTTTTCGAGGTGGGTGGTTGCGCTTTCCTCTTTGTTGACTTGCTCACTAGGAGTAGAAGAGTTCTACAATTATAAATGTGACAGTTAACTTGTGGTACATGAACCTATTGCATAGGCCCCCCTAAATTAATTGATAGCTTCTATGTGATAAATCTGGGACAATAAATTTGGACAACTGCCATATCTTGAACCGCATGCAACTAAGTAGCTCAATAATATTTTAAAATGAGTCTTCACACGAAACCTTAGTCGCTTTTCAAATGCTTTTAAAAAGAACACTTGCATGCTTATTTGGACAGCTAGTTAGGCCACTATTTTACTGCAACACTATATTATGGGATTTGACTTAGGAGAAAACATGTGTTTATTGTTATTCTTCTCTATCGATGCATGATGATCGAGTCGGATCGGGATCTTGAGATAGTGTAGTCGGATCTTGAGTCTGGGACAGTTTAGACTCGTCTTGGGGATTGTAGGGCATAGTGGCAACCGCGGATGTTAGGCGGTTGACCAGATGTTTTTACCTTATCAGATTGGGGTCTATGGGTTCAGCGGTGACCGCGGATTTTGGGCGGTTGACCGGATGTTATTATCATATCAGATTGGGGATTGGGGTTGCATTAGTGGATGGAGTATTCCCACTTTGATCATAGTCATGATCCAGTCCTGCTATTGCGAGACATTGGTTACAGAGATGCTTGATACAGAGATACGTGATACAGGGATACTTTACATACTTTACTCGTGTGGGTCGCTCCCCTCGAGTGCCACTCCGGAGTAGGCTTTACACCGTGCCGAGCGCCGGGCACCTTGATGAGTTGCGATTGATGACAGAGCAGGCAGTGCCAGTATTTTCTGGTCCTCTGATTGGGTTTCCTTGGGCAGTCAGCCTTGTAGTTGCATACATACAGTTATCTTTTTGGCACTGCATTTAGAGGCATAGTATTGGTAGTTCCTTCCTGCAGTCTTTATTGCATACCTCTGTTCTTTCCTTTCTGCCTCTTATAGTCCTAGTGGGTTTGTCAGCATTCGAGGTTTTACCCACTAGGGGAGGCTACTGGTTTATCTAGTAGTTCTCACCCCCATTATTGTTGTTTCTTGTCCTCTTTCCCCTTTGTTTTGCAGAGTCGACCGTGGGAGCTGCTGGGCCTTCAGCGGCAGATCGAGGTAAGAGGATTGCCGACTAGCTAGATCGTCTACCCCGAGCGAGAGATTAGCTAGACTTTTACTGTACTCCCCTTTTGTATCTCAGACTTTAGTAGTTTACTTTTGGGTCTGGCTGTGGCCAGCTGGTTGTATTATTTTGGTGAGCTGGGAGTATATTGTACTTTTATTTCAGTTTACAGTTTAATTCAGTCTGAGATTACTGTTAGTTCTATTAGTTCAGCTCTGTTTATGCTCTTTTATTGTATATTATCTATCTGAGCAGGTTACCAGCGCTTCGTGTACATGGAAAATTCTGTGTACACGGCGGATCTGTTGGCGGGCCCGGGTTCTGGTTACCCCCGGGGCGTGACAGATTAAGTTGGTATCAGAGCTTAGGGATAGGTCAGATGGGACTTAGGAAACCCTAGGCTTTTGGCAGACCCTAGGATGATAGGGCGTGAGAGACGTGACATTTCGCGAAAGTCGTTGATTTATTTACTTGGACTCTTCCAGTGAGTGAAGAGGGATCGATATACCCAATTTCTGGGGGACCGTTATGTTGGCTGCAGACAACATAAAGTCGCAAAAATTGGGGGATGTCTTTGACTTTCGCTAGATTGGGTCGTGTGGGGTTATGTTACTGATTTGTGGTTTTTTTTGTGACAGTATGTCGCCCCGTCGTCGTTGTTCCGTCGGGAGTATCTCCACCCCTTCTGAGGAGCCCGAGCAGGCGGTATCTACAGAGCTGGGGGAACTGCGGGCCTTGGTGACCCATTTAGTGGCGAGGAGCTTTCGACAGGACCAGCGCCTGGAACAGCTACTGGCGCAGAGAGGTGGTTCGGCAGTCGGAGAGAGGGCTAGGGCATCGGAGCAGCGTTTTGAGAGGAAACGCCCAGCCCCGGATGTTGTTGGACAGGCCAGTTCTTCTAGACAGCCACGGTTTCGCGGCAGGTGTGTTTTCTGTAGAGGACGACACCCCTCAGGTACCTGTGACTTAAGGCGGGGTCGATGCTTCCGATGTGGGCAGTCTGGCCACGTTCGAACTTCGTGCCCCCTCTCGACCTCTGTACCCCCTTCTTCAGCGTTGGCCCCTATCGCATCCCAGCAAGGATCTCCGCAGCAGCAGCAGACACGGCAAGTGCGGGCTCCCTACAGTTGTATTTTCTGTGGAGGTCAGCATTTTCCCGGCACTTGCGCCCAGCGGTGGGGTCGCTGCTATAGGTGTGGACAGCCCGGGCACCTGCGAGTTGCGTGCCCCTCGGGGACGGCGGCGGCACCCACTTTAGTGTCCGTCCCTACTACTTCCCAGCTACGACCGGGAGCTTCACCGACAGGTCTCCAGGTAGACCGAGCTTCGCCCCCACACCCTTCTGGTGAGAGACAGCCGTTGTTGAGCGGTCGGGATAGCTTAGCGCAGGCGGGGGATTCCACTACGGCTGACCGTGTGGTGGCAGGTATGGTCTATTTCTGGCATTTGGATTCATATCTTTGTTACTGGAGCTTCGCATCCTTTCATTAGTAGATCATTTGCATCATTACATGGGTTAGAGGTAGGACTTTTGCCACGTGCACGAGAGGTTCAGATTCCCGATCACACTTTGCACGTGGAGGAGTGTTGTTGGTCCTGCCCGATGCAGATCGAGTCCTGGATTATGCCAGCAGACCTGTTGGTCTTGAGACAGCTGCGGGGCTTTGATGTGGTTCTCGGGATGGACTGGCTGGCTCGATATTTTGCGACAATTGACTGTGCCGAGAGGACTGTCACTTTTAGAGAGCCAGGCCAGGAGGTGTTGGTGTACCGGGGATGTCAGAGTGCTTTCTTTGCCTCTATGGTTTCGACTTTCCGATCGAGGCGGATGATTCATCGAGGATGTGTAGCCTTTTTGGCTAGTGTTGTAGAGGGGCCTACAGCGGCACCGGGACTCGGGGATATCCCTATCGTCCGCGAGTTCCCGGATGTATTTCCACCTGAGCTGACTTGTATGCCGCCCGACAGAGAGATTGAGTTGTGATTGACGTAGTTCCAGGAACTGCGCCAATCTCTAAGGCTCCTTACCGGATGGCACCGGCTGAGCTGCGAGAGCTTAAAGCACAGTTGCAAGATTTGATGGATAAGGGTTTCATTAGACCCAGTGTGTCGCCCTGGGGAGCACCGGTGCTATTCGTGAAGAAGAAGGATGGGTCACTTAGACTGTGTGTGGACTATAGGGAGCTGAATAAAGTGACCATTAAGAACAAGTACCCTCTGCCGCGCATCGACGATCTCTTTGATCAGCTGCAAGGGTCTTGTGTCTTTTCCAAGATTGATCTACAGTCTGGTTACCACCAATTAAAGGTGAAGGCCGAGGATATTCCTAAGACTGCTTTCAGATCACGGTACGGGCATTATGAGTTTACAGTTATGCCATTTGGATTGACTAATGCCCCTGCCGCCTTTATGGACTTGATGAACAGGATATTTCGGCCATTTCTGGATCGCTTTGTGGTGGTGTTCATAGATGATATCCTGGTTTACTCCCGAAGCGAGGCTGAGCATGAGGAGCACTTGAGGACTGTGCTACAACTTCTGCGGGAGAAGAAGTTGTATGCCAAGCTGGTGAAGTGCGAGTTTTGGCTTCGGGAGGTAGCTTTCTTGGGCCATGTGATTTCCGCCGCCGGTGTAGCTGTAGACCCGGCGAAGATTGAGGCAGTTCGTGATTGGCCCCGACCGACGACTGTATCAGAGGTGCGCAGCTTCATGGGATTAGCTGGTTATTATCGTCGGTTTGTGGAAGGCTTTGCGAAGCTTTCCACACCCCTCACTCGGTTGACGCGTAAAGGGGTTAAGTTTATCTGGAGTGAGGACTGCCAGAAGAGCTTCGAGGAGCTGAAGGACAGACTGATGACTGCTCCTATCCTTTCCCTCCCTGTTATGGGGAAAGGATATGTGATCTACAGTGACGCATCGCACAGTGGACTGGGTTGCGTGTTGATGCAGGATGGGAGGGTAATTGCTTATGCATCGAGACAGCTCAAGGATTACGAGAAGAATTACCCTACCCACGACTTAGAGCTCGCTGCCGTGGTGTTTGCACTGAAGCTTTGGCGCCATTACCTGTACGGGGAGCATTGTGAGATCTACACCGACCACAAGAGCTTAAAGTATCTGTTCACACAGAAGGAGCTTAATTTGAGGCAGCGCAGGTGGTTAGAGCTACTAAAGGATTATGATGTGGATATCCTTTACCACCCAGGCAAGGCTAACGTGGTCGCTGATGCTTTGAGCCGGAGAGCAGTTCAGAGTTTGTCTATGTTGATCACAGACCAGGCGCCCCTATTGGAGGAGATGAGACGGCTCGAGATAGAGGTTGTGTCCCCTGGGGTCTCTGCTAGACTGACGTCATTAGTCGTGCAGCCCACTCTGCTGGACAGGATCAGGGAGAAACAGAGTGAGGACCCCCACTTGACCAGGATTCGAGATCAGCTTCCGAGTGATCAGTCAGGGGATTTTACAGTGGATGCTGCGGGAGTACTGAGGTACAGGGACCGAGCATGTGTGCCAGTGGATGCTGAGATCAGAGAGCAGATATTGAGAGAGGCCCATTATACACCTTATACCCTTCATCCTGGGGGGACTAAGATGTATAAGGACCTCAAGGCACATTTTTGGTGGAATGGCATGAAGAGGGATGTCGGGAGATTTGTGGCCCAGTGTTTGACTTGTCAGCAAGTAAAAGCTGAGCATCGGGTGCCAGCTGGCAAGTTACAAAGTCTCCCCATCCCTGAGTGGAAATGGGACCACATTACCATGGACTTCGTGGTCGGATTGCCGAGGGCACAGGGCGGAGCAGATGCTATCTGGGTAGTGGTGGATCGACTTACTAAGTCAGCGCACTTTATGCCTATGCAGACTACTTGGCCACTCGATCGACTAGCCCAGTTATACCTTGATGAGATTGTGAGACTGCATGGGTACCCGCCTCCATAGTGTCAGATAGGGATCCGAGGTTTGCCTCGCGTTTTTGGGGTAGTTTGCAGACTGCGATGGGGACTCAGCTCAGATTCAGTACAGCTTTTCATCCTCAGACTGATGGGCAGTCAGAGCGGACCATACAGATCTTGGAGGACATGCTGAGGGCTTGCGTCTTGGATTTCGGCGGAGGTTGGATTCGGCACTTATCCTTGGTTGAGTTTGCGTACAACAACAGCTTTCAAGCGAGCATACAGATGGCTCCGTTTGAAGCGTTGTATGGACGCAAGTGCCGATCACCACTTTATTGGAGTGACGTAGGCGAGAGACGGACCTTGGGGCCAGATATACTGCTAGAGGCAGAGGAGAAGATCCGGGTGATTCGACAGCATCTTCAGACCGCTCAGAGCCGACAGAGGAGCTATGCTGATGTTCGGCGCGAGACTTAGAGTTTCAGGTTGGAGATCATGTATTTTTGAAAGTCTCGCCGTCCAAGGGGATCAGGAGGTTCGGCATTCGCGGGAAACTCAGCCCCCGATACATTGGACCATTCGAGGTGTTGGAGCGTATCGGGCCTGTTGCTTATCGACTTGCACTTCCCCCGAGACTGGCTGGTGTCCACGATGTTTTCCATGTTTCCACACTGAGGAGGTACGTCTTCGACCCGTCGCACGTCATCGACTTTGCACCTCTCGAGATCAGCGAGGATTTGAGATATGAGGAGCGCCCGCTGCGGATTCTAGATCGAGAGATGAAAGAATTGCGCAATCGAACCATCCCCTATGTGAAGATCCTCTGGAGCAATCATGATGAGCGCGAGGCGACGTGGGAGCTCGAGTCAGAGATGATGGACGCCTACCCCTACTTGTTCGAGGCTCTGGATTGAGGTATGATTTAGTTTCGAGGACGAAACTTTTGTTAGTGGGGGAGGATGTAGTGTCCCAGGTTTTCCTGTGGCTGTTCCCCTGTTCCGGGGTGTAGAACACCTGTTAGTGGTGTGTGGGGCCCCAACATGTCAAAGTGATGTGTTGTTTGGACTTAGAGAGGATTTGGGGGTGAGCCTGACCTTCGGCTGACTTTGCCGAATTTTTGGAGTGGAATCAGGCTAAACGGAGGCCGTATTTGGATTCAGCGCGGAAAAACGCTTGAAAACGGCTATTTACTTATTTATTTTGGAGTCCGGATGCCCAAAAACGGACCCCCGGAAGTTTTCTGCGCAAAATGGTGCACGGGGGGAGCTGTGGACCGGCCGGGGACACGTGGCAGGCTCTTATTGGGCCGGCGCACGGCTCTCGGTCCACGGAGCGGGCCGCCGGTGCACGGTGGACCGGCGGGCCACGTGGCAGGCGCCGGTTGGGCCGGTGCAGCGCGCGCGGCGCAGGGATCGCGCGCGGGCAGCGCGGGCAGGCCGGGCAGGCGGGGGCAGCGGCGCGGTGCACGGTGGACCGGGGCGCGCCACGTGGCGGCCCCGGATTGGCCGGCTCATGTGTGCGCGGCGCACGCAACACCGCGCGTGGGCGGCCGTACGCGCACGCGGGCGGCGCGTTGACGGACCGGCGCCCGTGTCGGGCGGGCGGCGCCGCCCCACGTGGCGCCACGCCATTGGCGGGCGCCGCACGCGGGCTGACCCGGGGAGGGGGGCACGTGGCACTCCCCCACTGGGCCCGCACGGCTGCCGCCTGTTTGGCGGACACGTGTCGGGCCCAGGAGCGGGTCGGACGGGCGGTGGCGTGCGGCCGGATCCGGTGCGCGTGCTGGGCCGGGCCGGGCCGCACTGTGCGCGCCCGGAATTTGGCGGGCCGGGCTGCACTGTGCGCGCCCGAATTGGGCCGGGCCGCACTGTTTGCGCCCGGAAGTCGGGACATATTGGGAATTTTCCCATTTGTTTGGCTGGGCCTATATAAAGGCCCCCTCCCCTCCTTGTTGGGCTTTTTCCGAGAGAAAGAGAGAGATCCAGGGAGAGGTGTGAGAAGTGAAGTTTTTCCTCTCACATTTTTCTACCTCGTGGTGCGTTCCCAGATTTTTGGGAAGATCGACAGCGGCGTTCCGGATTTTACAGTGTGCCTCGGTTTTCCCCCATTTCGGCCCGTTATCGTCGCATTTCAGTCCGAGGAGTCCCCTGCGCAGTACAGGAGTCCGATTTCGACGATTTCTTCGCCAGTGTGTTCCTAAGAGGTAGGGCTTCGTTTTTCGTGTTGATGGTTTCCCCAGATTCCGATTCTTTGGCACGATTCCCGAGGTGATTTGACACCCCATTTTGCTGGTTGGATTTTTGGACAGCGGCGACTTCGACGAATTATTTCTCCGCGTAGGAATATCGGATCGAGGCGATTCAAGAGTCGATTTTGGGTGATTTTTCGCGAGGAACGCAACCGTGATTTTTCTGGGATTTTAGGAGCTCGGGACAGAGGTGAAAATTCCTCGTTTTGCGTGCTGATTTTAAAACAGCAAATGTGTGTTTGGAAATTGTTATATTTACACCTTGTACACTTGTGTGATACTGTAGGACATTGTGACAGCTGACGGTGTGTTTAGAAGACAGCGGGTATTTTCTGGGTACATTGTACACGCTTTTCGAGGTGGGTGGTTGCGCTTTCCTCTTTGTTGACTTGCTCACTAGGAGTAGAAGAGTTCTACAATTATAAATGTGACAGTTAACTTGTGGTACATGAACCTATTGCATAGGCCCCCCTAAATTAATTGATAGCTTCTATGTGATAAATCTGGGACAATAAATTTGGACAACTGCCATATCTTGAACCGCATGCAACTAAGTAGCTCAATAATATTTTAAAATGAGTCTTCACACGAAACCTTAGTCGCTTTTCAAATGCTTTTAAAAAGAACACTTGCATGCTTATTTGGACAGCTAGTTAGGCCACTATTTTACTGCAACACTATATTATGGGATTTGACTTAGGAGAAAACATGTGTTTATTGTTATTCTTCTCTATCGATGCATGATGATCGAGTCGGATCGGGATCTTGAGATAGTGTAGTCGGATCTTGAGTCTGGGACAGTTTAGACTCGTCTTGGGGATTGTAGGGCATAGTGGCAACCGCGGATGTTAGGCGGTTGACCAGATGTTTTTACCTTATCAGATTGGGGTCTATGGGTTCAGCGGTGACCGCGGATTTTGGGCGGTTGACCGGATGTTATTATCATATCAGATTGGGGATTGGGGTTGCATTAGTGGATGGAGTATTCCCACTTTGATCATAGTCATGATCCAGTCCTGCTATTGCGAGACATTGGTTACAGAGATGCTTGATACAGAGATACGTGATACAGGGATACTTTACATACTTTACTCGTGTGGGTCGCTCCCCTCGAGTGCCACTCCGGAGTAGGCTTTACACCGTGCCGAGCGCCGGGCACCTTGATGAGTTGCGATTGATGACAGAGCAGGCAGTGCCAGTATTTTCTGGTCCTCTGATTGGGTTTCCTTGGGCAGTCAGCCTTGTAGTTGCATACCTACAGTTATCTTTTTGGCACTGCATTTAGAGGCATAGTATTGGTAGTTCCTTCCTGCAGTCTTTATTGCATACCTCTGTTCTTTCCTTTCTGCCTCTTATAGTCCTAGTGGGTTTGTCAGCATTCGAGGTTTTACCCACTAGGGGAGGCTACTGGTTTATCTAGTAGTTCTCACCCCCATTATTGTTGTTTCTTGTCCTCTTTCCCCTTTGTTTTGCAGAGTCGACCGTGGGAGCTGCTGGGCCTTCAGCGGCAGATCGAGGTAAGAGGATTGCCGACTAGCTAGATCGTCTACCCCGAGCGAGAGATTAGCTAGACTTTTACTGTACTCCCCTTTTGTATCTCAGACTTTAGTAGTTTACTTTTGGGTCTGGCTGTGGCCAGCTGGTTGTATTATTTTGGTGAGCTGGGAGTATATTGTACTTTTATTTCAGTTTACAGTTTAATTCAGTCTGAGATTACTGTTAGTTCTATTAGTTCAGCTCTGTTTATGCTCTTTTATTGTATATTATCTATCTGAGCAGGTTACCAGCGCTTCGTGTACATGGGAAATTCTGTGTACACGGCGGATCTGTTGGCGGGCCCGGGTTCTGGTTACCCCCGGGGCGTGACAGTAGTAGCACCCCCAGAGAGTTCTCCCGTACCTTCTTCCCCTGCTGTGAATTCCCCAGTTGTACCAGTGACCCCGGCATCCCCTGTTGCTCGGGGTACTGGTAGACAATCGTCTGGGTTGACGGGATCTCTGACCCCGGCAGAGCAGCGGAAAATGGTTGACTTGTTGATGAGGTTTCGCCAGTTTGACCCACCCTATTTCTCGGGGCAGAATACAGAGCCGTGGGAGGCAGAGTCGTGGATCACGGCAATGGAGCGACGTTTTGAGACACTATTCATCGAGGAGCGATACCAGGTGTTGTTGGCAACGAACTTTTTAGAGCGCAACGCCGAGGCTTGGTGGCGGCGTGAGGAGCAGTTGAGAAACCTTCGCCAAGGAGATCGGCCCGTACACGAGTACATTGCCAATTTCAATCAATTGTTGGCATGTGTATCGAACGTGGCCAGGGATGAGGCGCACCGGATCTACATGTTCGAGCGAGGATTGCGCCGAGACCTTTTTCAACTAGTTCGCTCGCGTAGGTTGCAGACCTTGGAAGCCTCAATGGAACAGGCACTCTATGTCGAGTGCGAGGAGGTAGTAATGGAGGAGGTAGCTCCAGCTCCCGTAGTGATCCCGGGGGCGAAGCGACCGGCACCGGAGGTCGGGGGGCAGGCTAGTTCGTGGAGGCCGCCACGACCGCCGCAGCCATAGTTCCCCGGCCAAGGACGGTCTGAGCGGCGAGGGCCTGGTGGATCCCAGAGGCCCCAGCAGCGGCAGCAGCAGCAAAGATCACAGGCGTCGCAGCGTGGGTCGCAGCGACAGCCTCAGCGACAGCGGCAGTCTCAACAGCAGTCACGACAACCATGGGCCCCCGGCAATTGTATTTTCTGTGGAGGTCAGCATTTTTCCAACACCTGCAACCAACGGTGAGGTCGCTGCTATGGATGTGGATAGCCCGGACACATTAAAGCTTCGTGTCCCTTTTCGGCCCCCGCCACCCCTTCTTCAGCATCGGCTCCATCTTCATCGCAGCAGCGGTCGACGGCTCAGCGGCCCTATACTCCAGCGAGCAGGCCATCTTCTTCCCATCCCACGGATTATCGCCCTCCAGCTCAAAGTGGGCGAGTGTATGCTGCGCGGGTAGAGGACTCTTCGGCAGCAGATCACGTGGTGGCAGGTATCACCCTACTTTCTGGCATTAGGACTCGTACTTTATTTGATACTGGAGCATCGCATTCTTTTATTAGTAGATCATTTGCATCATTACATGGGTTAGAGGTAGGACTTTTACCACGTGCACGAGAGGTTCAGATTCCCGATCACACCTTGCACGTGGAAGAGTGCTGTTGGTCCTGCCCGATGCAAATCGAGTCCTGGATTATGCCAGCAGACCTGTTGGTCTTGAGACAGTTAAGGGACTTTGATGTGGTTCTCGGGATGGACTGGCTGGCTCGGTATTTTGCAATTATTGACTGTGCCGCAAGGACTGTCACTTTTAGAGAGCCAGGCCAGGAGATGTTGGTATACCGGGGATGTCAGAGTGCTTTCTTTGCCTCTATGGTTTCGACTTCTCGAGCGAGGCAGATGATCCGTCGAGGATGTGTAGCCTTTTTGGCTAGTGTTGTTGAAGGGCCTATGGCGGCGCCGGGACTCGGGGATATCCCTATTGCCCGCGAGTTCCCGGATGTTTTCCCACCTGAGCTGACTAGTATGCCGCCACATAGAAAATTTGAATTCGTGATTGACGTAGTTCCGGAAACTGCGCCAATCTCAAAGGCTCCTTACCGGATGGCACCGGCTGAGCTGCGAGTGTGAGGACCCGAATCCCCACTTTAGGGTTTACTGTTGGTTTGGAGGCTTCAGGGAGCGTGTGTGTGCGTGTCGGGCCCCAGATTTGGGTTTCTGGTGAAATTGGAGCTTATTTTCTTTGCTGAGAGTCCATTTTGGGTGTGTGAGGTGTTTGCGCGCTTATTGGAGCTAAGAATGTGACCCGGAACGGAAATTGGATCAAGTTTACTTTTCCGGGAAATTTTGGAAAATTTTAGAAGCAGAATTTGGCTGAACGGACCTCGGATTTGGATTCAGCGCGCGAAAACGAGCGAAATGGACTATTTACTTGAATTTTTCGGAGCCCGGACGCAAAAACACGGAAATCGAGGTTTGGGTCACTGTTCTGGCGGCCGGAGAGGCGCCGGCGGCGGCGGAGCGCGGCGGAACGCGGCGGCGGGGGGCGGCGCAGGCGCGCGGTCCACCACGGGGCGCGTGCACCGGGCGCGGTCCACGTGGCGGGCTGCGGTTGGCCGGCGCAGCGGGCGCAGTCCACGGGCTTTGGCGGGGTGCACGGTGGACCGAGGGCTTGCCACGTGGCATCTCGTGGTTGGTGCGGTGTTGTGCACGCGGTCCACGAATTTTTGGCTCTGGTGCACGGTAGACCGGTGGACACGTGGCGTTGTGTGGTTGGCGGGTTCTGGTGCACTCGGTCCACTCAACAGTGGCGGCTGAGGCGGTGCCTCGGGGCACGTGCCCGACCCGGGTCCGGCGGCGGCGCGGCCGCGCACTTCGCGCGACGTGCGCGTTGACCGGGTCGGCGTGGGGGCGCCACGTGGTGCCCCGTGGTTGGTCGAGCGCACCGGTGCACGACCCACGGTCGGGACACGTGGCGTCGCGGCATTGGTCGGCGCGCGTGCGCCGAGTGCGGGGAGCAGGAATGGGACACGTGTCGGCCTCTGGGAGTTTCGGGCGCGCACAGTAACGGGCCGGCCCGTTACTGTAGCAGCCCGAAAAACTTTCGGGCGCCCGAAAGTTGGGCCCGAAAGTGGTCAACTTGGCTTTTTGGGCTGCTTTTTGGGGGGAGCCTATATAAAGGCCCCTTGGGCTGAGATTTTGGGCACTTTTCCGAGAGAATTGGCCCTTGATCTCTTAACCAAAGATCTTCCGCTCTTTCTTGCCCATCTCTTGGTGAAATTTCAGAATTTCTGGAAGCCGCGACGACTGTGTTTTCTGCCTCGTAGTGCGGAGCGACGGATTTCTGTTGAAGGCCCGTTGTCGTCGCATTTCGGTCTAAAAATTCCACAGAGCTACCCCGACAGCCGTTTTCAGCGATTTTTGCGGCGTTGGATTCATGAGAGGTAAATCTTCGACTTTCGTGTTGAGTGTTTTGCCTAGATTTGGGTTTTTGGCACGGTTTTCGAGGCATTACTGAGCCGCTATTTTGCTGTGAGATTCCTGGACAGCACTCACTTCGCGGATTTTTATCTCCTCATCCGGACATCGGAATTCGACGATTCAAGAGCCTATCGACATCTACACTTCGCGAGGATCGTCGTGATATTTTTATTGGAATTTCTGGAAAATTGTTTTCAGGTGAAATTTTCGTGTGAACAGTAGCTGTGTATGCAGATTTTGGGAATGTTGATTTTGTGTGTGAATTGTGTATAATTGGGAATGGTTGTTGTACCCAGGACTTTGTAAGCATCGTTCTTGTACTCTTCACTTTGTGGACTCGGAAATTTGTCGGTTGCTGGACTTGTTAACTGTATCAACCTGGACAGTTAGCGCGATCAGGTGGGTGATCCTGCTTTCAAATTCTATGGACTGCACTCTAATTCTACAAATATAGTAGCATGCACGTACAGTATATGAGCTAGATAATATGTGTAAATTGTATGTTGAAAACCACTGTAGCTAATTGCTAAATCTGTCGATCTCTTGATAAACTCTGCAACTTGGGAATTTAACTTAGCATAATTGCCTGTTATTTAATTATCATGCGCCATTAAACTACAGTAACTTGAACATACATCAGATCTATTTATCACCTTAGCTTTTCCACAGTGGTAGTACTCTGGTCACTCTGGTCATAGTGATTTTTCCCCGAGTCGTGGGCCGGGAGGTTTATTAGCTGGGGATTGCATTTGCACTCGCGTCTGGGGACCGAGTGGCGTCTGTAGCAGTCTGTAGACCAGTTGCATAGTGATAGTGATAGTGGATCTGGGATCTTTGGGACATGGTCATAGTGACTGTGTGGATTTTTAGCCAGTGAGTGAGATAGTGATTGGATCATAGCCTGCATGTGCCACATTTGTGCTTGACAGTGTTGCGCAGTTATTTGACTCGAGCGGGTCGCTCCTCTCGAGTGCCACTCCGGAGTAGGCGAGACCGGGTTGTAGTACCGGCTTTGAGATTGAGCTAGATACCGGGTTGGAGTACCGGACATACCTACAGCAGTAGGTAGGCGCAGGTTTGACTGGACCCGTTGTGGCAGTCAGTTTGGATTGGGTATTCTGAGTTGAGTGTCAGTAGTGGCATATCGTCCTCCTGTTCTTTTCCCTTGGGCATTGTAGATAGAGGCATAGTAGCAGTAGATGTCTACTTTCCAGCTTTTCATACTGCATTTCTTTTGTTACTTTTTGTCTCTAGTAGACTTAGTGGGCAGGCCGTCGGGGTTGTTGGCGGCACCCACTGAGAACTACTGTGGGAGGTAGTTCTCACACCCGTCGTGGTATTTTTTCCCCAGGGACTTCAGCTCCAGTTCCTGCGGTGCCAGTTGCTGATCCTGCTCTTCCAGACCGAGGTAAGGGAGTCGCGAGATAGATCCCTTCCCCCTTCAGCTTCAGTGTGTTATAGAGGTACCCTTATATTTTGGTTGTGTCATGTTGAGAGATTATGTAGTGAGGTATCGAGTTGTACTTTTCTTCTTTCTTTGAGAGACTTTTGTATTTGTTGGTGAGGACTTATTGTATTATGAGAGTTGTACTTATTTTATTTCTAGCAGTTTATTTTGCTCTGATATCTGTTTAGTGTAGTATCTTCCTTTTTGCAGGTTAGACGCTACGCCTCTACAGGGCTTCCTGTAGGGACGGCGGATCTGTTGGCGAGCCCGGGGTACAGTCTTGGCCCCGGGGCGTGACAGCGAGAGCTTAAGGCGCAACTCCAGGATTTGATGGATAAGGGCTTTATTAGGCCGAGTGTGTCGCCTTGGGGAGCGCCGGTGCTATTCGTGAAAAAGAAAAATGGGTCACTTCGACTGTGTGTGGACTATAGGGAATTAAATAAAGTGACCATCAAGAACAAGTACCCTTTGCCACGCATCGATGATCTTTTTGATCAGCTGCAAGGGTCTTGTG
This sequence comes from Tillandsia fasciculata, assembly GCA_029168755.2. NCBI lineage: Eukaryota > Viridiplantae > Streptophyta > Magnoliopsida > Poales > Bromeliaceae > Tillandsia > Tillandsia fasciculata. Next base: position 25,520,446 of record CM054932.1, on the reverse strand, counting down.
TCTTTTCTAAGATAGATCTACAATCCGGTTATCACCAGTTGAAGGTGAAGGCCGAGGATATTCCAAAGACGGCATTCAAGTCACGGTACGGGCATTATGAGTTTACAGTTATGCCTTTTGGACTGACTAATGCCCCTGCCGCATTCATGGATTTAATGAACCGGATCTTCCGACCATACTTAGACCGATTCGTGGTAGTATTCATTAATGATATCTTGGTCTACTCCCGAAGTGATGCTGAGCATGAGGAGCACTTAAGAATTGTCCTGCAACTTCTGCGAGAAAAGAAGTTGTTTGCCAAATTGGCAAAGTGCGAGTTTTGGCTTCGGGAGGTAGTCTTCTTAGGCCATGTGATTTCTGCCGCAGGTGTGGCAGTGGACCCAGCGAAGATTGAGGCAGTCCGTGATTGGCCCCGACCGACGATGGTTTCTGAAGTACGTAGCTTTATGGGTTTAGCTGGGTATTATCGTCGGTTTGTGGAAGGCTTTGCGAAGCTCTCCACACCCCTCACTCGCTTGACGCGTAAAGGAGTGAAGTTTATCAGGAGTGAGGACTGTCAAAGGAGTTTCGAGGAGCTGAAGAATAGATTAATGACCGCCCCTATCCTTTCCCTCCCTGTTATGGGGAAAGGATATGTGATTTACAGCGACGCATCACACAGTGGACTTGGTTGTGTGTTGATGCAGGAAGGGAGGGTAATTGCTTATGCATCAAGACAACTCAAAGATTACGAGAAGAATTACCCTACCTATGACTTGGAGCTTGCGGTCGTGATGTTTGCACTGAAACTTTGGCGTCATTATCTGTATGGGGAGCATTGTGAAATCTACACCGACCACAAGAGCCTCAAGTACCTGTTCATGCAGAAGGAGCTGAATTTGAGGCAACGTAGATGGTTAGAGCTACTAAAGGATTATGATGTGGACATCCTGTACCATCCGGGCAAGGCTAATGTAGTCGCTGACGCCTTGAGTAGGAGAGCGGTGCAAAGTTTGTCTATGTTGATCACAGACCAGGCACCGCTATTAGAGGAGATGAGACGGCTCGAGATAGAGGTTGTGTCCTCTGGGGTCTCTACTAGACTGACATCTTTAGTCGTGCAGCCCACTCTGCTGGACAGGATCAGGGAGAAACAGAGTGAGGACCCCCACTTGACCAGGATTAGAGATCAAATTTCGAGTGATCAGTCAGGGGACTTTACGGTAGATGCTTCGGGAGTACTGAGGTACAGGAACCGAGCATGTGTGCCAGCGGATGCGGAGATCAGAGAGCAGATATTGCGAGAGGCCCATTATACACCTTATACCCTACATCCTGGTGGGACTAAGATGTATAAGGACCTCAAGGCACACTTTTGGTGGAATGGCATGAAAAGGGATATCGGGAGATTTGTGGCTCAGTGTTTAACTTGCCAACAGGTGAAGGCTGAGCATCGAGTGCCAGCTGGCAAGTTACAAAGTCTCCCAATTCCCGAGTGGAAATGGGACCACATTACGATGGATTTTGTGGTCGGACTACCTAAGGCACAAGGAGGGGCGGATGCTATCTGGGTAGTTGTAGATCGACTTACCAAGTCGGCGTACTTTCTGCCTATGCAGACTATGTGACCACATGAGCGACTAGCCCAGCTATATCTAGATGAGATAGTTAGATTACATGGAGTACCAGCCTCCATTGTATCAGATAGAGACCCGAGGTTTGTTTCGCGTTTCTGGATGAGCTTGCAGATAGCCTTGGGGACTCAACTCAGGTTCAGTACGGCTTTTCATCCGCAGACTGATGGGCAGTCCGCGCGGACTATACAAATCCTGGAGGACATGTTGAGGGCTTGCGTCCTGGATTTCGGCGGAGGGTGGATTCGACATTTATCTTTGGCTGAATTCGCGTACAACAATAGCTTTCAAGCGAGCATTCAGATGGCTCCGTTTGAAGCGTTGTATGGACGCAAGTGTCGATCACCACTTTATTGGAGTGACGTGGGCGAGAGGCGGACCTTGGGACCAGATGTATTGATAGAGGCAGAGGAGAAGGTCCGAGTGATTCGACGGCATCTTCAAACCGCCCAAAGCCAACAAAGGAGTTATGCCGATGTTCGGCGACGAGACTTAGAATTTCAAGTTGGAGATCATGTATTCCTGAAAGTCTCGCCGTCCAAAGGAATCAGGAGATTCGGCATTCGTGGAAAACTTAACCCCCGATATATTGGACCCTTTGAGGTATTGGAGCGTATCGGACCAGTTGCCTATCGACTAGCACTTCCTCCGAGGCTTGCCGGTGTTCATGATGTATTTCATGTTTCTACTTTGAGGAAGTATGTCTTCGACCCATCGCATGTCATTGACTTCACACCGCTTGAGATCAGCGAGGATTTGAGGTATGAGGAGCGCCCACTGCGAATTCTGGATCGAGAGGTGAGAGAATTGCGCAATCGGGCCATTCCCTATGTGAAAATCCAATGGGGCAATCATGACGAGCGCGAGGCTACATGGGAGCTCGAGTCGGAAATGAGGAATGCTCACCCCTACTTATTTGAGACATCGGACTGAGGATTATTGTTTAGTCTCGTTTCGAGGACGAAACTCTTTTTAGTGGGGGAGGATGTGATGATCCGGACTCCCGCAGGACCTGTGCAACATTAAACAGTGACTGTAGGGAGCATATTCGGTGAAACGGAGCTTGTAGAATCGAAATTGGACATTAAAAATAGACTTGGCGCGAAAATCGGAGCAAATAGGCTTTTCCGGGAGCCTTCGGCAAAATTTCGGATGAGAATTTGGCGAAACGGACGGCGGATTTGGACTCAGCGCGCGAAAACGATCAAAATGGTATATTTATTTATTTTTTTTCGGCACTTGGGTACTGTTCACGTCGGAACAGTAACTCCGGTCGGCGGAATTACTGTTCCGGCGACCGGCGGCGATCGGCGGGCGGCGGCGCGGCGGCGGAGCGCGGCAGGGCGCAGCGGAGCGCGGCGCGGGCAGCACGGGCAGGCGCGGGCAGGCGCGCGGGTGCGCGGTCCATGGACCTGGCGTGCACCGGGAGCACCGAACATTCCAGTTGCCACGTGGCAAGCTGTGATTGGCTGGCCAGCTTCTAGAAGGCTATCGGGACTGTGACACGTGGCGCTTCCCGATTGGCTGGCAATTTTCGAAAAACTCGGAGCGCGGACCGAACACGTGCACCACGTGGGACACGTGGTAGTTTTTGAGTGGTCCTTGCACGGCTGTTTCCTGTTTTGTGACACGTGGCGCGTTCCAGTTGGTCCATTTCGGTGTTTCCTGTTCTGTCCGATCCCGTGTGGAAGATTCCTTGGCCCATTATAAATAGGATTCCTCTCACCCCTCTCATTCCCATCTCGATTTCCGAGCTTTAGAGAGAGAACCAGAGTCTGAGCCCTTTACAAAAATTGTTCGTCTCTCTCTCCTCTCTCTCTTCTAAAAATTTCAGAATTTCTGGAGTTACCGATAGTGAGTTATCTGCGACGCGGCGCACTGCGACGGTTTTCTTTTTCGGCCCATTTCCCGTCGCAGTTCAGTCGAAAATTCCCTGTGTGCTAACCCGGAGGAATTTTTGGACGATTTTCGCGACAGCGCGTTCCTAAGAGCGTCGACTTCTCCGATTTTTATCTTGAGCTAGGAGCATCAGATCGAGGTGTTTAAAGAGTCGATTTCGATCTACTCGTCGTAAGGAACGCAACCGTAATTTTTTCGAATTTTCCTGAGCACTTTATAGAGGTGAAAAACTCCTCTTTTCCCGTGCTGTTTGAAAAACAGCAAATATTGTACTTTTTGGGATTTATATTTATACCGGGAGCGTTGTTATGTACAGCTGTGCACTGATTTGCAGGATTTGAGGACTGTGGACAGATAGGAGGCTTTCTGGGGTGTGGTTTGAGCTGCTCGAGGTGGGCGGTTGTTGCTTACCTCATTTTTGACAAGCTCACTGGGATTACTGGAACTCCCCTAAAATTTAACTGACGAGAACCATTGGGACAAACTAATATGACAATTGATGAGATCATTGGGACAAACTAATATGACATTTGATGAGAACCATTGGGACAAACTAATATGACAATTGATGAGAACTATTGGGACGAACTAATGTGACAATTGATGAGAACCGCTGGGACGAACTCTCCTAAAATTTAATATAACCCCACAGATTATATAATAACTTATCTTGGGACACTGTGATTGGGACAAAGGCTATAATTTTGCATGCAAATAATTTTTTCAGTAAATCAATCTTCTTTAAAAATAAATATTTAACACTTTTCTACAGCTTTTGAAAAGTGCAATTGTATGCTTGCTTGGACATCTAGTTAGCCCTATTTATTGCTACACTATCATATTGGGATTTGAACATGCTTCATTGTTGTCCTTTGCATCCAGATGCTTGTTGCTCAAGTATGAGCAGGGGTTTGGGATAGTGTAGTTGAGATTGCATTAGACTATGGATTTGTGGGGTATTGCGGTGACCGCGGATAGTAGGCGGTCGACCAGATGTTTATCCTTGCATCAGATTGGGGTTGAGTCTGGTTTATTTTTGCATCAGCTGGGGATTGGGTTTCTGTAGTGGATGGAGTTTCCCACTTTGATCATAGTCATGATCCAGTCATGCTATATTGAGATATGTGCTACAGAGATACTTGTGATACTGATGACAGAGATACTTTACTCGTGTGGGTCGCTCCCCTCGAGTGCCACTCCGGAGGTGGGCTTTTTCGGACCCAGCCGTGTGTGCCGGTCTGATACTTATGTTGGGATGCGAGCCGTGCGAGCCGATCCCGCGGTTTCGAGCCGTGTGTGCAGATTTCGCTGAGCAGGCAGTACCAGTTTTTACTGGTGTCTAGATTGGGTTTATTTGGACAGATACTATTCCTGATGCTTGCATACAGTTTTGACAGCATAGTAGTGGTAGTTTACCTGTTTCTGCATCTTATATATCTTACCACTTCCCCTTTTTCCCTTTTGCCTCTAGTAGTCCTAGTGGTGCGTCAGAGTTGAGGTTTTACCCACTAGGGGAGGCTGCTGGTTTATCTGGTAGTTCTCACCCCCATTGTTATTTTCTGTCTCTTCCTTCTCCTTTATTTTTGCAGAGTCATCTACAGGAGCTGCTAGGCCATCGGCAGCGGATCGAGGTAAGGGGATCGCTGAATAGATAGATCTTCTGTGAGGCTGAGAGCTGCTAGATAGACACTGTACCCTTCACTCAGACTGTGGTATTCTCCTTTTATTTGGGGTCTGACTTCCGCCAGCTGGTTGTACTATTTTGGTGAGATGGGAGATTATTGTACCTATTACAATTTTATTTGTATTTTCAGTCTAAGGTACTATGTGGTTCTTCTATTTCAGCTCTGTATTATGCTCTTTTATTGTCATATTATATCTGAGCAGGTTACCAGCGCTTCGTGTACGCGAAAAATTCCGTGTGCATGGCGGATCTGTAGACGGGCCCGGATTCTGGTTTACACCCGGGACGTGACAACAGTACTAGGAGAGTCAACTACACTAAATATGGATATGATATATCAAAAGCAGAAATAAAATACTAAGTAGGGCTAGCGATGTAACCAAAGGGTCCAATCAACCACGATACCCCAAAAGGTTATACTATGCCCATGCCCGGATCGGAGTACCCACCTCAACTCAAGCGATCCAGGAATCCACTGCTAAATGGGCAAGAAGGCGCTTGGGTGCTCGGGCCTGAATCACAACCAACTGTCAAAACAACTCTCTCATACCCACCCCACAGAATCAAAGTGTAGAAAAGACTAAATTGGAAACTTCACTGAAGTCCCGAAATTCACCGGAATTTTCAGTAATCCGCCAAAGTAATTAATTACACCAAAAAGATAATTAAGGAAAAATGGTGCAATAATAAATGTCCCATAATCCTAAAGAAATAAAATGCACACCATAATATTTATGGCCACAAGAGAGAGGTTTTCGGGTGTACCGTGCTCAACCGGTGAAGAGTCGAAGGCCACATAAATATCTGGCCACAAAACGGTGCACTGCTACAAAAATTGAGCAACTTCGGGTCCGCCGTAAACTGTAATAGCGAAACGAAAGTCAAAATATTGATCGGCCAAGGCATCACAAGAATGGGCGTGCGGTTCGAGCAAAGCAAACGCTGCGCGCAAAGCGAGCGCGCGGCAAGGTGCAAGGCAACAACATTGCGCGCAAAGGCACGCGGCAGCATGCGCACTGAGGCGCGCAGCAACAACCCACATGGTAGCAGCCTGCGCGGCAGCCTGCCTGGCAGCAAGTGCGCAAGGCGCATGGCAGCAGCGCCGCGCGGCAGTAGTCCACGCGGCAGCATGCGCACTGGGGCGCGCGGCAGCAGCCCGTGCAGCTGCAAATGTGCTGGGCACACGTAGTAGTAGGGGCGGCGCGTGGCACGCGCGGCAACAGCAGCAGCACGCGCGCGGCAAAGGCCGTGTGCGGCATGCGGGCAGAGGCGCGCACAACAGAGATGTGGGGTGCGCGGCTGCATATACGCCGAGGCACGCGCGACAGAGGGGGCCGCGCGGCAGCACTCCAAATAGTACTTTTTAAAAAAAAAAAATCAACTTAATTAAATTCCGGATTTAAATTTTGGAATATTACATCACTCACTCCTTATAAGAAGTTTCGTCCCCGAAACTTAAATATAATTAAGAACCAAATAAATAAGGAGAACGCTCCTGCATAACGGACTCGCGCTCCCAAGTGGCTTCGCGTTACTTGTGGTTCTCCCAATGTACTTTCACATAAGGGATCATCCTATTCCGCAGCTTCTTTTCATTATGTGTCAGAATTTGCAGGGGAGCTTCATCGTAGCCCAGATCCTCTCAAAGTTGAATCGTCACACGGCTAATTACGTGGGAAGGGTCTGGAATATATTTTCGAAGCATGAAGACGTGAAAAACATTGTGCACTCGGGCGAGACTCAGAGGAAGAGCCAGCCGATAGGCCACTGGACCGATACGCTCAAGTATCTCGAAGGGTCCCACAAACCGCGGACTAAGCTTGTTCCACAGTCCAAACCATTTGATTCCTCTAGCTGGTGACACCTTTAGCAAAACATGGTCACCAACTTAGAACTCAAGGTCATGATAGCGCTGGTCCACGTAGCTCTTCTGCCTGCTCTGTGCGGTGTGTAACCACTGCCTCGCAATACGAACCTTGGCTTCAGTATCTTCAACCAAGTCCGGCCCGATGATCTGGTGTTCACCGACGTCATCCCAGCAGATACGGGACCGACATCGACACGCATATAACGCCTCATAAGGCGCCATCCTGATGCTCGCTTGATAACTATTGTGACAGGCATACTCCACCAAAGGCCATTATCCGTTCCAACCATCTCAGAAATCTAGAACACATGTGCGTAACATATCCTCGAGCGTCTGAATAACGCGTTCAGACTGCCCATCACTCTGAGGGTGGAAAGCAATGCTAAAATTAAGCTTAGTGCCCAAGGATTGCTGCAAATTGCTCCAGAACTGTGACACAAATCAAATGTCCCAGTCCGAGACGATCGACACCGGTACTGCATGAAGCCTGACAATCCCGTCGATATAGAGCTGCGCAAGTCGATCTCGGGACCACGTAGTATTAATCGGCAAAAGGTGGGGCCAACTTGGTGAGTCGACCCACAAAAATCCATATAGCATCTAGAATTACATGAACTACCAGAACCACTGCTTCATGGATCACATGAACCACATATGCTAATTACTCGAGCAATAATGCTCCCAAATTCGGAGTCTTAAGTTGCTTCATCTCAGGTTCAGCAGGTCCTCACAAGTTCGACTGATGGCTACTCTCTAATACGGTTCAACTAGGGACGAATTCTCGAACCAACCCTTGCCGGTTCGCCGTAACTTCTTGCGGGTCTAAACAGTATGCAATAACACTTAGGTCCACAACTCTCTGTAGACGAAACTGACTATTCCACGAGTACGGGCTCACTAACCAATTAGAATACTATCAAGGATATATAGTTCACTCTTTTTAGTGAAATAACGTACATGAGTAGATACATGCTATTCCTACTCACCTGCGGCATTAACATTTCGCAACCAAAACTTAGAACTGAACTTCAGCTTGCCAAAAAGGCACACAGCTGCCTCAAACAATCGAGCTGGTTAATTTAACTGCTCTAACTCACTGTCGGATCAATTCTTTTGCTCAAAAGACACTAGGCAACCAAATTCGCCATCCACAAACTTAACAGAGCAGGTTTGGACATGTTGTCCAATTCTACAGTTTAACTAAGGCATTTACTTGTCGAACCATTCGATTATGCTGGGCAACATCAACGTGGCACGCGGGCCACCAAGCTAGGACAGATGTCCACAACAACCACAGTGGCTAACAGTCCACAGAGTGCACAATCAATCTGGGATCTACCCAAGGTCCAACACAGACCAGAAACAGCACTGAGATAACAACACCATGCTCAAAAAGGCAATCTCGAAGGCTAACTCACAAAAGGTACACATATCGACCCAATCATGATATCCCCCATTATAGGGTAGAGTATTTTTCCCGCCCTTTTGACAGTACGTTGTCTGCAGCCAACGTGCTTATCAAAAGAATGGTAAAAGACCCGCTGATCTGTCGCCAACAACTAGTTGGGGACCTGAGACACATGGGAAATCCGACTGAAGGGCACTACCACGTACCCCTCAACACAATCTATAATCACCAATACCGTCGTCCGATATCACTTGTCACTAACCTCATAACCATGAGTGCCATTATGACTCCTCATAGGAAACTAGGGCAACCTTTCAGTGTTCATGAACACTTCGAATTTAACTCTATTCGCTAACATAGCTCAAGCGACGCCAGCCGCAACTCGAAATGTCAACAGGGATGTTCGCAACCTCTATAACAGTGCTTACGTAACATGCAGATCAATGCTAATCGATATTAGGAAGGACCACTATCAGATCCTTTAACTGCCAAAAACACTCGACACATCAGACTCTCATGTCTAACAGCAACACGGGAACTCATTTACCGAAGCACGATACAACGGACCAGCATATGAAATCAACAGCTACTATTGCTGTATAACCGTAGGAGAATCTTCAGCAGTTCACGAAGTCGGCGTAAGAGGTGGGGCCAGAATACGAAATCAACCAAAACAGGGTTACTGTTTGGCCCATAGGTCATCGAAACCCGTCAGTACAACAATCATGCCTGCGCAAGTGCACTCACTGTTACTACCACTTTCGCCGGAACAATTCGTGACTCAAAGGCTAAATCTCAAATATCAGGGTCAAGACACACCTGATAGGGGGCTTGCATTGATATAAGGAATGACCACTATCAGATCCTTTAACTGCCAAAAACACTCAACACATCAGACTCTCATGTCTAACAGCAACGCAGGAACTCGTATACCGAAGCACGATACAACAGACCAGCATATGAAATCAACAGCTACTATTGCTGTATAACCGTAGGAGAATCTGCAGCGGTTCACGAAGTCGGCGTAAGAGGTGGGGGCAGAATACGAAATCAAGCCAAACAGGGTTACTGTTTGGCCCATAGGTCATCGAAACCCGTCGGCACAACAATCATGCCTGCGCAAGTGCACTCACTGTTACCACCACTTTCGCCGGAACAATTCGTGACTCAAAAGCTGAATCTCAAATATCAGGGTCAAGACACACCTGATCGGGGGCTTGCATTGATTAAGTAACATCGGAATCACTTCATCTGCAGCAACAGAATTACTGACCTCATAGCCATCCCGATAGCTATGATCGGGGAAATCACCCACAATAGCAACCACCGGCATAGATCCGGTACTCATGGCTGCGACAGTAGTCATCATCACATGTGGCGCGAGAACAGCTGGAGGATCAATAACTCATCCAAGAACCAGGACTAGTGGTGGGGCCGGTGCAATAATAGCAGCCATCTGCTGCTGAGCCATCTACTGGTCTAACTCAGCTAAAGCGGTGAGCTGATCCTCTAACCGCTGCAAAATATTCGAGCCCTTAGGCTCCACTGAGAACAACAAGCCCACGACCCGTACCACAGCCGCGGTGAACACTGCACCCACTTCCACCATTAAGTCCAAAGCGCGTGCGAGCACGGCTTGCAACTATAACAACCAGGTTAGGAAACAATTCAATAGCGAATAAACACTTAAGTTACTAACCTCTAAACAAATACCCTGCGCTCTCACATACATCACAAGTCATCCTATGGCTCAATCTTAACCAAATCCTAGGTACCGTATATCTATTCTCTGATACCATAAAATCTATCACGCCCCGGATTTTCAAAAGTGGCGTAAATTTTTTTTTTTATAAAATCAGAGTTCGAAAACTAATCCCAGAACGTGAACAGATCCGCCATGCGCAAAAAAAAATTCTGGTCTAATCGGACAGAGTCTTCCTTGTACGCGCACAGCTAAGCAAGTGCAAAGATACAAATCATGCAATCAGAGTTAACAACTAACCGATTAACTACATAAATAAACCAATTGCAAAGTCCACAAATTAATCCAAATGCATTGATAATCAGCTAAGTACTTCATAACTAAACAAAAGAGTAATCATCCGGAATTCGATAAAACTAAAATAAATCTGAATAATAAGTAACTCGGGACAAGTCTAGCGTGAAATCTCTCATCAGCGTTCCGACTGCTCACCATCCGGCTAACCTGTAAAATAGTCACCCAAAGGATGTGAGACTCAACTGAATGTATCTCAGTGGGTACAACGAGCCGAAGACGAGCAAGTCGTACCTACTGGATACTATAACTGAAAGGCACTAAGCAGGCAATAGGCAATAATAAATGATATAGAAGCTGTTATAGAAGCAAATAAGTGTATCAATATGTACATGCTGAAATGATAGCTGTCAAGAAAGCAATACTGAAAATTGTAAACATGCATCAATATTATCATCAGTAAGAATACCCAATCAGGTGCCACTGTTGATCACGAGGACCTCAGGTTAGCGCCGAATCGAGTCTGATATGTACCCCACACCTGCTGACTAATAACAAAAAATGGCTCAATATCGCCCGGTCCCACAAGTGCAGCCTTGTAAAACGGGCTCACATGTCGAATAAACCACTCTACCGGTAAAGAACGCCATTGTGGGGGATCAACCCACTGGTGTACGTGAAATGTACAGCTGGTGCATAGCGATCTCAATGCGGATGCTCAAGCTCGCGGTCAGAAGACCGAAAACACGGCGAACAACCGAAAACTCCCAAACGAAATCCAGTATGTCAAAAGTACATGTTATAGCAATGAAAAATCCACCTACTCTATCATGCAAGATAAAACTGTAAATAGTGACAAGTGAAATCTAGCAGTAGGTGGCATATCGCAAAAATGCAAGAGTATCTGACAATACTGAGTAAGACGTATAGGTAAGCAAATAAGAAGTCCTACAGTACTAGGAGAGTCAACTACACTGAATATGGATATGATATATCAAAAGTGGAAATAAAACAATATGTAGGGCTAGCAATATAACCAAAGGGTCCAATCAACTACGGTACCCCAAAAGGTTATACTATGCCAATACCCAGATCGGAGTACCCACCTCAACTCAGGCGGTCCAGAAATCCGCTGTATCGACGCCGCGCGGCAGCAGCCCGCGCGGCGGCATGCGCACGACAGAGAGGGGGGGCGCGCTGCTGCATACTCTCAGAGGCGCGCGCGGCAGGGAGCGGCGGCGCGTGGCTGCATACGCGCAGAGGCGCGCGCAGCTAAGGGGGGCGAGCGGCAGTACGCCAGCAGAGGCGTGCGCGATAGGGAGTGACACCGCGCGGCACGGCTAGGGCATCTGAACCCCAGAGCAAAAGGGAAAAAGAAAATAAGAAAAGAGTAGAAAGAGAAGAGAAGGTGAAGGAAATCCCCACTTGCTTCTCCTTCGGCGACGGCTCCACTCTCCGAGGCGTACGGACGCGAAGGGAGGGGGAGGTTGTTCTGGACAGTAGAGTAGAAGAGGGAAGATGATGGATTAGCATTAATTCTCATTAAGCCCTAATCCTAATCCCCTCTATAGCAATTGGTCAAAAGACCAAAATGCCCCCAAACCAAGATTTGGGTTTATCTAAACCTAGCCGAAAATTCAAATCCCAACTAAAATTTTCAAAAACATGCCACAAATCCAACCTTTCCAAAATAGCCGGTTTCGCTGATTTTTAATGTAGAAACTGACCCAATTTATCCGAAATCAACGTAACTGATTTTTCAGTCCGATTTTTCACAAAAATTGTGATTTCGGGAGATCGGATATCAGATTCCGTCACAGTGAGGATTTTATTTTGTCGAGATGGGGCTTAGATCCAAAATCAGTTTTGTCAGGCTAAAACTTCAAACAGTACTTAAAAAAAAAAATCAACTTAATTAAATTTCGAATTTAAATTCTGGAGTATTACATTCGCTTTCTGCCAAAATTAGCAGTTCAGGTGGGTTCCGTGTCGTCAAGAAGAGTGCATTATCTTTTATGTCCGCTTGATAGTTTGTAGGTTGGTTGATAGCAGTAGATGAATACATGTGAACATTTAGGTGATATTTTATAATATTTGGACCATATAAGTTGGGAATAAAATATATATTTTTTTTATTATTAGGGGATTTATATAGATTGTTTAATAGTACGGATTCCGAGGTAGATATTATTTATAGTATGATTGGATTTTATTTTAATTATCAGAGAATTCATATTATTAACCCGTGAGGTTAGTGTGTTAGTGAGATATTTTTAGTTGGAGGTGATTTGATTTGCATTTTTGTTTAATGAGGTTAGCTAGATAGAGAAGAGTGGTAACGATGTAATGATATTTGTGCGATCTCATCTTGATATATGTGATAATCTATCTTAGTCTTGATGATCACAAACTGCTGACGGGCCGTCAAACTGTTAACGGGTCATGGGCTAGTGTGTGTGCTTGGGGCACTGCAATCAAGCTGTGTATCATACTTTTGGAGACTCAGTCTTAGGGTTGTTGGTGATCCGATGGATCACTATTTTGATTAGAGCATGTAGGCCACTTGAGTTTTATAGGGGTTTTTACCTTTGGGAAGACGAATCAGCAACGATTCTAGTATCCGGGATGAAGGCACTGGCATGGGCTAGCAAAAAAGAGATGACAATAGCGCCTTTCTGTTGTCGGGCGCACCATTGGGTGTGTAGTCCAGGCAATAGGCGGAGTAGGCTTGAGCGAATTGTCGAGTCGGTTAGTATATGTGTCACGCCCCGGGTGTAAACCAGAACCCGGGCCCGTCCACAGATCCGCCGTGCATGCGGTATTTCCCATATACACGAAGCGTCGGTAACCTGCTCAGATAAATAATAATAATAAAAGAGCATAATAATCAGAGCTGAAATAAAACTACTGTATCTCAGACAGATGCGGAAGTAAAAGGTACAATAGTAAAATATAATACAGATGTCTCTCCCAGCTCACAACTATACTACAAACAGCTGGCAGAAGCCAGTCCCCAAAAAGAAATACAAAACACTGTCTGAGAAGTCCTGGTACCCCAAAAACTCCAGCTACGACCCTCGGTGGCCCTCTATCTAGTCCGCAATTCGCTTACCTCGATCAGTTGCTGACGGCCCAGCAACTCCCACCGAGGACTCTGCAAAACAAGGGGAAAGAAAGAAACAAGGAAAACAATGGGGGTCAGTACTACTATAAACAGTAGCCTCCCCTAGTGGGTAAAGCCTCAGCTCAGATATGCCCACCAGGTGCTCAGAGGCGAAAAGGGAAAGGAAAAGAAAGGGGATGCAGGTAAATAAAGCAACTGATAAAGTGCTATCCCTAATATGCCTCTAAATGACCAACCAATAAGGATGGAAAAAGTGATGCATCAGAATCAAGTAGCCTGTCATAAAGACCCAATCTGACAGCCAGTGAACACTGGCACTGCCTGCTCTGCTGTCGAACTCAAGAAACCAGCATGGTGCCCGGCGCTCACACCGTGGAACTCAAGAAACCAGCATGGTGCCCGGCGCTCACACCGTGGAAAGCCTACTCCGGAGTGGCACTCGAGGGGAGCGACCCACACGAGTAAAGTATATCACTGTATCAACCATCTCTGTAACCACTGTCTCATAATAGCAGGACTGGATCGAGACTCAAATAAGTGGGAACAACCCTCCACTAAAGTAAGCCCGATCCCCGAACACCCAATCTGATGCAATAGAAACAATCCGGTCAACCACCCAAGATCCGTGGTCGCCGCAACCCCCTGACAAACTCAACCTGTCCCAAATCCCCAATACCTGCCTACACTGTCCAACATACGCTCGAACCTGAGCGATTAAGCCGCTAGTGCCAACAATGAAAGAAGAAAAGAGAAAAAGCATGGTTTCTCCTAAGTCAAGTCCCAAAATAGTGTAGCAGTAAAAGATGGCAATAATTATGTGACCAATTTAATCATGCAGTGTTCCAATATTTGTCCAGTTTCCCAGAATAATCAATTTAGAGAATAAAGGCTAAAGTGACAGTCACATATGATTAATCATCAGTTTTGCAGTCCTCAAATATTATCACATTGTCTCTATGCATACGGTCCAGAACTTAGGCGATTTAAACAAATGATCAATCTAACAATAATTTTCGCGGATCAGATAACCAATAATTTGCTCCCTAAAGCATGCGAGTCTACCAATTAACACATTTAGCATCATCAAATCAGGGGTACTCTGATATTCCTAGTGGGCATAACAAAGGAGAGGAGTACAACAACCACCCACCTGAAGCGCAACTGTCCAAACTCGTACAGTCAGAAAATACCAAAATTCCAAATCCTCGCTCCCACAATTTTAGCACACCCGCAACATTCCTGATACATCAAGAAGTCCACTAATTACACTAGACTCCCCAAATTCAGCACTAAATACCACATACAATCACGAGTACCAAACTGTGAAATTATCACCTGCAGCAAATGTCCAGAAAATTCCAATAAAAATATCACGGCGATCCTTGCGTCGATAGCTTCGAAACGGTACCTTGCACGTCCAAATCGGAGTTCGGTAAGTCAAGATAAAAATTCAGCAAGAGGGCACTCTCATACACTAATCTGGATTAAGGACTGATTACTGTTCACAGAGAAATCATTAATTTTCACCTCGAAGTAAAAATCACAAAAATCCAATAAAAATACGAGCGCGTTCCTTGCGATCCGTAGATGAAAAAGTTGTATAGGCTCGTTTCCGTCGGACGCTCGTGCACAAAGATATGGCCGAAACACTCCGCTGCTGTCAAGGAATTCCATACAGAAAAAGGGGTCACTTGTTGCCTCGAAAACCGTGCCAAAACCTCGAAACGGGAAAGCGCGACCAAAACGAAAGATGAAGTCCTACCTCTTAGGAGTCCACTGGTGCAAGAATCACAGGAAAATGATGTCGGGGTAGCCCAGGAGAGCAAAAATACGATCGCTGCGCCGAAGAAGGACACTAGGAAGCAACGTCGCGCCGCACCGTAAAATGGGGAACCTCGGGATTCGTGCCTCCAAAACTCTTGAAACTTGGCAGGGAGATCCAGGACTTAGAGATGAAGATTTTTGCTAGAAATGTGCTTGGGCTGAAGAGGCTCGGTTTGGGAGATAAAAGGGAAAGAAGGAGGCTCGGATTGCACTATTTATATAGGCTGAAAAACAAATCAAATAATTCCATCCAAGTCCCCACATTCGGGCGCCTACAGTGCCCAGGCCCACTTTCGGGCGGCTACAGTGCGGCCCGGCCCAAGGATTTCCGGGCGCGCACAGTGCGGCCCGGCCCACCGCACAGCCCAGCCCAGCACTCCCCCAGGCCCCGCTGCACCCGGCGCACCTGCACCAGCCAACGGTGGCGCGCCACGTGGCCCCGACAGGCCGTGCACCGCGCACGGTGCGCCGTGCACCGCGCACGTCGCCGGCTGACCCGGGCGTACGGCCACCTGCCCCGGTCACCGTCTCCGCCAGTTGCGTGGACCGAGCGCACCACACCGAACCAATAACCACCTGCCACGTGTCCACTCGGTTCACCGTGCACCCGGGCCCAAACTCCGTGGACCGCGCCTGCTGCGCCGGCCAACCAGAAGCCGCCACGTGGCCCGCCTCCGGTGCACGACCCCCGCGGTGGACCGCGCCCTGCCCGCGCCCTCAGCGCCTGCCCGCGGCCGCTAGTCGCCTGCCCGCCGCCCTCCGCCGCCTTCCGCCGCTGCCCGCCGCCGCCAAACGCCGCCGGCGATCGCCGGAAACACTGTTCCGGCGTGAACAGTACCCGCAGGCTCCAAATTAACAAGCAAATAGCCCATCTTGACCGTTTTCGCGCGCTGATTCCAAAAACGAGGTCCGTTTTGCCAAATTCTCACTCTAAAAATTGCCGAAAGCCCCCGGAAGAGTATTCTTGGTCCAAATCTCGCGCCGAGCCCAATCTCAATATCCGTTTCGCGCGCAAACACCTCTAAACAACCGATGGGGTCCCCAGATCACCCACGTGATCCAATTTAAGTCCAAAGTCCAACACTTGTGTCCAATCGTGCCCCGAACACCTCCAGCACCCCGCGTAGGCCTCCAGTGGCCACCCCAAAGCACCGCAACGGCTCTGCGGAGATCCAGGGCATCACATCCTCCCCCACTAAAAGAAAGTTTCGTCCTCGAAACTAAAGTCATTCCTCACACGGGATCACAACCAACAAGAGGGGTAAATATCCAATCATCCAACACTCAAGCTCCCAAAACAACCAAATACCTCAACCAGAGGCACTATGCAATCCTTGGGTCTCTAACCAGAACGAAACAAGGGAGAACACATCCAGAGGACCACGCCACCTCAACAAGGTACAGCTGGGCTAACTGCTCGGCCATCAAGTAGTCTGCACCGGTACAAGCATCTGCCCCTCCCAGGGCCTAAGATAATCCATCCACCAGTCCGTCGACACAAAAGCTCGATCCAAGTACCTCGGTACTCCTAACGTATCCGATATAAGTCCCCCAACTGATCCCGTAGCCTCCGATCTCAAATCCAAACCGTCAGGACGTAGAAGCACATCCCTAACCCTCCGGCATCAATACTCAGCCATGAGTAGTCGAGAGAACCAGACTGTAAAACAACCTTCGCGAAGATCCAATACCCTTGCAGCTCGTAACTCAAATCCCTCAAGCTTGACGGAAGGGTGCCAGCCCCCGATGATCGCTTCATCAAATTCTTAAGGGTCCTCAACTCCCAAACTGGTGTCATGCCCAACAACTCCGATAGGAGAACAGCTAGAAACTCACCACCAAAAAGGGGTATCACCAAGTCCCGATGCCGCCGCAGGTCCCTCAAACACACCGGCAAACAAGCTACTCACCCACTACGAGACATCCGCCTCGCTCACAAGGTCAAAACCAAAGAAGCGAAGATACCCTCAAGCAACCCAGGTACACCAACGCCTCCAGGCCTGGCTCTCACAAGAACCGTCCTCGCAGCATAATCAGCTGCCGCGAAAAGTAAACAACCGAGCTAGCCTAACCATCCTAAGTGCCAAACCAAGCCCCACAAGACCATCAGGCCTACAGGTAAAACCAAGGACTCAACCGCACCGGGCAGGACCCACAACACGTCCCTACGTGCTAAGGATCGGGAATACGACCTCCCGAACACCCGGTAACCGTCCTACCCTTAACCCAATGCAAGGAAGTACATGCACTCCTAACAAAAGACTAGGATGCCCAAATGCAATACAATGCACAAACAATGCCGGTGAATACAGTAAAACCATACCTGCCCCCACAAAGTCTGCTGCTGCAAAATCCTCCACCTGAGTGGCGTAGACCGGACCGCCCTGATCCGGCAACTGCTGATCCGCAGGGTAAAAAGGTGGTGACCCGCTCGCTGGAGCATAAGGCCACTGAGCCGACCACTGCTGCTGGGGCGAAAGAGGAGCCGATGCAGATGAGGGTGCCGCTGAAGTCGAAAGGGGGCACGTAGCTCGAATGTGGCCTGGCTGTCCGCACTTGTAACAACTACCCCACCTCTGATCACAGGTGTGCGACAAGTGAGGTCCTCTACAGAATATGCATCTGTCTCTATCACGAAACCGTGGCCGCCCCGTCTGCTGCTGTCTCTGAGTCTGATGCTGCGACTCCTGCTGCTGTTGCGATGGCCACTGGGATCCGCTAGGCTCTCGCTGCTCCACACGCCCACGGCTAGGTGACTGAGGCCGTGGCGGTCTCCATGAACCAGTCTGTCCCTCATCCTCGGGTGCCGGTCGTTTCCTCACGGAACTCAGTACGACCATCCCGCCTCGCCTTGCCACCTCTGCGTCGCCTCCCTCCACCCAAGAGGCATGCTCGACGGCCTCCTGAAGAGTCTGGTGTCGCTGTGCATGCACAAGGATATAAAGCTCGCTGCGGAGACCTGCCTCGAATAACTCGACCTGATGTGGTCCATCCCGGGCGACATAGGGCACACAATTAAACAGCCGCATGAACTCCTGATGGTAATCCTGAACTGACCGGTCGCCCTGCTGAATGCTTTTCAAATCATCCTCCAGCTTCCTCTTCACGCTGGTCGAAAAATAGGTATCCACAATCATACGCCGAAACTCGGACCAGGGTAGCTGTCGAGAAATCTGAAACTCCCGTGGCTCCACCCGACGCCACCAGAGGTCTGCATCTCCATCTAGGCAATGTACCGCCATATGAACTCTGTACCTCGGGTCGATGAAGAAATCCCGAAAAATCTTCTCCATCGCTGCTAACCATGTCCCAACCTCCCACGGCTGCATATCTCGCCCCGAGAACCTGGGCGGCCCGCGCTTACAAAACTTAACCAGTTTATCCGCGAAGTCCAGCTCCTCCGCCGGGGTCAAAGGCTGGGCCACGCCCTGAGCCCCACTACTCAAAGATGGCGCCGTCGGCACAAGTGGTTCCACAGGTGGTGCCGGGGTCTCTGACACTGTCGGAGGCGGCGCCCCACCCCGCGCCAGTAGCTGCTCAATCCGCTGCTCCTGCCGGCGGCTGCTCTCCGCCAATTGGGCCACCAAGGCCCTCAGCTCAGCAATCTCAGAAGATCCAGCCTGTCCTCGCTCAACAGGGGGTGTAGGGGCACCCCGGGTAGGAATCCGACGTCGGGGAGGCATCCTGTCAAACAGAGAACCACAGATCAATAACGAAACCGCACTCGACCCAATCTAGCGAAAGTCAAAGGCATCCTCCTATTTTTGCAACTTTATGTTGTCTGCAGCCAACATAACTGTCCCACAAAAATAGGGTATGCCAATCCCTCTCCCTTCCCTGGAAGAGTCACAAAAGCACCCGACCAAATTGCCGACTTTCGCATAACGTCACGTCACTCACGTCCTGCCTTCCTAGGGTCTGCCAAAAGCCTAGGGTTTCCTAAGTCCCAACTGACCTATCCCTAAGCTCTGATACCAACTTAATCTGTCACGCCCCGGGTGTAAACCAGAACCCGGGCCCGTCCACAGATCCGCCGTGCATGCGGTATTTCCCACATACACGAAGCGTCGGTAACCTGCTCAGATAAGAAATAATAATAAAAGAGCATAATAATCAGAGCTAAGATAAAACTACTGTATCTCAGACAGATGCTGGAAGTAAAAGGTACAATAGTAAAATATAATACAGATGTCTCTCCCAGCTCACAACTATACTACAAACAGCTGGCAGAAGCCAGTCCCCAAAAAGAAATACAAAACACTGTCTGAGAAGTCCTGGTACCCCAAAAACTCCAGCTACGACCCTCGGTGGCCCTCTATCTAGTCCGCAATTCGCTTACCTCGATCAGTTGCTGACGGCCCAGCAACTCCCACCGAGGACTCTGCAAAACAAGGGGAAAGAAAGAAACAAGGAAAACAATGGGGGTCAGTACTACTATAAACAGTAGCCTCCCCTAGTGGGTAAAGCCTCAGCTCAGATATGCCCACCAGGTGCTCAGAGGCGAAAAGGGAAAGGAAAAGAAAGGGATGCAGGTAAATAAAGCAACTGATAAAGTGCTATCCCTAATATGCCTCTAAATGACCAACCAATAAGGATGGAAAAAGTGATGCATCAGAATCAAGTAGCCTGTCATAAAGACCCAATCTGACAGCCAGTGAACACTGGCACTGCCTGCTCTGCTGTCGAACTCAAGAAACCAGCATGGTGCCCGGCGCTCACACCGTGGAACTCAAGAAACCAGCATGGTGCCCGGCGCTCACACCGTGGAAAGCCTACTCCGGAGTGGCACTCGAGGGGAGCGACCCACACGAGTAAAGTATATCACTGTATCAACCATCTCTGTAACCACTGTCTCATAATAGCAGGACTGGATCGAGACTCAAATAAGTGGGAACAACCCTCCACTAAAGTAAGCCCGATCCCCGAACACCCAATCTGATGCAATAGAAACAATCCGGTCAACCACCCAAGATCCGTGGTCGCCGCAACCCCCTGACAAACTCAACCTGTCCCAAATCCCCAATACCTGCCTACACTGTCCAACATACGCTCGAACCTGAGCGATTAAGCCGCTAGTGCCAACAATGAAAGAAGAAAAGAGAAAAAGCATGGTTTCTCCTAAGTCAAGTCCCAAAATAGTGTAGCAGTAAAAGATGGCAATAATTATGTGACCAATTTAATCATGCAGTGTTCCAATATTTGTCCAGTTTCCCAGAATAATCAATTTAGAGAATAAAGGCTAAAGTGACAGTCACATATGATTAATCATCAGTTTTGCAGTCCTCAAATATTATCACATTGTCTCTATGCATACGGTCCAGAACTTAGGCGATTTAAACAAATGATCAATCTAACAATAATTTTCGCGGATCAGATAACCAATAATTTGCTCCCTAAAGCATGCGAGTCTACCAATTAACACATTTAGCATCATCAAATCAGGGGTACTCTGATATTCCTAGTGGGCATAACAAAGGAGAGGAGTACAACAACCACCCACCTGAAGCGCAACTGTCCAAACTCGTACAGTCAGAAAATACCAAAATTCCAAATCCTCGCTCCCACAATTTTAGCACACCCGCAACATTCCTGATACATCAAGAAGTCCACTAATTACACTAGACTCCCCAAATTCAGCACTAAATACCACATACAATCACGAGTACCAAACTGTGAAATTATCACCTGCAGCAAATGTCCAGAAAATTCCAATAAAAATATCACGGCGATCCTTGCGTCGATAGCTTCGAAACGGTACCTTGCACGTCCAAATCGGAGTTCGGTAAGTCAAGATAAAAATTCAGCAAGAGGGCACTCTCATACACTAATCTGGATTAAGGACTGATTACTGTTCACAGAGAAATCATTAATTTTCACCTCGAAGTAAAATCACAAAAATCCAATAAAAATACGAGCGCGTTCCTTGCGATCCGTAGATGAAAAAGTTGTATAGGCTCGTTTCCGTCGGACGCTCGTGCACAAAGATATGGCCGAAACACTCCGCTGCTGTCAAGGAATTCCATACAGAAAAAGGGGTCACTTGTTGCCTCGAAAACCGTGCCAAAACCTCGAAACGGGAAAGCGCGACCAAAACGAAAGATGAAGTCCTACCTCTTAGGAGTCCACTGGTGCAAGAATCACAGGAAAATGATGTCGGGGTAGCCCAGGAGAGCAAAAATACGATCGCTGCGCCGAAGAAGAACACTAGGAAGCAACGTCGCGCCGCACCGTAAAATGGGGAACCTCGGGATTCGTGCCTCCAAAACTCTTGAAACTTGGCAGGGAGATCCAGGACTTAGAGATGAAGATTTTTGCTAGAAATGTGCTTGGGCTGAAGAGGCTCGGTTTGGGAGATAAAAGGGAAAGAAGGAGGCTCGGATTGCACTATTTATATAGGCTGAAAAACAAATCAAATAATTCCATCCAAGTCCCCACATTCGGGCGCCTACAGTGCCCAGGCCCACTTTCGGGCGGCTACAGTGCGGCCCGGCCCAAGGATTTCCGGGCGCGCACAGTGCGGCCCGGCCCACCGCACAGCCCAGCCCAGCACTCCCCCAGGCCCCGCTGCACCCGGCGCACCTGCACCAGCCAACGGTGGCGCGCCACGTGGCCCCGACAGGCCGTGCACCGCGCACGGTGCGCCGTGCACCGCGCACGTCGCCGGCTGACCCGGGCGTACGGCCACCTGCCCCGGTCACCGTCTCCGCCAGTTGCGTGGACCGAGCGCACCACACCGAACCAATAACCACCTGCCACGTGTCCACTCGGTTCACCGTGCACCCGGGCCCAAACTCCGTGGACCGCGCCTGCTGCGCCGGCCAACCAGAAGCCGCCACGTGGCCCGCCTCCGGTGCACGACCCCCGCGGTGGACCGCGCCCCTGCCCGCGCCCTCAGCGCCTGCCCGCGGCCGCTAGTCGCCTGCCCGCCGCCCTCCGCCGCCTTCCGCCGCTGCCCGCCGCCGCCAAACGCCGCCGGCGATCGCCGGAAACACTGTTCCGGCGTGAACAGTACTCGCAGGCTCCAAATTAACAAGCAAATAGCCCATCTTGACCGTTTTCGCGCGCTGATTCCAAAAACGAGGTCCGTTTTGCCAAATTCTCACTCTAAAAATTGCCGAAAGCCCCCGGAAGAGTATTCTTGGTCCAAATCTCGCGCCGAGCCCAATCTCAATATCCGTTTCGCGCGCAAACACCTCTAAACAACCGATGGGGTCCCCAGATCACCCACGTGATCCAATTTAAGTCCAAAGTCCAACACTTGTGTCCAATCGTGCCCCGAACACCTCCAGCACCCCGCGAAGGCCTCCAGTGGCCACCCCAAAGCACCGCAACGGCTCTGCGGAGATCCAGGGCATCACAATATGATTGGGTTTTAAGGCATTGTTGAGTCGGTCAGTGTCTTGGTTAGATGTTGTGAGTTTGAGTAGGTGAGTTCTTACTTTTTCCTTTTGGAATGTCCGGTTGATGCCTGTTAGAGTTAGTTATGTTCTGGGTAATTAGTGTAGAGGCATGATAGCATAGTATAGTGTATGTTTTATTTTATTATGTTTTGTTACTCGCTTTTTACAGATTTTTTTTATTTTGCCTCTAGTATATCTAACAAGTAGGTCGTGGTTGTCGTTGATCGTACCCACTGGAAACTACTATTTTATAATTCTCATGCTTTTATGTGGTCTATTTTTCAGGACTTTCCGAGCCAGCTTCAGATGGAGGTAAAGGGATCACACCGTAGATAGTATCTTCTATCCAGTTTTGGTACTTTAGATGTTGACAATCAGTTACTCTGTACTTTAGAAATGATAGGGTCATGGCCTTTTATCTATATTTATATTTTAGAAGTTAGATATGTATAAATTAGGGTTAATTGCATACGGCTCCCTGTAAACATATCGAATAGCATATATATTCCTACAAAGTTCAACTTTTCATATTTATCCCTTCAAAAGTCCATCGTTATTCATATATCCCTCCGGTTTATTATCGTTTTTCACTGTTTATTTCTTAACAGATTATATGTGAAATGACAGTTTTGCTCTTTCAAAAATGTCCCTCCAAAAAATAATGCAGAAATATCTAGAAGTGTAAAAAGGTAAATTTACCTCACTAACTAACTGAGATTACTAGATTTTTCTAACAGAGATATACGGTAGGGATATATATATGAATAATGTTGGACTTTTGAAGGGATAAATATGAAAAGTTGAACTTTATAGGAATATATCTACTATTCGTTAAGTTTACAGGAAGCCGTATGCAATTAACCCTATAAATTATTATACAATGATAGTATAAGTTTGACTTTACTTATTTTCTGATAGCTGTTTAGTTATAGATTTATATTTTTCTTGTCGATTAATTTTGAACACTTCGCGTGTGTCAGGTGTTTGCTAGGGATGTTAACGAGTCGGATTCGGAGCGGATTTCAAAAACCCGAACCCGAACTGACTACCAAACACGAATTCGAATCCGAATCCGACGGATTTTAAAAATTCGTATCCAAATCCGACGGATTTTAAAAATTCGTATCCAAATCCGAATTCGACCAAAAATTTAAAACCCGAACCAAACCGAAAAATCCAAACCTAAAACAATTATTTTTCTTTTTCTCTTTACAATATTTTAAAATATATTATATTAAATTTAAAATTTTAAAATATAAATTTAAATATAATATCAAATATTTATATATACATATATTATATAACGTAAAATCAATTCGGGTTCAGGTTCGGATCAAGTATAATCAAAATCTATATCCAAATTCAAATTCGTTGGATTTTTATTTTTTATATCCATATCCGAATCCATATCCGTTTAATATCGAATAAATCCATTCCGTTCGGATTCGAGTTCGGATAAAATTTCGGGTATCGAGTCTATTGCGTGCCCCAGAGCCTTTCGCCGTGAGCTCGAAACTTGACATTTTGATTTTCAAACTATAATTTATTATAATTTCTGACTTAAATTTTTAAAAATTATTATAAGACTTAAATTTTTTAAATTATTATAATCAAATAGCACAATCTAATTTAATTAATTAAATATTGATAAATTATTAATGTATTGTGGACGTTCCTTGATGAATAACATAATAATAATTAAGATGTTTTAATATTTTTATATTAAAAATTTATTAATATTTAGCTAATTAAATTTGATTGTGAAATCTAGTTATTATAATTTAAAAAGTTTTAATTAAAAATTATAATAAATTAAAATTAAGGATCAATATATCACTATCCTTGGACTAAAAGTGTAATAATTTATGGAGAAAAAATAGCTACGAAAATTAAAAGAGGAAAAATAAAAGTTAGCGACCACGGTGTAATTAATAAACAATAAGGGAGGTACAATAAGGGAGGTCCGAAATTTAAATTCAAACTTTTGATTTACTTTTTTTTTATTATTTGATAATAACGTGCACAATTTATTAGAACTATAAATTATTTTAAATTAATTAGTAAATTTATAAAAATTTTAATTTTATTATTTAATTTTTTTATTTATTTAATTTAAATTAGTCAACAAAATTATAACTTTGAATTTTAACTTAATTATTTATTTTAATAAATTTATAATTGTGAAAATTATAGAACATATATTAACTTAAATTGAAATTAATCGTAAAATTAAAAAAATAATAATAATAATTATATAGTTGAGGTAAGCTATGCATATTTTTCTTTCTCTTTTTTTCTTCTTCCCGACATATGAACTGAAATCACGTTCCTACTTTGGACTATCGGCGTTATTATCTATCCAACAAACAATCTGCCGCCACGTGTCTTCTTTTTCATTTCGAACCCTCCTCATTTTCCCTTATACGTGACTTTCAAATCTGACGAGTGCTTTCCCCTCGCCAAATTCAAGAAGAGAAATGCTCCTAATACCAAACCACGCAAAAAGATAGAGAGAGAGAGAGAGAGAGAGAGAGAATTATAGATCGGGCGTGGGCGTGGGCGTGGGCGAGGGCGTGGTCGTGGGCGAGGGCGAGGGCGAGGATGAAGGGCGGCGCGGGCGCGGGGGCGGGGGCGGCGCACCACCGGCCCTCCTCCGGAGGGGCGGCGGCGGTGGCGGCGGCGGCGGCGGCGGGAATGGAGCGGAAGTGGATTGTGCCCTTAGCCCTAGGCTCGGCGGCGTCGCTCCTCCTCCTCTTCCTCACCACGCTCTCCTCCTCCCCCGATGCCCCACTCGCCTCCCTCCTCCTCTCCCTCCCACCCTTCCTCTCCCCCTCATCCTCCTCATCGTCCTCGTCCTCCTCCGCCTCCGCCTCATCCGCCCTCTTCGTCGAGTCCAAGCTCCGGCCCCTCCCACTCTCGCCCTTGCCCCCTCCACCCCGCCTCGCCTACCTCGTCTCCGGCTCCTCCGGCGACGGCGCCGCCCTCCTCCGCGCCCTCCTCGCCCTCTACCACCCCCGCAACCGCTACGTCGTCCACCTCGACCTCGACTCCCCCGCGGCCGAGCGCGCCGCGCTCCGCGACAGCGTCGAGCGCCACCCGGTGTTCGCCGCCGTCGGCAACGTCAAGATGATCGCCAAGGCCAACCTCGTCACCTACCGCGGCCCCACCATGGTCGCCAACACCCTCCACGCCGCCGCCGTGTTGCTCCGCGACGGCGGCGATTGGGATTGGTTCATCAATCTCAGCGCCTCCGATTACCCCCTCGTCACACAAGATGGTATATCTTCTTTTTTTCTTTTTTCTTTTCTTTTTACCTCAACATGATTTGTTTTGTTTCGGAGGGTATTAATTATGATTTGGTGGTGATCATGTATGTGTTTGATTAGATCTGCTTCATACTTTCTCGTACCTGCCGCGGGATCTTAACTTCATTGATCATACCAGTGATATTGGGTGGAAGGAGTATGTGTTGTGATTGAAACCCTACCCCCCTTCTATTTAGTAATGATTTGAAATTTAACTACCGAGTTGATGGTTATGTGTTGTATTGTATGTAGGTTTCAGAGGGCGAAACCGATCATTATCGATCCGGGGTTGTATATGCTGAAAAAGGCAGATGTGTTTTGGATCCCGCAGAGGAGGAGCGTGCCGACGGCCTTCAAACTCTTTACCGGTATGGTTGAGTGAGCGAGCCTTTGTTTCACTTCCTTTCCCTTGCGAAACAACAGTATTATTTGATTGATTTTACTATTGGATTGCTCCTTTTCTGATGCTCTTTTGTTGGTCTCGAGCACGGAATGCTCAGAATCTGTTGCGAGAACGTACAAAACTTCACGAGTTTGGTTCTTTGCTCTACCAAACCGATTCAGTCGATACTTCTGTTTGTCTAATGTTTCGTTGCTAGTATCCTTCAATAATAGATTACATAGAGATGAATCTGGGTATGAAGTACCTCTTCCATTTGTGCTGGTTTATAGTTAGACGTATATTTGTTCTCTGTATGCACAGGAGATGTGCAATTGATGCTTGATCTGTGTTTTATTTCCTGCATATTCAGGGAACATGGATTTCGTGACTGGCTTCATAAATTTTCTAGTGCAAGTATAGCGCGTATAGAAGATAAGTTGGATCATTGAAAATCCATCAAGATATTTTGGACATGTGTAATAAAGACCCTTTAGTGCCCCCCCAAAGTGATTTGATTAGATTGAACAACAGGTTACTTAGAGTGATAGGAAGATCCAAACTTATATAAGAGGATATATTGAGAGAAGATATGATAATACTTGGTTTATTGAACTCTTATACGAAGGAGCTAAATGGAAAAAATACAGTCCATATAGCTTGCCCTGAATAGTTGGGAGTAAAAGCTTTGTTATTGTTACTTTTGGTTCCCTGTTGCTTGTTTGTGTTATCCAAAATATAGATTTTTTAAAATAGTTTTAGTTGGATCGTTACTGAGTAGTTGTGCAACCTTAGCGGAGTGATTTTAGAAAAAGGGGGTTGTAGACTTGGGTTCTTTTATTTTGTATTTGATATTGTGCATGCACTGAAGGGTCAAAATTTGTGTCAATATGACCTCTGTTGCATCTTTTCTAATAGTCGTTAGTTGTTTCTATCCGTAGTCGAAGAATAAAGATATCGATAGTTCCATGAATGACATGTTTGGCTTTTTTCTGCTAAAATTGTGGAGCTGTTGGCTTTGCAAAAGCAAGCTATTACGTGTAGTAAATCTCCAGCATTTGAAGTTAGACGGTAGAAGTTAAGTTCAATTGTGGACTTTGCTTTTAGTTGGATTAACTTAAGGTGTCAAATTGCTTGGGTCTAATTTAGTTTTGTTGCATTTGTTCAATTTGACCAGGTTCATGTATGTTGGGTTGAGCATCTTAAGGCGTTTTTCCCATGGTTCAGATTCTTCCGATAGAATAAATTTGCAATTTTGTATTTTGAGAATATTTTTGTTGATTCGAGCACATAGAGCTCATTATTTTGTGAAGACTTCCCTCTATGACTTTTGCCCTGTGATACATCCACTTGAAGTTAGCAAGCAAGAGAATTATTTTTTCACTTTTGGCTAATAAGGAGCGCCTACAAGGAGTCCCCTCCACTCATTCTATGCTGAACTTAACATACAAAATGAAATTCAGCAATGCAAGAGAACCTTCTATAGGAATTTCCCTTTTGATCTTTGGTCCTCATGAATCCATCTTACTGGCACTCTTTTTGTGAATGGTTGGAGACCCTAGCTGAAAGCAGTAATAAAAGAAAGATGATTTTGAGATGACTAAATTTACTTTAGGTGTCCTTTTGTTGGTTGACTTCATTCGCAGACGTTTGGGGTTCCTTACAATTCTCACTCTTCTTTGAAGCTTTTTGTTTATTGCTGAATCATGCTTTACATCTTATGCCTTCCATCACCAATTTGCTCTCCAACTCGAGCAACATTTTAACTAGCCAATTTGAGTTTCAATATGATTTCTTCTAGTAGAATTTCATCACTTCAAGGTCAAAATCTAGTCTTAGCATTGTTGTAATTCTTATGACGTGTTCATCAATCAAGTATGAAACCGTATGAACTTTCTTCAAATTATGAATGCTGTCAATAGTTTTCTGTATGTACAGTAAAAGACCTTTTGTCCAAAAATACTATTCTACTCGTTAAATGGTTTTTGCATATTATTCCCACTGCAAATATGCAAAATTATTATGCATATACTCTTGTAATGTTGATATTTGCATGGCGTGCCCTCAAATAGCTTGCATATTTGCTTGTGTGCTTCTTCTTGATATATTTCTGAAAAAGGTTTTTGTATATCTACCCTGCTGAGGCCATGAATGCCAATAAAGCTGTTTTGAGGGGTATGCATGCAAATATCAACTTTAGAAGGGTATTTGCACAATTTCACATAGTTGCAGGGTCTAACAAAAAAGCTTTTGTCGTCAATATTTACCTACTCTTTTGCTTGATGTTTTATCACCACCGCAGGCTCTGCATGGATGGCACTCTCTCGCCCTTTCGTTGACTACTTCATCTGGGGTTGGGACAACCTCCCACGCACCGTCCTCATGTACTACGCCAACTTCATCTCCTCCCCCGAGGGCTACTTCCACACTGTCGTCTGCAACGCCCGGGAGTTCCAAAACACGACCGTGAACCACGACCTCCACTTCATCTCGTGGGACAACCCTCCGAAACAACACCCGCACTACCTCACAATAGCTGACATGTCAAGCATGCTCGACAGCAATGCCCCATTCGCCAGAAAGTTCCGGAGGGACGATCCGGTGCTTGATAAGATTGATGCTGAGCTTTTGTTCCGTGGGCCCGACATGATTGCGCCCGGAGGTTGGTGTGCCGGGAAGAGAGAGAACGGGAGTGATCCCTGCTTGGTTGT
Organism: Tillandsia fasciculata; assembly: GCA_029168755.2. Taxonomy (NCBI): domain Eukaryota; kingdom Viridiplantae; phylum Streptophyta; class Magnoliopsida; order Poales; family Bromeliaceae; genus Tillandsia; species Tillandsia fasciculata. The sequence continues at coordinate 25,491,236 of CM054932.1, read as the reverse complement.
GGGTAACACCACTCTCCTCCAACCAGGACCTGGAGCTATGAGGTTGCAGCGGCTTATTGTTTCGCTTCTATCCAAGGAGAACTTTCGGCCGAGACAATGCAAGTAGTAGAATTCCTTTTTGGATCCTCAGGTATTAAGGCGGGGCACGATAAATCAAGGCGGTATTTACAACTTGAGGAAAAAAGAAAGGCTTCTCTGGCGGATGTTCGTCGCATTTAATAAAAAGAATTTTGCCGATCATGTTGTGTAGCCCCCCATGTTCAGAGAGCAGTCAGGCGCTCCGCACAGTGCAACTGCCCAAACCTGGGGAGGTACCTGACCCATTCCATGATCGAGTTGATTTATTGCAGCCCCATTTTTTAGATTCAATAGCAAGCATTCACTATTGGAGCTCAGCATGTTCTAGATTTAGTAGGGTTAGATATCGAAGCAAAATGGAATTTATCAAAAATCTTTATATATATATATATTTATATGATTATCAATGTTTACTTGTGTTTCTCCATGTTTGTGCTACATTTGGTGGCTGATACTGTATTTTCCTCTTACTGCTATTTTTTTCTGTAAAGTAGACTGAGTAAAAGGTAATAGAAAATCGACTTAATATCTACTTCATGCTTTTGAGTAAAACTATTCGGACAGGTGCATCAATGACTTACTGCTTATTTCTGAGTTGGAAAGACGACAAGTGATGTTTTGTTTATGTGGTGCATGTTTCAAAGATTTTGTAGTGATGTTTTTTCCATACATACTGGCTCTTAGTTCTCCACAATTTTCTGTTTTTGTAATCCCCGGAAGGTGGAGCCGCTGTTAGTATCATTCACGTATCATGATTCAGTCTAATCAATTTTACGTCATTTCAAATGTGACTCAGTCTTATGCAATTTTGCATCTTTTCCAACAATCTCTATAAATTTGCAACATACGAGAATCGAATCCGCAAGAATTGAATCTGTAACTTCTATCTCTGATGTCACTTGTCGGATTATTAATATTAACTATTAATCTCAAAAGCTCAAGCTCTTAGAAATAAACAACTAATTTATTTAAAGCATATAGACATATCATCCATAATTTCGATTGTGACTCGGCTCAATCAGCCACACTCCACTTCAAACATGATTCAGCCTAATCCACCCTCACATAATTTCAAACGTGACTTCGGTCCAATCCGAACTTTCGCCAAAAAGCAAAATGAGATTTGAATCTTGAGGATATGTCTATAACAAAGTTTTATAGGGTTTTCCAAAAATACAAAAATTCATTTGATATCTAATTTGATTGAGATTTGAATCTTGAGGATATGTCTATAACAAAGTTTTATAGTGTAATATCTTTTCCGCCTTTTCCTGTATATTTTGCCATGTCTATGGGCAGTTTATGGGGGCTATCATAAGACACATTATGCCAAGTCTATTTTTCTTTTTTTAATTTTATTTAAGCACGGTATAAGATGAGTTAATGTACGACACAATCAGGAAAGATTAATGCTACTTGTACACTTCAAGTGGGGTGTACATTTTACATCCCACTCATTCAAGAATAAGATAAATTTTATCGAAGTGACCGGCTAGTCCCCACCTTTGAATGTGGTGGGATGTATGATATGCACCCTATTTGGGATGTATATGTAGCATTGCTCAGAAAGGAAAAGAAGAATTGTACTTGGAACAGCTTTCCTGAGATTCTTTAGCTGGATCAACAAGTTGAAGTTCTGATTTGTAACTTACAAAATTAAATTTGGTACAAAGTTATTTTTTGCAAGGATTTTAATGTATCGCAACTTTTTCAAATAGCTTTATCTGCAAAACCTTGCGCGGAGGTAAACATATCACTGCTAGTAGTAGTGAAGATTGGACCATACTAACAGACTTATTAGTAAAGATAATTTATATAACAACCCAGTCTGCTAATACTAACGCCTCATTGAGATAAAACTACCATCCAAAATTTTTATATTTTTATACTTAAAAAAAATATATATCTAGTATAAATACTAGAAGATCACTATAATCCTAACCGCACATTCCTTAATCTAAAGGTTGAAAACTTAATCCTAACCGTACATTTCTTAATCAAATGGTTGAAAACTTATGAGTACGAAGAGAGATTTTATTCATAAGAATATAATAGCCGGACTCTATATATATTTTTTATTTATTTTTATAAATAATAACTCTTCCCCATGAGATATTTTCTATAATTCCACATTAAAATATAATTGTACTATCTCCATATAGTTTCGCATTTATTTCTTTTTCCCTTATCTGATGTGACAATTTTTACTTTTTTTTTTTTTTTTTTTTTTTCCTCCAATAGCAACTATTTACCTAAGCACATCATTTTTTTATTAATTCTCTTTACCAATATTATTATGTTATTCTAAAAATCGATTCAGTAGAAAATAGTTCAGAATTATTCCAGACAGAGTTACAGTAACAATTATTTTGCATGCAGGTGAGAATAGATACAATTACAACAGATTTGACATGCATGCTATGCAGCAAGTTTTTTATATGCATTTTATCATTCTCTCTCTTTGCTTTCATACATTCAGAATGGTATGTATAATGTGAAATGTAAAATGTAAAACAGCCAAAATTTTGTGGAGCCAAAAACTCTTTGATTCAAAGGAATGCCAATTAGGAGTGTCAACGAGCCGAACACGAGCGACGAGCGAGCTAGGGTCGGCTCGTTTAATAAACGAACCGAACACGAGCCGGCTCGTTTATACTGTTATCGAGCCGAACACGAAACGACCCAGCTCGTGTTGGGCTCGTTTATTAAACGAGTTGAAAATTTTGACTCGTTTACTAAACGAGCGATTCGATCTCAAACTCATTTCGAGGCGAACACGAGCCGGCTCGCGAACAACGAGCTGGATTGCCACCTCTAATGCCCATGTATGGTGTAATATCAGCTTCGATTATACAAGGCAGAAGAAAGAAAGAAAGAAAAAAAAAAAAAAAAAAAAACATCAACAAAAGGCAAAAAAGACTACACGTACGGAATTTATTAGTTGAAGCAATATCAATCTCGTATTTTACTCCCCTCTTTACAATCAAACTTTAAAAGAGAATAAATAAACAGATACCATTGAATGAATAAAATGTATAATTTATACTCACTTTTGAGTGTATAAATAATATTGCTCTTTACTCACCGGTCATATCGTGTGATTTGAGAAAAAATCTCACTCATTGAATAGACAGAGTGCATATAATTTGTGCTCATTTTTGAATATATAGATAATATTACTAGTAAAAAATAAAATAAAATAAAATAAAATAAAAAAGAAGAAAATATTTCTTTATTTGATCTTCTATTTGACTTTATTGCATCTGGACCTGATTCATTGATTGAATGCATGAATATCTTATTCGACGTACTTTTTTAATTTACTTAAAATAATTTCTATATTTGGTGGGCGAAAAATGCGATCAAATATTTAGAATAGAATATTATATTTGACCATTTATAGATAAAGTATGTTATCCTACTAAATTATAGATATAAAAATCTTTACCTCCAACTACACAAAAAGACCTGCATATCAAATATATAATTCTTAGATAACTTATTCGACCATCCAAATAGAGCCTTTATGGGATGCATTTATATTAATTAACACACATCATCTGCAAACTCATTCATGTAAAGCTTTAGAGAGTCCTAATTTGATAATCAAATCAAATCAAAATCATTGAAACTTGTTTGAACTCTGAGTAAAATGCATGATTGACTCTTAAATAGATTGAAAATGAAATAGGGAAGGAAAGTGCAGGGATGGTTTTCGATATTTAACCTAAAAGTTGTCGCATAATCCGGTTCAAGCAAATATATTAGACCCTCCAAATCGGCAAGAGGAAAGTAAGCAGCTATTTCCTTAAAGGCGCGCGGCAATATGAACAGAAAAGCTCCAAAATAGAAATAAAATCACCTTAGGAACAAAAGAACTTTGAGTGATTTCGAAATACAAGACCCTACAACCATGGAGTTGAGTTATCCTGGTATGCATTCTTATTTCACATGAATGGGGATTTTCTTTTACAGTTATGTCACTCTATCAAGAGCACCACCAACCTGCATATGAAGCCATTCCGTTGCCGAACCCTGTCCATAATCCCTCGGTGTCTCTAGGTTGAATGGCAAACTAGAAGAAGCATTGAATGTTTGAGGGCCAAACTGCAAAATGTTTCACGACAATTTTGCCGTGAAGGTACAATGATCCATCATAAATTAACCACCCAGGATATGTATCACGGTAGAAACTATAATTATGTTATACCTATGGTAAAATTTTCCACAAAAACTTACATCTTTTGGTGGGAATCCTTCAATGCCAGAGTCCATGCTTGAATTGACTGCTTCAAGCTTCATTGACAAAAACTGAAATGTGCAGCAAAAGGGAGTTATGTTTGAACTGTTTTTGAAGGCAATGCCAAAGAATGCCGACCGCCGGAAAGGTATATACCTCAACCTGGCGTTGTAACGCCTGAATGTAATTGATTATTTCATCCAGAACTGATGCTTTACCAATCACCTGTGAGAACACACACGAAAGCACCATGTCAGAGCGCAACATTCAACAAAAATTAGCTCCAGAAGAGGCATTAAGTTGCGTCCTTCAGCATGAGTTGAAAATAGTTGATCCGATGCAATACTACATGATATCTGTATAATGTTTTTTTTTAAAAAAATGTGGAAATCCCAATATAGAATATGCACCTTATTGCATCCAGGGACTAGATCTTGGAGAGTTTTCATCCGTTCACTTATTTTTTCTCTCCTTGCCTGCCAATAAAGAAATTTCAGTAATATAATTAAAATTGTGGAGCGAAGAACACTCTGAATGCTGCTAATTTTGTGACTAACTTTCTACTAAGTTAAATAGGCACACATTTCAAAATATTTTTTTCATGCCTGTTTTGTCTAGCTTCACGGAGAAGCAACAGCCAGAGCTTTTGCTGTGGCTGCAAGCTGAAGTGAGCTTGTGAACTCAGAAAGCAAAAGCTTCTATTTGAAGCCTCTGCTTCTGGGATTTCAATGGAAAAAGATGCTTATTCTTCTTTGAACAGCTTGTAAGCTACAAAACATGGATACCAAGGAGGCAGGGAATAACGGAGCTGAGTCGTAACTTCAAAGAAAACCTTACTCTTTCTGCAAGACTATGACTATCTGTTGCTTGACCCCTTCTTGCTCTGACGTGGATGTAATCTTGCTTGGATGGCTCACGCGGTGGAGCAATTTGATCAATCTGCTTATCAGCCATTCCAGAACTTGCTTCAGCCGCACCTTTCACATTGACATTATCATCAACAGATTTCAGGCCCTTGAGCCGTTTTCCTTCAGAATCAGTCTGCAATGTATATCAACTAGCCTTCAGTTCAATCATTTTTCAACACTAGAAGCAATTCTTGCATGAATCATGGTGTTTTTCTTTTTTTTTTTAATGATTTTACTTTTATGCAAGGGCTCCAAAAAATAGAAAATTGTATAGCATGCTATCTTTATCCCTACCAAATTGCCTTCTGTTAAACATAAAAAACCAACAGTATATCAAAGATACATCATATTTTAAGCTACACCTTAGAGATACACTATTTCAGCAGATTGAAACCAATGATTAAACTAATTTGGATTAAACTAATTTTTGATTTATGGCACACCAATAAAACCAAGGCAGGCTTTTGAAAATGTTGAGAAATCGATTATGATTGATCAAGAACACTGATAATGTATTATAATGTTGAGAAAGTTTTTTTTTATTTTTGTTACTTCAATTCTCCAGAATTATTTTCTCTTTGCCGAAAACTTGGGAACTTTTTTGTCCAGATCCGAAGATGGCACTGGAAACAGCCAAAACTAGAGAAACTGAAGCACTGAAAGCCATCATCAAAACCGATACAGTAACTGAGATTTCAAACCTCGTTTTAGGTAGTCAACTCAAATGAGACAAAAATTTGGAATGACTGTTGAATTTGGATGCAAAACTTCACTAGAATGCAGTACATCGCTCGAATTTATATATGAACATCTATCTATCTAAGTTGCAACTAAATAATGGATCTAAAACTAGTAAAAAAAAAGATCTCTTTCTTTACAAGAGATACCAAAATCAGCAGTTTATTAACCGATTTATAAAATTTCCATGATTCTACTCTATTAAGTATAACCAGCATCATCCATCAACTCATTTCCGTGAAATTTTGCATCCAAATTCTGCAATTATTCCAGCTGTTAGGCATACTTACGACGGTAATAAAGTGCAAGGTTGAAATTAATGCAATTTTTCGTGCAAACGTAATTGAAATACGGGCTAAAGCGCCAGAGGGTTTCTTCATTATTTACCCTAAAAACTAACACAAGCAATCAAACACACTAAGGAGCCATTTGGTTGAATGTAATTATAAATGGAGTGTAGTTGAAAATTCATGCAGTCTTAAATACAGTAATTATAATTACATACATCTCGTTTGGTTGGGAATTGGGATGTAGTGAGAAGTGTATTTACATAATTTTTTCACTTCATATACTGGATGGCGAGATTACTCTCTAATTTTTTTTTAAAAAAAATAAGTTACTTTCTAGTGAAAAAGTTTCAGTTATTAGAAAGTAAGCTTATCTTTTGTTTAAAGTTGCTCTCTCCAAACTGCGGCGGACGAAATTTAAATGCATCAAACCAAACACTCGATTTGGATCCGTATGTAGTGACGACTGCGGTACAGCTGCAACCAAGTGCAACCAAACAGTCTCTAAGTATAGTTCAAGAACTTCAAAACTACACAAAAGTAATGTTAGGACAAATTAACACCTTGATTAGCGAATTAGAGTTCACATTTTGCCCTACTCCACCAGAGTATTACCCCAATAAACCCTCCAAAACAACTATTTTTCACCTCAATTTTAACAAATCAACAAGAGGGTCGCCAAACCCCTCTTAATTTCTTACCCTAATCCAAACCCTGGCATCTCCGATCACACAAACAAATCACTACAAGAGACGCCAAACCCTAGCCAAACCAAGAGCGAGGGAGAGAGAGAGGGTACCAAGCCATTGCCGCCGCTCTTCGCCGAGGCGAGCATCGGCGACTCGTCCTCCGCCGCCGCGGAGTCCCTCCGCCGCCGCCGCGCCCCGCGGCTCCCGCCGCCACTCTCCGTGACGCTCGACTCGTCCACCGAATGGTCCCTGTTCCCGACGCCCCCCACGGCGGCGGCGAAGAGATTTCCCGCCCCCCTCTCCGCCCCGCCCCCGGCCACCGGGACCCCGACCATAGGGAGCGGCTGCCACATCTCGGAGCTCGATCCCACTTCACATAGCTAGGGTTTGATCTCTCCACTGCGAGGTTTCGAAAGCTTCGAAGGACAGAGAGAGAGAGAGAGAGTAGATCTGAGAGACTAAGCGTGAGCTTGGGAGTGACACTGTTTATCAGAGAAACAGTAGAGAGAGAGAGAGAGGAGAGAGAAAGCAGGGAATTAAATGCAGGTAAAAAAAAAAAAAAAAAAAGTAAAAACGCACAGAAACTACCTTCTAAAATATCTTAATTTTAATTTTACTATTTTAATTTTTAATTTTTTAATTTTAGATGGCCAATTATCCCCTTTAATTTTCATATTTACACTATTTATTTATCTTAATAAATTTATAATTGCTAAAATTGTATAGGCTAATACTAACTAAATCTGTAATTGTGCATTCAAATTTTATAGTTCAATTAAATGTATTGAAACAAGTTTGATTAAAAATAATAACCTAAATTATAAAAAAAAAATTATAACTTATAGTCTAAAATTTTCATTTTTTCATAATTAATCATCTAGTATATATTTTATTAATTTATAAAATTTAGTAATAGTTAAAAGAAAAAAAAATACGTCGAATTTATCCAAATTATAAAATATTTTGAATTGACTATCTAATTTTTTAAAATTTTAAATTTGCTATGCAACCTTTTAAACTTTATAATTTTAAAATTAAAATATATCGTTTATCATTATAAATTTAGTTTGGTTTTAAATATTACAACCAAGGTATATATATCTTAGAAAACTATTCTACAATTAATATATTTTGCATTTATTATTTACTATTTTATAATTTAAATATTTTGTACTATACTACTGTTCCCTTGATTTACTAAAAATGGTACTATATGCAATAAATGATGAAGAGTAATACTATAAATAAGTCCTGTTTGGTTGTGAAATAAGGGAGGAATAATTTTTTTTATCCAATTATTTTTAGCAAATAGAGATACAAAATAACTAAGAATAAAAGTTTAAAATAATTCTTACTTAACAGGTTATTCTGGAATAATCCGTTAAGAAATATTCTAACTCTCCCATTGAATAAGGTTTATATCTCAGGGCAGTGAATTTTTTTTTTTTTTTTAGATTAATTTACCATCCAATCTGAGACTAAATGAACATGAGGCCGGTTATGTAATTATATTTGTTTACTAATTATTATTTACTAAAATATACTATAAAATATAAAAAATTATTTTGTTTACTAATTATTAATTTTTAAAATATATTATAAAATATAAAAAATTATTTTTGTTTAGATGAGATATAATTTATTATTTATAATTATATCATTATTTTAATTAATTTATAATAATTAAAATTAATTTATATATATATAAGATAAGAATAAAATTGGTATTTTGATAAAAAATCTATCATCTTTTTTCGCCATTCTCTATTATTCCATAATTTTAACCAAAAACAAATTTTTTTATTCCAGAAAATACCAACTTTTGAACCAAACACAATTTAACTTTTATACTTAATTATTCTAGAATATTAAATTTTTTTTTAGTAGTCTCATTAATTTTTTTTCTATACTAAAAATTTATTTAAATTGGTGCTATTAAGATTTTAACCGTTGAATTAAAAGATGTGTGATTGAGATGATATTGGCCTCTTGGGTTTAATAGGTGGTTGAAAAAATAGTAAAATATAACGGGTAAAAATAATTAAAAAAATTAATCTAAGGGTAGAAAATTTGATAGTACCAAATACTTGGTACTATCGATAGTATAGTAGCCGGACTCTCTCTCTCTCTCTCTCTCTCTCTCTCTCTCTCTATTTATATATATATATATATATATATATATATATATATATATATATATATATATATATATATATATATATATATATATATATATCGATAGTATAGTAGCCGGACTCTCTCTCTCTCTCTCTCTCTCTCTATATAGTATTTTTATAGTGTTAAAGAATACAAAATAATTTTTTTAAAAACGCTTAAGTTGGTAGATAATAATATTTTTATATTTTATTCATATTACACTTCTAGGGATGTCAACGAGTCGAACACTAGCGAGCTGAGATCAGCTCGTTTAAATATCGAGCTGAAAAATTCGGCTCGTGTTCGGCTCATTTATTAAACGAGCCGAACACGAGCTGGCTTGTGAACAACAAATTTGATTTTCATTCCTACTATTAGGTGTAAAATTGAAAGAAATTAAAAAATTAAAATTTTAATTTAATAATTAAAATTTATAAAAAATTGATGGTCTAAAATCTAAATAGTAAAATATATATATATATATATATATATATATATATATATATATATATATATATATATATATATATATATATATATATATATTCGAGCTGTTATCGAGCCGAACACGAACGAGCTGACCCTAGCTCGTGTTCGGCTCATTTATTAAACGAGCTGAAAAATTCGGCTCGTTTACTAAACGAGTGATTTGATCTTGAGCTCATTTCGAACCGAACACGAGCTGGTTCGCGAACAGCGAGCTGGATTGCCACCCCTACTTCTAACTAGCAAATAGATTCTGATATTATAAATAACGAATCATCTTACAAGTATTAAAATAAATATTTAATTTAAATTACTCATCTAAAATACTAAAACTAAGTTATTACCGTATAACTCTTAATCTAAAAAGGACATAAAAGGTGGTGTTAGGATTTGATTAGATTTGTAACTGAATCCTAGTTGGATTAAGATAATATTTAAATCTTAAAGAGATAAGTTTGTTAAGATTTAAATATTAATTAGAATAAAAATCTATTTAGACTAGGATTTGGATAGCTTTTGATGTAAGCTATAAATATAGCACATGTGTTATTATTTTAATGTGGTGTTAAGGAGGATATACCCACGATGGTGGTAATACCCATGGAGGTGGTGGGGGCTAGGATTTAGCCACACCCATATAGTGGTATCTACACCCACGGTGGTGGTAACACCCAAGGAGGTGGTGGGTGCTAGGATTTAGCCACACCCATAGTCTTCTAGGTTTATAGAAGACGAGAGAATGGAGTCTTCTAGGTTTATAGAAGACGAGAGAAGGGTGAGAGAGATTTAGGAGGAGGGCTCGAGTTGAAGCTACTCTATTGCAGAAGAAAAGAGGAGTCGGTGTAATTCTTTTCTTGGTTAATAAATCTTATTTCATCCGCATATTTTCTGTTTTGGTTTTCGTCTCTTTGTGGTTATGCTAATTCCAGTTATGTTGAGAGGACGGATTTTTGGTAAAAATCTGATTTGACGTTTCCGCTGCGGAATCCCAACTCTAGGCGGTACCGGTGTGGATTGCGGTACCGAAGCGGGTTGCGGATTCAGAGAATCTGGTACCGGGGCGAGTACCGGATTTTTCCAACAATTGGTATCGGAGCTAAAGGTTGGCGATCCTCAGGAGAGATCGACATTAGAGTACTGGATTACCGATCATCACGGGAGGCAATCACAATTTGATCTCGCTAGGCATGTTGGACTCAAAGGTATGTGATTTTTCGGCTTCAGGTGGAGCTAGAGAGTCCAAAAGGGAGATCGGAGATGCAGTCGCTCAAGGTGGAGCGAAGGAGAGCTCGATGTAGCGATTGAAGATTACAAATCAAATCAAGGTGGAGATTTGTTAGGATTTGATTAGATTTGTAACTGAATCCTAGTTGGATTAAGATAATATTTAAATCTTAAAGAAATAAGTTTGTTAAGATTTAAATATTAATTAGAATAAAATTCTATTTAGACTTGGATTTGGATAGCTTTTGATGTAAGCTATAAATATAGCACATGTGTTATTATTTTAATGTGGTGTTAAGGAGGATATACCCACGATGGTGGTAATACCCATGGAGGTGGTGGGGGCTAGGATTTAGTCACACCCATATAGTGGTATCTACACCCACGATGGTGGTAACACCCAAGGAGGTGGTGGGGGCTAGGATTTAGCCACACCCATAGTCTTCTAGGTTTATAGAAGACGAGAGAATGGAGTCTTCTAGGTTTATAGAAGACGAGAGAAGGGTGAGAGAGATTCAGGAGGAGGGCTCGAGTTGAAGCTACTCTATTGCAGAAGAAAAGAGGAGTCGGTGTAATTCTTTTCTTGGTTAATGAATCTTATTTCATCCGCATATTTTCTGTTTTGGTTTTCGTCTCTTTGTTGTTATGCTAATTCCAATTATGTTGAGAGGACGGATTTTTGGTAAAAATCCGATTTGACGTTTCCGCTGCGGAATCCCAACTCTAGGCGGTACCGGTGTGGATTGCGGTACCGAAGCGGGTTGCGGATTCAGAGAATCTGGTACCGGGGCGAGTACCGGATTTTTCCAACAGGTGGGTCAAATTTTTTTAAAAAAAGTAGTATGCTATCAATTTCACTTACTTTTTAAAAAAAAATAAATTTGAATTTCAAACTCAGAATCTCGAATATCAACCATTAAATTTTTTAACATTTGCAATAAATCTTAACTACATATATTGACTGATTAATTCAACTTATTCTAATTCTTTTTTTGCTATATGGAATTCCATTAATAAAACCATATGTAAATGTAAAATAATCCCTCACATTCATCTATAAATATTTATATAAATATACTATTTGAGGCTTTCTCGAAGAGGGCCATCTCTACACTAAAATACAATCCAATTAAAATTTGTCATCTATTAATATATATGGTGTATAGAATATTGGTATGCACCAGATACAAACAAAAATTCCTTCTCTTTTTTGAAATTATGAGTGAATCCTATTCAACATTCAGTATATATATATATATATATATATATATATATATATATATATATATATATATATATATATATATATTTGTATATACACCACATACCTAAAATTCTTTAATAAAAAATTTAAAATTAATTCATCAAATATAATTTAAATTATTATATTTTGTATATCATATATATTTTATTAATTTTTGATATTAAAATATTAATTATTTAATATAAGTTATGATGTATAAAGTACTAATATACACTTGGTGTATATAATTTTTTCTTAATCTCCCATTAATTTTACCCATGTAAATATATTCTCACTAATTTTTAAATTTAAAATAAATTTACCAACTTTAAATTTTTAGGTAAAAAATTATTATATAATTGCTACGTGTTCTTTTCTATGCCTTTAATTTTTTAGGCTATTTTGTACTTAGATAATAAATATATAATATATTTTTTTTGTACAATCCCTTTTTAGGTCTTATAGCTGACATTTTCAAATTAATAAATTTTGATTTTATAATTGCTCTTCTAGATGGGTCAAACAAAATTTTGAAATATGAATTATTTTGAGAGAGATAAAAAAAAAAAAAAATATATGCAACTTATTTAAATTATAAATTATTTTGAGTCGACTGATCAATATTTTAAAATTTAATTTTATTAATTAATATTTAATTATATTTAATTTAAGTTAGTCAATAATATTTTATAATTACGAGAATTATATAAAATATATTAATTAAATCGGTTAAAATAAACGAAGTATTTAAATTTTAAAGTCAAAATATCATGAACCGATTTAAATCAAATCAAATAAATTAAAAAATTAGTAGTAAATAGGTAACTCAAAATAATCATAGTTCCAATTTTATTTATTTATTTTTTCTATTCAACAAAATAAATATAGATGAAAAAACAAAATTCTACAAATCAAATACTACAAAAAAAAAAAAATAAATAAATAATTTTCTATCAAATATTTATTTTTATAAAAAAAAAATATTTTTTATGATTTGACATATGTAATTTTTTATTTTTTATCCGGCAAAGTTACGTGCCGGGCTAAATTTTGTCGAGCTGTACACAACTCACGCGCCAGAAGAAGCACGTACGTCGCTTTCCTTGACCCACCGAATGGGTCCAGTCGCACAGCTTCTGTTTGGTTCTTTCTTCCTGGCATGCCTCTACCTTCCAGAACAAGCTGAAATCCTTTCCGTTCGTTAAACGGAATAAGACAAAATTAGTTATTTTAAAATATATTTAAAATATAAAATTAGTGTAAAAAAATATTTGAAATGATTTTAGGGATAAAAAATTTTATGTTTGGTATGAGAATGAAAAATAAGAAGAATAAAAAAAATATTTATGGTTTTAAATAACTTTTTTACCTTTAAATTTTATTATGTAATAATAAGGTGAGAGATGGTGGATCGTTATACGTGGGAGGGTATTTAAAAAAAAAAAAATAAGAGAGTGGTTGGAAAGAATGAGAATAGTAATTTTCACTTATTTTAATTGTATCGAAAAAAACTATACCGATTAATTTCTGATGTGTTTGGAAGAATAAAAAGAATATTCCTTCCATTTTCGATTCTATACCGAATTTAAAAATAAGTTGAGCTCACCTTATTTTAATGTGATTTCAACGTTCCAACCTCTGAGTACACCAATTCTCTCTCTCTCAAATGGTTGGTCGCACGTAATTATTACATATTATAAATTTATAAATTTAAATATTTATTTTTTTTGTTCAAAATATTATGAGTAAAAAAGATAAAAATATTTTGAATAACATGTATATATTTTTTTAAAAAAATTTAAAAATATAAAAAGATGATTATTTTTTTAATTTATTCGTCTCTAAAATGTCAATACTAATATTTTTTTTTATCATCTGTTGTATGTTATTACGGCTTAAATAATAACTTAAGTTTTGATATTTTAAAAATAATATATATTATTTGTTTTTGAAAAATATTAAAATAGAAAGGAGAAAAAAATAAAAAATGCTAGATGTACATTTCAAATAGGGTGTAAAATAGGTGTACATTTTACACCCACTCCATCCTGACTGAGGTGAATTTCTCTCGTCACATCGATGTGACGAGTGAATGAATACCCACCTCAAGGGGGTGGATGTAGGATGTACACTCCATTTGGAGTGTAAATCTAGCATTACTCAAAAAATATATATATTTTTATGGATAACACGTATGCTGTCCAATCATGTGAACAAGTATGAATAAAAATAATAATTGGGTGGATGGGTATGAATAAGGATGATAGCTATTCAAAAATTTATAGATAAATTTTATCTACACGCACATAATCCACGGGTACAATAATCTATCTGCGGGTTGCCAGCCCGTTTATTCACCAGACCTACACAGATTTACCAGTCTGCTGATTCATGATCTGTTAAAGATTCACTATCGTTTCGATCTGCTCCGAATGAAACGGTAAGTGAAGACAAAAAAAGTAGAGTACAAATTAATCTGCAATAAATTCATTCTGTTTGCATCTCTAGCAAGTAGTAACCGGGCAAAGATAAACAAAAACTTTAAAACTTCTGACAAAAAAAATGGTTCAGATATGTACCAAAAGTCTACAAGAAAGGGTACTTAATTTTGTTGGAATTTGTTAAGGTGTTGACAGGTAAATTTACCATCAAATTACCAAAGTAGTGGCCGAATTTTTTGGAAATTTGTGGAGAAGCATACATAGCATATGCACTGAAAATCAATAGACAAATGTTAATCGATTAAAAGAAGTTTAGAATTTAATTTATTCAATGGCAAGAAAACTATATAGAGCAAAATTCATGCAACACACTTTACTCATCAAGGGCTTGCTTGTTAATTTGCCGGCAAATTCAAATTAAAAGTAACTTTTAATTAAATTAAAATTTAAGTAAATAATTTCTTTCTATAATTATTTGTATAATAGAGAGTTATTGATTATATAAATATGTTATTATTTTGTATATTTTTATTTATTTTGTCAAAAAAATTTGTACTAACACATACATAAAAGGAAAAAAATTTAATTATTTTTAAAATTCTTTGTAATTAATTTTGGCAACATATATATAGAAGGCGGTGTTAATTTGTCATTTATCCAACAAAAACTTTATCCATGCATCCTCCATAAAAACAAGCATGCCCTAAGTGGACTTGTAATTAGAGAAGTAATGTCAAAAATGTAAATACCTACCAATTTAGTTGTTACTAGTTTTAACAAACACTTTTTTAAAATTGTTCAGGTCACTAAAACATTATTCTTGTATATTATTATGCTGGCGCAGATGATGTAAAGATGCAGTTAAGAACTATTGCATGTATTTATCAGTATATCCATATTCTATATAGATAACATTTTTTAAGAGAATTTTTTCTTAAAAATAATTTTTAAAATTTTTATAATTAACCAAATGACTCTTTTAAAAATATATTTGGAGAAATATTTTTACTTTGGCTAACTCAGTGCCCGATAGGCATTATCTTCGAAAGGTGGTGAATCGTTTATCGTCTTCTTCTTGAAAACTACAAACGATTCATCACCTTCATAAAAATCCTACAAAAACTATGAATGAACGATTTGTCCCCTTCAAGAGACTTTAGCTAAATGCTGGTATAAAACGATGAATGATTATACAATAGAAGACGGTTAATAATTCACCGTTTTAAGAAAAATACAGAAAACGGTAAATCATCCATCTCCTTTAAGAGAAACACAAAAGATGGTGAATCATTAATTCAACGTCTTAGTGGAGGAGTTTCAGAGATTGAACTTGGAGGTTGTCACGCCCCGGAAACCGGGCTCGTCTACAGATCCGCCGTGCACACGGAATTTTCCGCGTACACGAAGCGCTGGTAACCTGCTCAGATATAATCTAACAATAAAAGAGCATAATACAGAGCTGAAATAGAAGAACCACATAGTATCTCAGACTGGGACTACAAATAACACTGTAATAATTACAATAATCTCCCAGCTCACCAAAATAGTACAACCAGCTGGCTAACGCCAGACCCAAAATAAAAGGGGAATACCACAGTCTGAGTGAAGGGTACAGCCTCTATCTACAGCTCTCAGTCTCCCAGGAGATCTATCTATTCGGCGATCCCCTTACCTCGATCCGCTGCCGATGGCCTAGCAGCTCCCGCAGATGACTCTGCAAAATAAGGGAGAAGGAAGAAACAGAAAATAACAATGGGGGTGAGAACTATCAGATAAACCAATAGCCTCCCCTAGTGGGTAAAAACCTCAACTCTGACGCACCCACTAGGACTACTAGAGGCAAAAAGGGAAAAGGTGAAGTGGTAGGATAAGTAAGGTACTGAAACAGTAAAACTACCACTACTATGCCTCTACTGCGGTACTGGCTATCAAAACTGTATGCATGCATCAGTAAACAAAAGCTGTCCAAAATAACCCAATCCGTCATCTGATCCACGATCGGTACTGCCTGCTCCGCTCTCATCATCGGGCAAAAATCCGCGCCGACGTGATAGCAAAACTGTCAATAACTGTCTGGCCCCAGCCTCTAGAGTGGAACTCGAGGGGAGCGACCCACACGAGTAAAGCATCACCGGGCAACAACCGCGCCGGTATGATAAGTCTCAAAATTCACCGGGCAACAACCGCGCCGGTATGATAAGTCTCAAAAGCAGGACTGGATCATGACTATGATCAAAGTGGGAAAAACCATCCACTAAAGAAGCCTGATACCTAATTAGATGCAATAGTACTCAATAAGTGGGAAACATCATCCACTAGAGGAAATCCAACCCCCAGCTAATGCAAAATAAACCAGGCTCAACCCCTATCTGATGCAAGGACAACATCTGGTCGACCGCCTACCGTCCGCGGTCACCGCAATACCCCACAAATCCACAATCTAATGCAAAATAAACCAGAATCAACCCCTATCTGATGCAAGGACAAACATCTGGTCGACCGCCCACTGTTCGCGGTCACCGCAATACCCCACAAATCCACAATCTAATGCAAAATAAACCAGAATCAACCCCTATCTGATGCAAGGACAAACATCTGGTCGACCGCCCACTGTCCGCGGTCACCGCAATACCCCACAAATCCACAATCTAATGCAACCTTGGCTACACTATCCCAAACCCCTGCTCACACTTGAGCAACAACATATGAATGCAAAGGACAACAATGAAAACATGTTCAAATCCCAATATGATAGTGTAGCGATAAATAGTGGCCTTACCTGATGTCCGGGCATGCATGCAACTGTCTTTATTTTTAAAAGTTGTAAAATAGTGTCAAAGGTTTAAAACAATTGATTTACTGAATAAAAGTCATTTGCATGCGAGATCATAGCCTTTGTCTCAATCACAGTGTCCCAATATAAGTCATCATATTTTGTGGGGTTATATTAAATTTTAGGGGAGTTTGTCCCAGCGGTCCTTGTCATTTGTCATATTAATTTGTCCCAATGGTTCTCATTAATTGTCCTGTTAGTTGTCCTGTTAGTAGTCCTGTTAGTAGTCCCAATGGTTCTCATTAATTGTCATATTTGTATGTCCCAATGGTTCTCATCAATTGTCACATTATTTTAGGGGATTTCTAGTAATCCCAGTGAGCTTGTCAAAAATGAGGTAAGCAACAACCGCCCACCTCGAGCAGCTCAAACAACACCCCAGGTAGTCTCCTGGTTGTCCACAGTCCTCAAATCCTGCAAATCAACGCTCCCGGTATAAATACAAATCCCAAAAAGTACAATATTTGCTGTTTTTCAGACAGCACGGGAAAAGAGGAATTTTTCACCTCTAAAATGAGCTCCTAAAATCCCAGAAAAATCACGGTTGCGTTCCTCGCGAAGAGTAGATCAAAATCGACTCTTTAAACGCCTCGATCTGACGCTCCTACGTCAAGATAAAAATCGGAGAAGTCGGTGCTGTCCAAAAACCATCACAGTAAAAAGGGGGGTCAAAGAGGACCTAAAAACTGTGCCAAAAGTACGAAACGGAGCAAAATGATCAACACGGAAATCGAAGCCCTACCTCTTACGGTCGCGCTGCCGCAAAAATCGTCCAAAAATTCCACCCGGTTAGCCCGCAGTGAATTTTCGACGGAACTGCGACGGGAAATGGGCCTAAAAGAAAAATCGTCGCAGTGCGCCGCGTCGCAGATAACTCACAATCTGTAACTCCAGAAATTCTGAGATTCTAGAGAGAGAAAGAAGAGAGAGAGAGGAAAAACTTTCGTATTGGGAGTTTTCTCTGATTCTCACTCTAAGGCACGCAACCCGAGGTGCAAAGAGAGGGGGGTGGGGGACTTCTTATATAGTGGGCCAAAAGGGAATATTCCCACACAGGATCGGATCCAAACAGAAACACCGAAACGGGCCAACCAGAACGCGCCACGCGTTGCCCAAACAGGAAACAGCCTGTGCAGGCCCAATGGGATTTCGCCACGTGGCCACGTGGTGCGTGTGTTTGCCCCGTGCTCCGGGTCTTCCGGAAGGTTGTCGGCCAACGGGGTGCTGCCACGTGTCACAGTCCCCACAGCCTTCTAGAAGCCGGCCAGCCAATGAGGAAGCGCCACGTGGCGCGGGAGTCTTCGGTGCACCCGGTGCACGCCAGGCCTGTGGACCGCGCACCAGGAGCCCTGCCCGCGCCTGCCCGCGCCTGCCCGCGCTGCGCGCCTCCGCGCTCCGCCGCTGCCCGCCGCCGCCGTGCGCCGCCGCCCGCCGCCGCTCGCCGGCGGCCGCCGCCGGCCGGAACAGTAATTCCGGCCGGCCGGGTTACTGTTCCGGTGAACAGTGCCGATGTGCCGAAAAAATTAAGCGAATATACCGTTTCGATCGTTTTCGCGCGCTGAGTCCAAATACGACGTCCGTTTCGCCAAATTCTCATCCGAAATTTTGAAAAAACTCCCGAAAAATCCCATTTGCTCCGATTTTCGCGCAGAGTCAATTTTAAAAATATCTAATTTCGTTTCTACAAGCTCCGTTGCACAGTACAAGCTCCCTACAGTCACTGTTTAATGTTGCACAGTTCCTGCGGGAGTCCGGATCATCACATCCTCCCCCACTAAAAAGAGTTTCGTCCTCGAAACGAGACTAAACAATAATACTCAGTCCGATGTCTCGAATAAGTAGGGGTGAGCATCCTTCATCTCCGACTCGAGCTCCCATGTAGTCTTGCGCTCGTCATGATTGCCCCGTTGGATTTTCACCTAAGGAATGGCCCAATACGCTCCAATACCTCAAAGGGTCCAATATATCGGGGGCTAAGTTTCCCACGAATGCCGAATCTCCTGATTCCTTTGGACGGCGAGGCTTTCAGGAATACATGATCTCCAACTTGAAATTCCAAGTCTCGTCGCCGAACATCGGCATAGCTCCTCTGCCGGCTTTGGGCGGTCTGAAGATACATCCGACTCGCTCAGATCTTCTCCTCTGCCTCTAACAATACGTCTGGTCCCAAGGTCCGCCTCTCGCCCCCGTCACTCTAATAAAAGGGGTGACCGACACTTGCGTCCATACAACGCTTCAAACGAAGTCATCTGAATGCTCGCTTGAAAATTGTACGCGAGCTCAGCCGAGGGTAAGTGTCGAATCCACCCTCCGCCGAAATCCAAGATGTATGCTCTTAGCATACCCTCCAAGATCTGCATAATCCGCTCTGACTGCCCATCAGTCTGCGGAGGAAAAACCGTACTAAACCTGAGTTGAGTCCCCAAGGCTCAAATCTCGGGTCTCTAACGGATACAAAATAGAGGCGGGCACTTAGATAACCGCACCACCTCATTAAGTACAGCAGGACTAACCGCTCAAGTGACTAAGTAGTCTACACCAGCAAATGCATCCGCTCCTCCCAGGGCACCTGGTAATCCAATCCTCATGTCCACGGGCACAGATACTCGATCCGAGTACCTCTGTACTCCTGAGGTTCCTAATAAAATCCCCCAAATGATCATTTTATCTAATTCCCGGTAATCCCTTACAATGTCGAAGTGATCCTACTTCCTACATCTCAAAAGTACCGGCGCCCCGTAGGCCCCAAACCATGCTAGCCAAAAACAATTCCGCACCCAAAGCGAAACATCCGCCTCGCTAGCGAAGTCAAAACTTCAGAGGCAAAGAAAGCCCTGCGGCAACCCACACAGACTTCTCCTGGCCTGGCTCCCAAAAGATCGTCCTCGCAGCACAATCAACCGCCGCGAAAAGGGATACTGAGCCAGCCAGTTTATCTATGTACCATGATCAAGTCCCGCAGCTGAGTCATGACCATCTGGTCTACTGGCATAATCCAGGACTCATCTGCACCGGTCAGGACCAACGACACACCTCCATGTGCTAAAAGATCGGGAATACGTACCTCCCGTGCATAAGGTGACCGTCCTACCCCTAACCCATACAATGAAGTAAATGTACTCCTAACGCATATCTAGCATGCTCAAGTGCAATACAATGCAAAATCTAATGCCAAAAAGCAAAATAATAATACCTGCCACCACCACATGGTCGGCTGCTGCAAAGTCCTCCACCTGAGCGGCATAAACCCGACCGCTCTGAGCTGGTGGCGGGTGATCAGCAGGGTAAAAAGATGGGGATCCGCTCACTGGAGCATAAGGCCGTTGAGCTGACGACCGTTGCGGAGATACGAAGGGAGCCGAAACTGAAGAAGATGCTGCTGGGGTCGAAAAGGGGCATGAAGCTCGAACATGGCCTGACTGTCCACATTTATAACAACGACCCCACCTCTGATCACAGGTGTGTGACAAATGAGGTCCTCCACAGAATATACATCTGTCTCTATCGCGAAGCCGTGGCTGACCCGACTGCTGCTGCTGATGTTGCGGGGGTCTCTGGGATCCACCAGGCCCTCGCTGCTCTGAACGTCCACGGCCCGTGAACTGAGGCGGTGGCGGTCGGGGCGGCCTCCAGGAACTGGCCTGTCCCTCGTCGTGCTGTGCTGGACGCTTTTTGTCAGAACTCTGAGCGACCAAGCCCCCACGTCTGGCAATGACGTGGTCTCCCCTTTCAACCCACTGTGCATGCTCTGCTGCCTCCTCCAAGGTCTGCAGCCGCTGAGCGTGCACCAAAGTATAGGTTTCTGGGCGCAGACCCGACTCAAAGAGCTCCACCTGGTGCGGTCCGTCCCTGGCGACATAGGGTACGCAGTTGAGCAACCGCCTGAACTCCTGAAAGTAGTCCAATGCTGTCCGGTCGCCTTGCTGAAGATTCTTCAAATCATCTTCTAGCTTTTTCTTCACACTTGTGGAAAAGTACGTATCCAGAATCATCTTCTTAAACTCTGCCCAGGGTAGCTGTCGAGTGATCCGAAACTCCAGGGGCTCCACCCGACGCCACCATGCATCAGCATCCCCGTCTAAACAGTGTACAGCCATATGTACCCTGTACTTCTGGTCTATGAAGAAGTCCCGGAATAACTTCTCCATTGACGAAAGCCAAGTCCCAATCTCCCAAGGCTTAGTATCCCGCCCTGAAAACCTGGGCGGTCCCCGCTTACAGAACTGAGTAAGTTTGTCAGCAAACTCCTGCTCCTCTGCAGGAGTCAATGGCCGAATTGCTCCCTGAGCAACAGGGGATGCCGTGGTCACCGGTCCAACTGGGGGAGCCACAGCAGGGGAGGAAGGTACGGGAGAACTCTCTGGGGGTGCAACAACAGGCTGCGCCCTCTGCTCTAACATCTGCGTCAGCCGACCTATGGCCTCCTCCTGACGCCGCACGGCCTCTGACATCTGGGCCATCAGAGCCTGAAGCTCCTGCACCTCACTCTGCTGGCCCTGCTCGGACTCCTCCGGCTCGGGCTCAGAGGAAGAAGGCTGCGAACGCGTCAACATTCTACGTTGCGGAGGCATCCTACCACAAGAAACCACACTCAGTATCATCACCCCACACGACCCAATCCAGCGAAAGTTAAAGACATTCTCCTATTTCTGTGACTTTATGTTGTCTGCAGCCAACATAACTGTCACCAGAATTTGGGTATGTCGATCCCTCTTCCTTCACTGGAAGAGTCAAACAAATAAATCAGCGACTTTCGCAAAATGTCACGTCTCTCACGCCCTATTATCCTAGGGTCTGCCAAAAGCCTAGGGTTTCCTAAGTCCCAACTGACCTATCCCTAAGCTCTGATACCAACTTAATCTGTCACGCCCCGGAAACCGGGCTCGTCTACAGATCCGCCGTGCACACGGAATTTTCCGCGTACACGAAGCGCTGGTAACCTGCTCAGATATAATCTAACAATAAAAGAGCATAATACAGAGCTGAAATAGAAGAACCACATAGTATCTCAGACTGGGACTACAAATAACACTGTAATAAGTACAATAATCTCCCAGCTCACCAAAATAGTACAACCAGCTGGCTAACGCCAGACCCAAAATAAAAGGGGAATACCACAGTCTGAGTGAAGGGTACAGCCTCTATCTACAGCTCTCAGTCTCCCAGGAGATCTATCTATTCGGCGATCCCCTTACCTCGATCCGCTGCCGATGGCCTAGCAGCTCCCGCAGATGACTCTGCAAAATAAGGGAGAAGGAAGAAACAGAAAATAACAATGGGGGTGAGAACTATCAGATAAACCAATAGCCTCCCCTAGTGGGTAAAAACCTCAACTCTGACGCACCCACTAGGACTACTAGAGGCAAAAAGGGAAAAGGTGAAGTGGTAGGATAAGTAAGGTACTGAAACAGTAAAACTACCACTACTATGCCTCTACTGCGGTACTGGCTATCAAAACTGTATGCATGCATCAGTAAACAAAAGCTGTCCAAAATAACCCAATCCGTCATCTGATCCACGATCGGTACTGCCTGCTCCGCTCTCATCATCGGGCAAAAATCCGCGCCGACGTGATAGCAAAACTGTCAATAACTGTCTGGCCCCAGCCTCTAGAGTGGAACTCGAGGGGAGCGACCCACACGAGTAAAGCATCACCGGGCAACAACCGCGCCGGTATGATAAGTCTCAAAATTCACCGGGCAACAACCGCGCCGGTATGATAAGTCTCAAAAGCAGGACTGGATCATGACTATGATCAAAGTGGGAAAAACCATCCACTAAAGAAGCCTGATACCCAATCAGATGCAATAGTACTCAATAAGTGGGAAACATCATCCACTAGAGGAAATCCAACCCCCAGCTAATGCAAAATAAACCAGGCTCAACCCCTATCTGATGCAAGGACAACATCTGGTCGACCGCCTACCGTCCGCGGTCACCGCAATACCCCACAAATCCACAATCTAATGCAAAATAAACCAGAATCAACCCCTATCTGATGCAAGGACAAACATCTGGTCGACCGCCCACTGTCCGCGGTCACCGCAATACCCCACAAATCCACAATCTAATGCAAAATAAACCAGA
The DNA here is from genome assembly GCA_029168755.2 of Tillandsia fasciculata. NCBI lineage: Eukaryota > Viridiplantae > Streptophyta > Magnoliopsida > Poales > Bromeliaceae > Tillandsia > Tillandsia fasciculata. The sequence goes on along the minus strand of CM054932.1, from coordinate 25,467,825 downwards.
ATCAACCCCTATCTGATGCAAGGACAAACATCTGGTCGACCGCCCACTGTCCGCGGTCACCGCAATACCCCACAAATCCACAATCTAATGCAACCTTGGCTACACTATCCCAAACCCCTGCTCACACTTGAGCAACAACATATGAATGCAAAGGACAACAATGAAAACATGTTCAAATCCCAATATGATAGTGTAGCGATAATAGTGGCCTTACCTGATGTCCGGGCATGCATGCAACTGTCTTTATTTTTAAAAGTTGTAAAATAGTGTCAAAGGTTTAAAACAATTGATTTACTGAATAAAAGTCATTTGCATGCGAGATCATAGCCTTTGTCTCAATCACAGTGTCCCAATATAAGTCATCATATCTTTTGTGGGGTTATATTAAATTTTAGGGGAGTTTGTCCCAGCGGTCCTTGTCATTTGTCATATTAATTTGTCCCAATGGTTCTCATTAATTGTCCTGTTAGTTGTCCTGTTAGTAGTCCTGTTAGTAGTCCCAATGGTTCTCATTAATTGTCATATTTGTATGTCCCAATGGTTCTCATCAATTGTCACATTATTTTAGGGGATTTCTAGTAATCCCAGTGAGCTTGTCAAAAATGAGGTAAGCAACAACCGCCCACCTCGAGCAGCTCAAACAACACCCCAGGTAGTCTCCTGGTTGTCCACAGTCCTCAAATCCTGCAAATCAACGCTCCCGGTATAAATACAAATCCCAAAAAGTACATTATTTGCTGTTTTTCAGACAGCACGGGAAAAGAGGAATTTTTCACCTCTAAAATGAGCTCCTAAAATCCCAGAAAAATCACGGTTGCGTTCCTCGCGAAGAGTAGATCAAAATCGACTCTTTAAACGCCTCGATCTGACGCTCCTACGTCAAGATAAAAATCGGAGAAGTCGGTGCTGTCCAAAAACCATCACAGTAAAAAGGGGGGTCAAAGAGGACCTAAAAACTGTGCCAAAAGTACGAAACAGAGCAAAATGATCAACACGGAAATCGAAGCCCTACCTCTTACGGTCGCGCTGCCACAAAAATCGTCCAAAAATTCCACCCGGTTAGCCCGCAGTGAATTTTCGACGGAACTGCGACGGGAAATGGGCCTAAAAGAAAATCGTCGCAGTGCGCCGCGTCGCAGATAACTCACTATCTGTAACTCCAGAAATTCTGAGATTCTAGAGAGAGAAAGAAGAGAGAGAGAGGAAAAACTTTCGTATGGGAGTTTTCTCTGATTCTCTCTCTAAGGCACGCAACCCGAGGTGCAAAGAGAGGGGGGTGGGGGACTTCTTATATAGTGGGCCAAAAGGGAATATTCCCACACAGGATCGGATCCAAACAGGAAACACCGAAACGGGCCAACCAGAACGCGCCACGTGTTGCCCAAACAGGAAACAGCCTGTGCAGGCCCAATGGGATTTCGCCACGTGGCCACGTGGTGCGTGTGTTTGCCCCGTGCTCCGGGTCTTCCGGAAGGTTGTCGGCCAACGGGGTGCTGCCACGTGTCACAGTCCCCACAGCTTCTAGAAGCCGGCCAGCCAATGAGGAAGCGCCACGTGGCGCGGGGAGTCTTCGGTGCACCCGGTGCACGCCAGGCCTGTGGACCGCGCACCAGGATCCCTGCCCGCACCTGCCGCGCCTGCCCGCGCTGCGCGCCTCCGCATTCCGCCGCTGCCCGCCGCCGTGCGCCGCCGCCCGCCGCCGCTCGCCGGCGGCCGCCGCCTGCCGGAACAGTAATTCCGGCCGGCCGGGTTACTGTTCCGGTGAACAGTGCCGATGTGCCGAAAAAATTAAGCGAATATACCGTTTCGATCGTTTTCGCGCGCTGAGTCCAAATACGACGTCCGTTTCGCCAAATTCTCATCCGAAATTTTGAAAAAAACTCCCGAAAAATCCCATTTGCTCCGATTTTCGCGCAGAGTCAATTTTAAAAATATCTAATTTCGTTTCTACAAGCTCCGTTGCACAGTACAAGCTCCCTACAGTCACTGTTTAATGTTGCACAGTTCCTGCGGGAGTCCGGATCATCACAGAGGTAGTCCCTGTGGGATCGATTGCTCGACTTTTAGCGATGGTGGGACAACCCACTTTGTTGGATCGCATAAAGGAGGGACCGCAGTAAGCTCCCTCTTTCCAGAAGATTCGAGAGGTTATTACTCTGGGACAGACTGATGACTACCATCTGCATACCGACGGCTTTATCCGATTCAGGAGTCGTTGGTGCATTTCGAAGGATAATGACCTGAGGAAAGATATCCTTACCAAGGCACATAGATCATTGTACACAGTGCATCCTGGTGGAACTAAAATGTATAAGGATCTGAGGCAGCATTTCTGGTGGTCTAGAATGAAAGCCAATGTGGCGAAATATGTAACTCAGTACCTGGTGTGCCAACAGGTAAAAGCTAAGCATCAGCGACCGGCAGGAAAATTGCAGCCGCTTCCTATGCCAATGTGGAAGCGGGAGCAGATCACAATGGACTTCGTCACCGATCTACCTCGATCCCAGAGAGGTCATGACGCCATATGAGTCATAGTGGATCGACTCACCAAATCGGCCCACTTTTTGCCGATGCACACGTCGTGGTCCAGAGATCAACTAGTGCAGCTCTACATTGACGAGATTATCCGGCTACATAGAGTGCCGGTGTTGATCGTCTCGGACCGGAACACTCAATTTGTGTCTCAATTCTAGAAGAATCTGCAGCAGTCAGTGGGCACCAAACTGAATTTCAGCACTGCTTTCTACCTGCAGAGTGATAAGCAGTCTGAGCAAGTCATTGAGACTCTCGAGGACATGTTACGTGCTTATGTCCTAGACTATGGAGATGGTTGGTACAGATACCTACCACTAGTGGAGTTCGCCTATAACAACAGTTATTATGCGAGTATTGGGATGGTGCCTTATAAGACATTACTTGGGAGTCGATGTCGGTCTCTGATCTGTTGGGATGACATCGGTGAATGCCGGATTATCGGGCCGGACTTGGTTAAAGATGTTGAGGCCAAGGTTCGAGTAGCGATGTAGTGGTTGTTGACCGCACAGAGCAGGCAAAAGAGCTACGTAGACCAGCGCCGACGCGATCTTAAGTTTCAAGTTGGTGATCATGTGTTGCTCAAAGTATCACAAGCTAGAGGAATCAAACGGTTCGGATTGCGGAATAAGCTCAGTCCCCGATGTCACGCCCCGGGGTCAGAACTGTACCCCGGGCTCGTCAACAGATCCGCCGCCCCTACGGGAAGCCCCGTAGAGACGTAGCGTCTAACCTACAAATAAACAACTACACTAGCAGATATCAGAGCTGAAATAGAAAACTATCTACAAACAAGAAGTAAATAGTCTCTCAAGAATATAATACATAGCATCCTCGCCAGAAAAACAGGAGTCTCTCAAAAGAAAGCAAAAGAGTACAACTCGATACCTCACTACATAATCTCTCAAACATGACACAACCAAAATATAAGGGTACCTCTATCACACACTGAAGCTGAAGGGGGAAGGGATCTATCTCGCGACTCCCTTACCTCGGTCTAGAAGAGCTGGATCAGCAACTGGTGCAGCAGGAACTGGAGCTGAAGTCCCTGGGGAAAAGACACCACGACGGGTGTGAGAACTACCTCCCACAGTAGTTCTCAGTGGGTGCCGCCAACAAGCCCGACGGTCTGCCCACTAAGTCTACTAGAGGCATAAAGTAATATATGCAGTGCTGAAAAGAAAAACTGGAAAGGTAAAGTCTACAGCTACTATGCCTCTATCAAGATGCTCAAGGAGTGGAACAAGGAGAACGGTATGCCACAACTAACACTCACTGAAATCACCCAATCTAAACTGACTGCCACATCGGGTCCAGTCAAACCTGCGCCTACCTACTGCTGTAGGTATGTCCGTAGCTGCTAAAACTAGCTCAGCTAGAGGGACAGAAGCATCGACAAGTCGCGATAGAGCTCAATCTCACGCCGGTACTCCAACCCGGTATCTAGCTCAATCTCAACGCCGGTACTACAACCCGGTCTCGCCTACTCCGGAGTGGCACTCGAGGGGAGCGACCCACACGAGTAAAATATCTGCGCAACACTGTCGAGCACAAATGTGGCTCATGCAGGCTATGATCCAGTCACTGTCTCACTCACTAGCTAAGAATCCACACTGTCACTATGACCATCTCCCAAGGATCCCAGATTTACCATCACTATCACTATCATAATGCAAACTAGTCTACAGACTGCTACAGACTCCACTCGGTCCCCAGACGCGAGTGCAAATGCATCCACAGCTAATAAACCTCCCAGCCCACGACCCGGGGAAAAATCACTATGTCCAGAGTGACAAGAGTACAACCACTGTGGGGAAGCTAAAGTGATGAACAAATCTGATACATGTTCAAGTTTACTGTAGTTTAGTTGTGCATGATAATTAATTAACTGACAATTATGCTAAGTTAAGTTTCCATGTTGCAAAGTTTAGCAAGAAGTCATCAGATTTAGCAACTAGCAACGGTGGTTTCAACATACAATTTGCACAGATTATTTAGCTCATATACTAACAAGCATGCTGCTACATTCGTAGAATTAGAGTGCAGTCCATAGATTTTGAAAGCAGGATCACCCACCTGATCGCGCTAATTGTCCGGGGTGGAACAGATAAAAAGTCCAGATAAAGCCAAATCTCCGTATCCGCTAAGCTAATAACACAGTGGCGGTGCCCACAAAATCCTGGGTACAACAACAATCCACAATTACATACAATTCACACAAAAATTAAGTCCCAAACATTCCTGCATGAACAGTCCCTTTACACGAAAATTTCACCTGAAAATAATCCTCAATAAATTCCGATAAAAATATCACAACGATCCTCGCGAAGTGTAGATGTCGATAGGCTCTTGAATCGTCGAAATCCGATAACCGGAAGGGGAGATAAAAATCCGCGAAGCAGCAGCTGTCCAGAAACTCAAACAGTCACAAAGGGTAGTTAAAATGTACCCCAAACCCCTGTATAAACTCAAATCCAGCAAAAACGTCCAACATGGAAAACGTAGATTTACCTCTTGTAAAAGCGCTGTCGAATAAATCGTCCAAAAATAAGGTTGGGGTAGCTCTGCAGGTCTCCCAGACGAAAATGCGACAGAAATGGGCCTCCAACAGTAGAACGTCGCTCCGCACTACGAGGTATAAAACACAGTCGTCGCGGCCTCCAGAAAATCTGAGATTTCACCAAGAGATGGGCAAGAGGGAGAGGAAGATTTCATATGAAGGAAGCAGAGGCTAAAACCCACGGGAAAATGCACAAAATCGCGGCCCAAGTGGCCTATTTATAGGCCCACAAGGAAAAACAGCCCAAAAAACCAAGTTGACCAACTTTCGGGCCAACTTTCGGGCGCCCGAAAAGTTTCGGGCGCCTACAGTGTTGGGCCCGGCCCAACACTGTTCACGCCCGAAATCGCCCCGTGCTGCCACGTGTCCCATCGAACAGGAAACGCCGGTGCAGGTCCACTCAGAAACCGCCACGTGTCCCGCCGAACAGGAAACACCGGTGCAAGGCCGCTCGGTGCCCGCCACGTGTCCACACTCTGGGCACAGTAAGGCGGTGACGCCCGCCAATGAGCGGGCGCCACGTGTCCTCCCCGGCTGACCCGCCGACCGGCCGCCGCGCCCGCCGGTCGCGCAACGTGGGTCGCACGTGCGCACGCTTCCCGAGGCACCGCGCCGCGCTCCGTGCACCGCGCATGCTGCACCCACCAATCAGGGAGTGACACGTGTCCCCTGCACCCGGTCCACACCTTTCGCAGAAATTCCGTGGACCGCGCCGCGTGCACCGACCAACCGGAGGCTGCCACGTGTCCCCCCGCCTGGTCCATGCACCGCCGCGCTCACCCGGTAGACCGCGCGCCATGGGCCCGCCAATCAGGCGGTGCCACGTGTCCCTGCGCCGGGTCTGTGCACCCCGCCGCGCTGCTCTGTGGACCGCGCATCCTGAACCGGCCAATGACAGGCCGCCACGTGGCATCCCGGCGGTCTACGGCCCCTCCCATGCACCAAAAACCACTAAAAACTTCCGGGTGTCCGTTTTTGGGCATCCGGACTCCAAATTAAACAAACAAAGAGTCGTTTTCAAGCGTTTTTCCGTGCTGAATCCATTTCCGACCTCCGTTTGGCCTGATTCTTTTCAGAAATTTCGGCAAACCCAGCCGAAGGCCAACACAGCAAAAAGAAACACACAGGGTCCATCAGTAGCATCCAATTGATGCCCCGTGGGCCAGATACACCAATACTAGGTGTTCTAACAGTGGATTCATCGGAAGAACGCCGCATGGGAACCAGGGCCACTACATCCTCCCCCACTAAAAGAAAGTTTCATCCTCGAAACGAGACAAGGTAAAACAGACGTATCTCAGCCAGAAGTCTCGAACAGAAAAGGGTAGGCATCTCTCATCTCCGTCTCAAGCTCCCAGGTAGCCTCTCGCTCCTCGTGGTTGCTCCAAAGGATCTTCCCATAAGATATTGCCCGGTTGCGCAATTCCCTCACCTCACGAGCCAGAATCCGCAGCGGGCGCTCCTCGTAAACCAAGTCCTCGCCGATATCCAAGGATGCGAAGTCAATCACATGAGACGGATCGAACACATATCTCCTCAAGGCCGAAACGTGGAAGACATCATGAACACCAGCCAAACGGGGAGGTAGAGCAACTCTATAAGCCACAGGTCCTACCCTTTCCAGCACCTCAAAGGGTTCAATGAAGCGGGGACTAAGCTTCCCACGCACTCCAAACCTCCGGACCCCTTTCGAGGGCGAGACCTTTAAGAAGACATGATCACCAACCTGGAACTCAAGGTCTCGCCGTCGAGTATCCGCATAACTCTTCTGGCGACCCTGGGCCGTCACCAAGTGCCGACGAATGACTCTGACCTTCTCTTCTGCCTCCAGCAGTAAATCAGGCCCCAACGTCCTCCTCTCACCCACATCGCTCCAGTACAGGGGCAACCGACACTTGCGTCCATACAACGCCTCAAACGGAGCCATCTGAATGCTCGCTTGATAGCTGTTGTTGTACGCAAACTCAACCAGGGGTAAGTGTCGGTGCCAACCTCCTCCAAAATCCATGACGCACGCACGCAACATATCCTCAAGAGTCTGATTGGTGCGCTCTGACTGACCATCAGTCTGTGGGTGGAATGCAGTGCTGAATCTAAGCTGTGTCCCCAAGGCTGACTGCAGACTCCCCCAAAATCGTGACACAAACCTCGGGTCTCGGTTTGAAACAATGGACGCTGGTACTCCATGCAGCCTCACGATCTCATCCAAGTATAGCTGTGCCAGGTGCTCTAAGGACCAAGTCATCTGTACTGGCAGGAAATGTGCAGACTTGGTAAGTCTATCAATAATCACCCAAACTGCGTCGGCTCCACACTGTGATCTCGGTAGCCCAGTCACAAAATCCATGGTGATGTGGTCCCACTTCCACTCGGGAATTGGAAGGCTTTGTAACTTGCCAGCAGGGACACGATGCTCTGCCTTCACTTGCTGGCAAGTTAAGCAATGAGCTACAAACCTTCCAATATCCCGCTTCATTCCTGACCACCAAAAGTGTGCCTTGAGGTCCTTATACATCTTAGTACCTCCAGGATGGATGGTATAAGGTGTATAATGGGCCTCTCTCAATATCTGGTCTCTGATCTCCAAATTCGATGGCACACAAACTCGGTCCCTGTACCGCAGTACTCCCGAGCTGTCCACACATAAACGAAGTGTCCCATCCTTCATCTTCACGAACAACACAGGCGCTCCCCACGGTGAAACACTGGGCCGAATAAAGCCTCTGTCCAAAAGATCCTGAAGCTGGGCCTTCAATTCTCTCAGCTCGGCAGGCGCCAAACTATAAGGTGCCTTCGAGATTGGTGCGGTTCCGGGTACCACATCAATCACAAACTCAACCTCCCTCTCCGGCGGCATGATCGTCAACTCTGGGGGAAACACATCGGGAAACTCGCGGACCACTGGAATATCCTCGAGTCCCCGTGCCGCCGTAGGCACCTCTACAATTGTCGCCAGAAATGCGGTGCATCCCCTACTCATCAACCGCCTGGCCCACGCCGAAGAAATAGTCAAGGCAAACAAAGAACTCTGACAGCCCCTGAAGACAAACCCCTCCTGCCCTGGCTCACGAAGAGTAACAGTCCTCCTCGACATGCCGAACATGATCTGGAATCTAAACCTCTAATGCATGTAATAAAGAAGCTACCGCTATACCATTCAGGGATGCAAATGCTCTACTGATGAATGAATGAGAAGCACCGGTATCAAAAAGAGCCCGAGCACGGACTGCTGAGATCAGAATAATACCTGCGACGACCTGCTCTGCTGCTGTAGCGTCTTCAACCTGAGCGGCATATACACGACCGCTCGGTGCCGGGGGACGTCGCTCTGGCTGCCGTGAAGAAGATGAGGCAAAATCTGGCCTGCTGTAGGCCGCAGAAGGACCGGCTGGCTGGTAAGGAACGGACGGTGCTGATGCTGAAGAAGGAGCTGGATGACCGGCCCTGGGGCACACGCTCGCAAAGTGACCGGCCTTCCCGCAGCGAAAATAATGGCCCTGTCTCTGCGGGCACAGAGTCGGTAGGTGTGAGCCTCCACAGATAATACACCGATCTGGGCACTACTGCCGAGAAGTCTGCTATGAGGACTGCTGCTGTCGTGGGGGTCGACGCTGCTGCTGCTGCTGCTGTGTCTGGCGAGACGCCCCCGATCTCTGACGTCCCTGGTATCCCCGGCCCTGAGGGTGGAAACGCGGAGGTCTCGGGGGTCCCTGCCTGCTAGACTACCCCTCCTCTGTAGAAGCCGGGCGCTTCGCCCCAGAAGTCACTACAGGGGCCGGAGATACCTCTGCCATCACGGCCTCTCCACACTCCACATACAAAGCCTGCTCCATCGAGGCCTCCAAGGTCTGCAGTCTGCGGGAGCGGACGAACTGGTAGATATCTCTGCGAAGTCCCCTCTCAAACATGTAGATGCGGTGGCTCTCATCTCTGGCCACGTGTGGCAAGCATGCCAATAGCTGATTGAATTCAGCTATGTACATGTGCACTGGCCTATCTCCCTGGCGGAGATTCTTCAGCTGCTCCTCCAGTCGCTGTCTGACGCTCTCAGGAAAGAATGCTCCCAGCAACATGCTCCAAAACTCAGCCCAAGGAAGAAGCTGCGCCCCTGGTGGACCAGCTGGTCGCACACGCCGCCACCACGCCTCGGCGTTGCTCTCCAGGAAGTGAGTAGCCAGAATAACCCGAAACCTCTCGTCAACAAATAGGCTCTCAAAGTGGCGCTCCATGGCTGATATCCAAGACTCGGCCGCCCACGGCTCAGTACTCATACCCGAGAAGCGGGGCGGATCAAACTGGCGAAATCTCATCAACAGATCTACTACCTCCCGCTGCTCTGCCGAAGTCAACGATCCCGTCGCCCCGGCCGGTGGCCTACTCGAAACCGGCTCAGCAGGAACCGCCGGTGCAGGCTGCACCACAGGGGGTGCCACAACAGGGGAAGAAGGCACCGGCGAAGTCTCAGGGGGTGCCACTGCCGGCTGTGCTCTCTGCTCCATTATGAGCATCAGCCGCGCCATTGCCTCCTCCTGGCGTCGGGTCGCCTCCGCCATCTGTGCCATCTGGGCACGGAGCTCCTGAATCTCAGCCTGAGGTCCTCGCCCCGAGTCCTCCTGCTCGGGCTCAGAGGACGAAGGCTGCGAGCGCGTCACCATCGAACATCGAGGAGGCATCCCCACCTGAGGGACAAAGCAAACAATCAGAACCAGAAGCAACACTCGACCCAATCTAGCGAAAATCAAAAGGCATGCCCCCCTTTCAGAAGTACTATGTTGTCTGCAGCCAACATAGTCGCTACTAAAGGAAGACATGTCTATCACTCATCCCATCCGCTCGGGAGAGTTAAAAAACCCAATCAGGACTTTCGCTGAAAATCTCGGCTCTCTCGTGGGCCATCCTAGGGTTTAACCATAAGCCTAGGGTTCCTAAGTCCTCAAGACCTACATCCTAGGCTCTGATACCACTCTAATCTGTCACGCCCCGGGGTCAGAACTGTACCCGGGCTCGCCAACAGATCCGCCGCCCCTACGGGAAGCCCCGTAGAGACGTAGCGTCTAACCTGCAAATAAACAACTACACTAACAGATATCAGAGCTGAAATAGAAAACTATATACAAACAAGAAGTAAATAGTCTCTCAAGAATATAATACATAGCATCCTCGCCAGAAAAACAGGAGTCTCTCAAAAGAAAGCAAAAGAGTACAACTCGATACCTCACTACATAATCTCTCAAACATGACACAACCAAAATATAAGGGTACCTCTATCACACACTGAAGCTGAAGGGGGAAGGGATCTATCTCGCGACTCCCTTACCTCGGTCTGGAAGAGCTGGATCAGCAACTGGTGCACAGCAGGAACTGGAGCTGAAGTCCCTGGGGAAAAGACACCACGACGGGTGTGAGAACTACCTCCCACAGTAGTTCTCAGTGGGTGCCGCCAACAAGCCCGACGGTCTGCCCACTAAGTCTACTAGAGGCATAAAGTAATATATGCAGTGCTGAAAAGAAAAACTGGAAAGGTAAAGTCTACAGCTACTATGCCTCTATCAAGATGCTCAAGGAGTGGAATAAGGAGAACGGTATGCCACAACTAACACTCACTGAAATCACCCAATCTAAACTGACTGCCACATCGGGTCCAGTCAAACCTGCGCCTACCTACTGCTGTAGGTATGTCCGTAGCTGCTAAAACTAGCTCAGCTAGAGGGACAGAAGCATCGACAAGTCGCGATAGAGCTCAATCTCACGCCGGTACTCCAACCCGGTATCTAGCTCAATCTCAACGCCGGTACTACAACCCGGTCTCGCCTACTCCGGAGTGGCACTCGAGGGGAGCGACCCACACGAGTAAAATATCTGCGCAACACTGTCGAGCACAAATGTGGCTCATGCAGGCTATGATCCAGTCACTGTCTCACTCACTAGCTAAGAATCCACACTGTCACTATGACCATCTCCCAAGGATCCCAGATTTACCATCACTATCACTATCATAATGCAAACTAGTCTACAGACTGCTACAGACTCCACTCGGTCCCCAGACGCGAGTGCAAATGCATCCACAGCTAATAAACCTCCCAGCCCACGACTCGGGGAAAAATCACTATGTCCAGAGTGACAAGAGTACAACCACTGTGGGGAAGCTAAAGTGATGAACAAATCTGATACATGTTCAAGTTTACTGTAGTTTAGCTGTGCATGATAATTAATTAACTGACAATTATGCTAAGTTAAGTTTCCATGTTGCAAAGTTTAGCAAGAAGTCATCAGATTTAGCAACTAGCAACAGTGGTTTCAACATACAATTTGCACAGATTATTTAGCTCATATACTAACATGCATGCTACTACATTCGTAGAATTAGAGTGCAGTCCATAGATTTTGAAAGCAGGATTACCCACCTGATCGCGCTAACTGTCCGGGGTGGAACAGATAAAAAGTCCAGATAAAGCCAAATCTCCGTACCCGCTAAGCTAATAACATAGTGGCGGTGCCCACAAAGTCCTGGGTACAACAACAATCCACAATTACATACAATTCACACAAAAATTAAGTCCCAAACATTCCTGCATGAACAGTCCCTTTACACGAAAATTTCACCTAAAAATAATCCTCAATAAATTTCGATAAAAATATCATGACGATCCTTGCGAAGTGTAGATGTCGATAGGCTCTTGAATCGTCGAAATCCGATACCCGGAAGGGGAGATAAAAATCCGCGAAGCAGCAGCTGTCCAGAAACTCAAACAGTCACAAAGGGTAGTTAAAATGTACCCCAAACCCCTGTATAAGCTCAAATCCAGCAAAAACGTCCAACACGGAAAACGTAGATTTACCTCTTGTGAAAGCGCTGTTGAAAAAATTGTCCAAAAATAAGGTCGGGGTAGCTCTGCAGGTCTCCCAGACGAAAATGCGACAGAAATGGGCCTCCAACAGTAGAACGTCGCTCCGCACTACGAGGTAGAAAACACAGTCGTCGCGGCCTCTAGAAAATCTGAGATTTCACCAAGAGATGGGCAAGAGGGAGAGGAAGATTTCATATGAAGGAAGCAGAGGCTAAAACCCAGGGGAAAAGGCACAAAATTGCAGCCCAAGTGGCCTATTTATAGGCCCACAAGGAAAAACAGCCCAAAAAACCAAGTTGACCAACTTTCGGGCGCCCGAAAAGTTTCGGGCGCCCGAAAAGTTTCGAGCGCCTACAGTGTTGGGCCCGGCCCAACACTGTTCATGCCCGAAACCGCCCCGTGCAGCCACGTGTCCCATCGAACAGGAAACGCCGGTGCAGGTCCACTCAGAAACCGCCACGTGTCCCGCTGAACAAGAAACACCGGTGCAAGGCCGCTCGGTGCCCGCCACGTATCCACACTCTGGGCACAGTAAGGCGGTGGCGCCCGCCAATGAGCGGGCGCCACGTGTCCTCCCCAGCTGACCCGCCGATCGGCCGTCGCGCCCGCCGGTCGCGCGACGTGGGTCGCACATGCGCACGCGTCCCGAGGTACCTGCCGCGCGCTCCGTGCACCGCGCATGCTGCACCCACCAATCAGGGAGTGACACGTGTCCCCTGCACCCGGTCCACGCCTTCTGCAGAAATTTCGTGGACCGCGCCGCGTGCACCGACCAACCGGAGGCTGCCACGTGTCCCCCCGCCTGGTCCTTGCACCGGCGCGCTCACCCGGTAGACCGCGCGCCATGGGCCCGCCAATCAGGCGGTGCCACGTGTCCCTGCGTCGGGTCTGTGCACCCCGCCGCGCTGCTCTGTGGACCACGCATCCTGAACCGGCCAATGATAGGCCGCCACGTGGCATCCCGGCGGTCTACGGCCCCTCCCATGCACCAAAAACCACTAAAAACTTTCGGGTGTCCGTTTTTGGGCATCCGGACTCCAAATTAAACAAACAAAGAGTCGTTTTCAAGCGTTTTTCCGTGCTGAATCCATTTTCGACCTCCGTTTGGCCTGATTCTTTTCAAAAATTTCGGCAAACCCAGCCGAAGGCCAACACAGCAAAAAGAAACACACAGGGTCCATCAGTAGCATCCAATTGATGCCCCGTGGGCCAGATACACCAATACTAGGTGTTCTAACGGTGGATTCATCGGAAGAACGCCGCATGGGAACCAGGGCCACTACACCCGATTCGTGGGACCCTTCGAAATATTAGAGTGCATCGGTCTAGTGACATATCGGCCGGCTCATCCTTTGAGTCTCGCAAGTGTGCATAGTGTATTCCACGTCTCCATATTCTGGAAGTACATTACTGATCCTTCCCACGTGATTAGCCCTACGTCTATCTAGTTTCGAGAGGATATGAGCTATAAGGAAGCTCCTATGCAGATTCTAGAACGTGACAAAAAAGAAGCTACGAAACAGAACGATCCCCTATGTGAAAGTACAGTGGGAGAACCATGAGGAACGTGAAGCCACTTAGAAGCGTGAATCGGACATGTAGGAGCGTTTTCCTTATTTATTTGGTTCTTAATTGTATTTAAGTTTCGGGGATGAAACTTCTTATAAGAAGTGAGTGATGTAATGTTCGTAAAATTTAAATCCTGAAATTTAAATTTTAATTGATTTTTTGGAAATTCTATAATTCAAAATTTTGAAATTCGGGGGAGGGGGGGGGGGGGGGGAGAACGAACTCCAAACTCGACGAAGTAAAATTGCCACTTGATCGGTCTCGTCGAACTGAACGACGTAGAGTCGTTTGTTTTTATGTTCAACTAGCCGAAAACATCGTAAAGCATGTAAAAGAGTAGTGTTCGCTGAAGAAGCGACTAATGCAACCTAACGAGACCGAATCACGACGAAACAAAATTGGTACTTGATAGGTCTCGTCAAGCTGAACGTCATGGCGATGATCGTTTTCTTGTTCGACAACCTGAAAGCCTCGAAAAACATAAAAAATTGTAAATTTCAGTGTATTTTTGCAAGATGGTTGATTTTTTATGTATGGATTTGGATGAAACTCTTTGGAGAGAGGCTTCCTAGCATAATTCACCTACAGTGAAGGATCTAGCTGCAAATTCAAAGCTTGCATGGACTTATAAGCATTTTGTTGCAATGTTATTTAGAGATCTCTAGGGTTCTCTTGGAAATCCTAGCCGCACAAGGAGATTTCTCCTCTTTAGCACCCCTTTCGCCTCATTCTCTTCCTATGCTCTCTTCCTTGACCTCTGCCACCGCCGACCATCGCCTCCGGTCGCCCGAAAGGAGGAAGAAAGCAAGATCTTGCATAGATCTGAGGTTTCTTGGGAGAAGAAGCATCAACTTGGGTTTCTTTTCCATCTAGAGAACCCTGCGGCTTTCCTCTCCATCTGTGAGTCTCACCTGAGAAGCATCATTGTGACACCCCAGGAATTTGAAATAGTCCTATATATAAATGATATAATAGGACTAAAACTCTTAACACGGCTATAGCATTTTGGATGGTAGCAAGACCCAAGAGGTTAAGAGAGTTAAGCGTGCTAGAGCTAGAGTAGTTCTAGGATGGGTGACCCCCTGGAAAGTTGGGGCGTCATAATTGGTATCAGAGATAATCACCAGCCGGAAATGTGAGATGAGTCTCGGCTGAGCCAGGGTTATATAGCGGGTAGAGTGTGGCTTCCCGGCTAATGACCGATGTAGGTGGAGTGCAGCTCCCTACAAGGTCGGCTAAGGCTAGCGAGACGAGTCTCACATCGCCTGGTACTAGTGAGTGTGCTTGAGTCTGACGTGGACGTCAGGACTTAAAGGGGGGAGGAATGTGACACCCCAGGAATTTGAAATAATCCTATATATAAATGATATAATAGGACTAAAACTCTTAACTCGGCTATAGCATTTTGGGTGGTAGCAAGACCCAAGAGGTTAAGAGAGTTAAGCGTGTTAGAGCTAGAGTAGTTCTAGGATGGGTGACCCCCTGGAAAGTTGGGGCGTCACAATCATCGCCTACCGCGGCCGCCCGTTGCCAAAGAAGAAGAGATCTCCATATTCTTTTCTTCTCAGACCAAAGGTGAGTCCAACCTCCCATCTGATTGTTTTCTTGGCCTAAAAAGGTTCTCATCTTCTTCCTCACCTCCCTGGGACCCTCCCTACACATTCCTTACGCCGAGCAACCGTCGGTTTGCCGGTGGGAGCAAAAGGCTCGCCGAAACTCTAGTTTTGGCCCCTGTCATCGCGCGCCATCTTCGGCATCTTGGGGAGGGATCCAAGCTAGCACTGGTTGCCTTCTACTAGATCACTTGAAGCTCTCCACCAAGTTTGGAGCCTTCTCGACCTGTGGCAGTGCAGGAAAAGGGAACCCTAAATTCCCTATGCTCGATTTTGGACGTGCTGCTCTACCCGTCCCGCCACCACTTTCCACCTCCGGCCAACTGCCTGGCTAACTCCCTCTTGACCAGAGCAAGCTTCCTACACCTTTGCATAGGCCTCCGAGCAACCACATACTTTACCTTTCATTCTTGCTGCTTAGGTTGGCCGCAAGCTTCTCTCCGACCAACCGCCGCCACTTGACGCCGGCGCCGGAGCAGGAGGCACCCCTGACACCTCCCTTAAGCCCTTGCTGCTATTGTTTTCCTCTGTTTCCACTGTGAACCCGAGTTATTACAAGTGGCCCAAGCCAAACCCTAGCTAACTACTTTTTTGCCGAGGTTGCTCCGGCCAACTTTTCGGCCACTCCTCGACGCATGTAAGGTGAGCCCTCGACCCTCTTAACCCTTCTAAGCATAATGCTCACCTTAAATATTGCAGTAAAGGGCAACAAGCATGGATTTTACAATCTTGGTTCTTTATGCCTATTAAAGGTTGATCTATTGACTTTCTCGGGCATCGTGCCAACCTCAGACAATGAGCACGAGCTTCAGTAAGTTGATGCTTGTCTGTCAATACCCTCATATCGATCCGAAAGTCTTCGGATTAAGGTAATGAGCCAAAACTTCATTAATATCAAGTTATTATGCAATTTCTTTGTAGCTTAGGGGTCTAGATGCAATTGTGACCACTTGGGCTGCCTCGGGCAGCATGCACGTGATCTCTGAATTTTTTTGTTCAAGGTCTAATGGCTTCCGTTAAGTGAAAATTTATTATAGAGTTGTTAATCGGCAAAATCGCCAGTTTATCGTCATTTCGGCACAAAATGCACTATCTGAGTGAATCAATGGATCACTTATGATTACCAGGTGTCCCTGGCTGTTCCCGACGCTGTCTTGGCTTGCCCAGTGACTTCAGTTTCGCGTTGGTGACTTCTGGAGTCGAAGTCGGCATTTTTGAAATTGTTTTCGGTAATTATGACATTGTTTGAGTTTAGGGTTGCACAGAGTTAGATGTTACTGCTCGGACGTCTTGAAGCGTTCCGGGGCAACGTGTGAAGTTTCGTTAAGTTCGGTAGCCTATAGGCACTAATCGGACCATTAGTGGTCAAACGATGGATTTTTGAAAATTCTGGCAAATCCTGAGACTTAAGGAAAATCCACCATATAGTCGTTTTATACACTGTTAGTCAGTAGGATGGGTATGTGTGAGTTTATTACTGATCTATGATTTTGATTTAGGTCCGAGCAGTCAAGAGCCTACTAGAGAGCCGAGCAGCGAATTTTAGGACTGCCTATATTGAGGTGGGTACTTCGATCTGGGCATCATCATAATATCACCTCACTGGGTATCGTACTTTGTTGAACCCCTGTGATCTTGCTAGCCCTGGTCCTATGTTTTGAGTTATCTTGCTATTCTATTCAGTATATCTAGCTGCTTATTTTTGGACTTATATCATGCTTGATTGGTCATTAGTTAGCTCTGCTTGTTCAGTTATTACAGTATCTCCTTATACTTGTATTGCATGTTAGAGTAGGATATCAATTATTGTTTACAACATGAGATGATTTCACAGTTGATTGGCATCCGGTGTGGGAGTTTCCGGCTTAATGTCTGTTACCTAATCTTAAACCGTGAGCTTGAGTATCAGCATTATGATCTCCACAACACCGGCTGTACTTCTCGTACACTAGCGGATTGACCCCCACACTGGTGTTCTTTACTGGTAGAGCGGTCTTCTATTTGACCCGTGAGCCCCAGATAGTTTTGAGTGCTGCAGGTTATGTCGGCCAGATCGGTCCCAGATAGTAGCATTAGCCTGAGATCTTTGTGACCAATAGCGGCATTGATTGGGTACTTGGTATCCATTAGTGACGCATAGAGCTTACTATCATGATTCTGTCATATATTGTTCCTATCTATTTCCAGCATACTGTAGCACATGTTTCAATACCATTTTATATTCAGCTTTGTGATTATTATATATGTCAGTTATCTACTTTCATATATGCCTACTGATTATTATCCGTCGATTATTGTATACCAGTAGGTACGACTTGTTGTTCCCCGGCTCGTTGTACCCACTTGAATACATTCAGTTGTATCTCACACCCTTTGGTGACCTAATTCTCAGGTCTTTCAGGTGATGGGATGTCGGGACGGTGATGTGAGTCATATCGATAGAGCTGTCCCCTATTACTAGCTTGATAACTAGCCGGCACCAGATCTATGTTATTTATGATTACTGGATCTTTAGTTATATTTATTATCTGATGATTATGACTTAGTTGTGGATTTTATTATGATACTCTAGAACTGTTTATGTTGGTTTAATTACAGTTGTTAAGTTTCATATTGTTTATTAGTAAACCCTGTTTGTACTTATTATACTTGCCTCGACGTGCGTGTATAGAGGAAACTCTGTCTGAGTGGACAGAGAATTTTCTATGCACGTGGCGATCTAGTCACTTCCTGGGAAATTCAGTTTCAACTCTAATTTATATATATAAAAAAAAATTTTAACCGCTTTTAAAATCCCGGGGTGCTACTACTGTTGTTGACGAAGGAGATGATAATGTTGACGGGGAGATGATAATGATAGTAATCATAAGGATACACCCATTAACAATGATGATCATTATAGCAGTGAGAATGACGATTGGAATGATTCAGCTCTAGATATAGATTATGATCACGATGGTTGGTTGAATTGTCTTGCTAATGCTGTTTATAGTGAAAACAATGATCCACAAGTAAACATCGAATATGTAAACAATCCTGATGATGAAGTTGAATTTGTTGACCATCCGGAGCACTTTCCTACAGATAGTAATTGGATAAATCAGGATGTCGTAAATTCTACTGAATTTGATGTTCGACAAATCAGTACTGATCTACCCAACATTGACGGGACTTGGGTTGGTCGGATCTTTCGTGATAAGGCATCTTTATTGAACGCTCTAAATCGATGGCATATCAATACAATTACATTAAAGGGGGAAGCCTCAACCTTTTTTTAGCGTTCTTCACGTTTTCGGCTCTATGGGTCCCTCGGCTATTATTTTTCTCCTCTTCTCTCCGTATTTTTGGGTCTCTTTTCCATCGCCGCTTCAATGCAATAACATTATTCCTCTCTCTCCCTCCGCCCTCTCAACCTTCTTCCTTTCTCTCCCTCCGCTCTCCCTTCTCTCTCTGCCCTATCTCATCCCGAAAACATGCGCTCCCCGTTGTCCTTTGCGCCGCACTTTTCGTCCTTCATGCCGCTTAACAATCGCTTCGTTCGTCCTTTGCACTGCTCACTCACCTCTTCTTCCTATACTACTACACGCGCTTAACCATTGCCTCTTCTCCTCCAATGCTGCCCGGAGAGGAGAAGAACCTGAGCAGGTTGAAGAAGCGGAAGGGGGAGTCGCCCTCCACAGCGAAGGGAAGAGGATGGCCTAATTCGAAAGGCGCTACGAAACCCCATATGAAAGGCTCGGAGAAGCTGCTCAAATGAGTTCCAAAGTAGTCGATTAAGCCCGGTCATGGAAGCAGCTTCGCCGCCGCTGCTGCTGATGTTGGAGACAAGAAGAAGAAGAAGGAACCCAAAACCCCGATGGAGAGGCGCTTGGCCGTGAAGGTCTCTTTTTTAGATCTCTTTATGGCTTAAATTTATAATTTTTGAGCTTGGTTGGTTTAGGTTTTGTTGGAATCGACTTATTCTGCAATAAATACTATATATGTTATTTATTATTATTATTTTTTCTCGTATTGGATTCATGGTGGAATTGCTCTATCATCGTTGGAAGCAGCCATGTTTTACTGTTGTTGGAATTTTTTATTTTAATTTTTTTTTTCTGAAGTTATTTGGTTTCAATTAGTGCTTAGTTAGTAATAGTGAATTCTAAATTTCTAACTTTCTTTCTTTATCCTTCAGAGTTAGGCTTTTGAGTCGACCTCCTCCTCCACAAACCATCGTCTTCAATTGCTACACCACTTTAGCCTCTTCGAACTTTCCAAATTTTGAGGTTGCTCTCGCCGATTTCTTCATCCTCACAGTATCCTTCGCCTCCACCAACCGAATAATCCCAACGAGAGGGTGGTGGTGCTTTTTGACGTGCAACTACTATCATCAGGGATTGGAGCTTGAATGCTCTTCCTATTCTCACTCTAGAATTCATATTTCTCTTCTCAATCCAGCTAAAATAATGCTGGCCCTCAATTGTTCGACGAAATGCCAAATGAGTTTTTAAAAATATTTTCCTGATTTCCTCTTCAATACTCTCTTCTACTATCCCCTTCTTTTATGGACTATCTTACTATATAGCCAGTCTACCTATCTGACATGAAAATTCTCCAACTCATGGGCTTGGCTCCAGATTTAGAAAAGCATTTAAGGTAAAATAATTTTTTTTCCCCTTTCTCTTTTCTTATTATTGTTATCTATTTGATACTCTTTTTTCAACCTGTGATGATATTGCCGTGTTGTTGGTGCGCCGCAGACCGTATTTTATCTCCCACCTAATAAGAGAAGGGCATTATACGGGTGATTGCGATATCAATTTACTTTTTACTCTTACTATTCAATGAAAAGCCTATTAGAATTTTCTTTTCTATTTTTTTAGATCTTAACCAAATATTTATTTTTAAGTTTTTGCCTTGACGTATTCTTTGTAATTTTATTGTTAAAATATGATAATTATTGATTTTTGGCATGTCTAATTATGTTTGTTGATATTTTAGATACTCTACTAATGTTTTGCTGTTTAAATTTCTACTTTTTGATCTTCTTTTGATTTGATACTCTAGCAATTATCCACTTTTCTCTTTTTCTTTGCACAATTGTATAACATTATGACTAGGCACAATTGTATAACATTAGGATTGTCTACTGTTTCACACATAATCGTTTGCAGCCATCTATTGCTTTCGAATTTTATAGTGTGATGCATTTATTTTTAGTTAATTTAATTACTTTTAGGATGAATTAAAAATCTAAAATTAGTTTATGTATTTTATTAGTGTAACTTTTTGTTTACTTATAATAAGTTTACATAATTTGTGTACACTTTTTTTTCTAAGTCAACTGTTAGTTCTTTCCGTTTCAATAGATTAATAGAGTATGGTATTTTTTTTTTTTGCACAATTGGTTCCAAATGTTCTTTTTTCTATCTAGCAATTAATGTTATGAATAATAATTTACCTTTTTTTCCATAGAAAAAGAAAGAAATATATCTTTAATAACTAATATGTGTTATACTAATTAATTATTAGTAATAAAAGTTCAGCTAACTCCAGCTGCTTTGTGTATAGGTGGTGGTTGTTTTGAAAAGAACATGATGTACAAACATT
Organism: Tillandsia fasciculata; assembly: GCA_029168755.2. Taxonomy (NCBI): domain Eukaryota; kingdom Viridiplantae; phylum Streptophyta; class Magnoliopsida; order Poales; family Bromeliaceae; genus Tillandsia; species Tillandsia fasciculata. The sequence goes on along the minus strand of CM054932.1, from coordinate 25,447,111 downwards.
GTGGTGGGAACTAATTTAATGATTATCATTGTATTAATTTGTATATGCATTGTACTCTAAAGTAAACTCGCGCATGTTTGCTTTCAAATTATCGTATTATCTTAAAAGTGTATGGAATGAAGTTATTAAGCTTCAACTAATGATAATATTTAACTTCGGTCGCAAAACACGAATATTTTATAATTATATATTCTCAATCATTCTCATTTATAATTCATGCCATTGAACTCAAAATTGATAAATAATCATGAAGGCAAAATATTATTCTATTTGTAAACAAAAAAAAGTGTTTTTTTTCTTTTCTGCTTCTCTATATTGAATTATTGCTTGAATATTAATTCTGAGATTTATAATTTAGCTGTGTAAAAAAAAATATTTCTTTAGTAATGCTGATTTTTTAATATAGTGTTAATTAATTTTCTTTTCATATATTTGTACATATATAAAAATAATATTAATTATAATAATTAACTGTAATACTAGCTATCCGCTGCGTCGCGCGGGTCCTTAACTAGTTACCTATAATGTTCAAATAAAAGTTTTGAAATCCACGAAAATAGCTTATATCATAAAATGCATGGTAGATGGATGTTATTAGAGATTCAATGTTTCAGTTTTTAAAGATACGATATTTTTCAGAATTAAAATATATGCTGGTCAACACACTTGTGTAATTTCAATTCTAAACATGGTGCACCGTAATTATAATTCGACTCTTATATGTCAAATAATTCTTCTGACAATAAAGGCAATACTTAATGTGATGCAAAAAATTTTTCAAGAAACTGTACGGTCCACTTTGCATGTTGACATAGCGTATTAGAAGGCATGGTTAGTAAGGAATAAAGCGTTACAGATATTTATGGGAGTTGGGAACAGTCATACACAGATTTGTCTCGTTATCTTACTATGGTGAATGAATGTAATCCTCATACTTTATGGCGTCTGAATCATAGGCGGCCCTCAGATGGGACTTGTCAATTTAGTTGTATTTTTGGTCATTTAGACATTCTATTCATGAATTCACACACTGTCGGTCGGTATTGAGCATGGATGCTATTAACATCTACAGCAAATATGAAGGCCATGCATTGATAGCGATAGTTACATATACAAATAACGGTATATATCCTTTGGCATTTGCAATTTGTGAAGGAGAGAATGGTGGGAATTGTAATTGGTTTTTACATTACTTGCGTCAATATGTTACACGCAATAGAAAAGTTTGCTTTATATCTAATCAATTTTTTGGATTAAGAGAAATAATGGCTGATATATATCCTCCACGACAAGGTTACTCGCATCGTTGGTGTCTTTGATATATGAAAGCACATATGAATAAGCGTTTCAAAAACGAGTCTTTATTATAGAAATTCTATTCTATTAAAAGTGCTTCAACACCAACAGAATATTATATGCCAAAGGAAGAATTAGATGTGTTAAACCACGATATTTGGAAGTGGGTGGATGATATTGAAGAACACATTGGACAAGGGCATTTGATGGAGGACAATGATTTGGGTTAATGGTCACGAATCTTTCTGAAAACTTAAATAGAGTATTTAAGGGAGTTCGTGCTTTGCCTATCACGGCTTTTGTTGCGGCGACATTTTATAAATTTAATAATTATTTCTTACAATGTCATGAAGATGGCGAAAGTATGATGAGCATGTTAGCTCCTAAAATATAAAAACTGATTACGATAGGTATGGAGGCGGCGGCGCAAGGACACATTGTTTAACGATTTGTCCTCATAGAATTTAAAGTATTTACTAAAAATTTGTCATACAAAATGATTGTGAATGGAACAGATATGGAATGTTCTTGCGGCAAATTTTAGCTAATGGGAATATCTTGCTTGCATATCCTAACAGTTTATAATACTTTACAAAGAAAAATAGACTGCCACAATTTTTGTTCATATTGGTATAGTATTGATTGCTATCGTGAGACATACGCACCACATTTCCATCCTGTTCCTGATAGACGACACTGGTCACGACTCTAAGGCCCCTCGATTGTACCGCCTCCTATAAGAAAGAAAAAAGGTCGCCCACGATCTAGATATATTCGCAATATAATGGACGACAGAGTATGTCGAAGAGAAAAATGCAACATTTGTAAACAAGAATGGCACTATAGGAGCACTTGTCCACAAAATTCAGAAATAGCGCTATAAGGACGCCGACGTAGGACTAGTTAAATTCATACTTATATTGTCTTAATATTATAACTTTTTAGCTATTATGTTATATATTATATAACATTAAATATTGCGGATGATAGATCTAGAGGGCGCGGGACCAGTTGATTCGTCGGTCCTGTCAGAACAGCATTTTCATAAGTTGGGATTTATCAAGAGTGAGGTAAGAGTTAAATAATTTTATTTGAAATTTATCGTAAGATGAATTGATGATCTAATTACATTCTGTTGCATCATAGGGGTATCGTGTTGTTCAGTTCACAGAGCATGACCGCAAGCTATACCAGTGGAATCTTGACTATCCAGCAGTGCTTGATTTTCTACGACAGTTTGGATTTTATTATATATCACGATTTAGATGCGTGCAGCTGGATCAGACTTTATTTGGCGCTCTTGTTGAAAAATGGAGACGAAAGACGCAGTCTTTCTATTTTCGATACGGTGAGATGACGATTACACCTCAGAATATGGCGGTTATTTTTGGTTTTCATGTGGATGGTCCGCCTGCGACAGGTACCGCACTGCACGCGTGGCTGAAGCGCTTATGTGAGTCGCTATTAGGACTAGTGTCGAATGACATCAGGGCGGGTCAAATTCAACTAGATTGATTATATCAACGTTACCGCCACATACATCTCGATGCCTCTATAGGAGTAGTTGCAGCTACAACACGTGCCTATATGTTATATCACATTGGGTGTAACTTGTTTTCCAATCTCACTGGATATGGAGTTTATTTTAAGTGGTTTCCACTTTTGAAAGATTTTGCCGCGTGCGGTGAATTTGCGTAGGGTGCAGCAGTTTTGGTCTATTTCTATCGAGCGCTAAGAGCTTCTTCATTAAAAGGAAGTGTCGAATGCTGTTGCTTTACGACTTTATTATAGGTATAATATGTAATATTTAGATTTGATTATTATATTAATCTATTGTTATTTAATATTTTAATTGCTATATTAAGCTATTGATGTTTATTTTTAGATTTGGGTGTGGGATCATATTCATGTCGATCGATCTATTGGCGTTAGAGCAATACTAATACTTGATATAACATATTGCCCTTTATGTTGCCGAAATGATATATATATTTAATAATTATTGCATTTTAAATGTAATTACAATTAATATATATATTTTATAATTTTAGATGAGCCAATATTGGTGGATTGCGATTTAGAGCTAATGTCAGAACTAGTGACAGTGAGATGAATTATATCAGCAAAGAGAGTTCTAGATATGTACATATTTTATTCAATACTTTATAAATGTTTTTCCTAAACTAGTTTTATATTAATTTGTTATTTCGGTTTATTAATATATTATATGGAGGTCGTACACTGATTTTATTATAGCCGCATTACCGGACTTCTGTGTAAATGGCTCGCAAGTCTGCCGATCGAGAATTACATTAATTTGTTTTCATATTATAGAGATATATGTATCAGATCGAGTCCTATGACAGTTCGATTTTTTCCGACATATACCAATTAATATGGAGATCATTCGTCACGTGATAAGCTCAATACTGATATTTGTATTGTTTCTATCGAATACGTTACCTTTTTTACTTTATATTATTTGAAAATTTTGTATTATTGAACTTTTGATGATTTTGAAATTTTACTTACTACTCAACAAGAATTCTGTATTGTGGAAAAATTATATTATTAAAATTTTGTTTGTTGTGAAAATTCTTATACAAATTTTGAATTTTGCACTTGAGAAAAATGATACTGGGTGTATAATTCACTGTGTTTCTCTTAAAGACGGTGAATAATTCATTATTTTCTGTATTTCTCTTAAAGACGGCATATAATTCATCGTTTTCCATTGTATCTTTTAAAGACAGTGAATAATTCACGGTCTTATATAGTATCATTAAAAGACGGTGAATCATTCACCGTATTATAGCATTTAGCATCATCGTTTAGCTAAAATCTCTTGAAAATAGTGAATCGTTCACCGCCTTCAAGAAGGCGGTGAACAATTCACTGTCTTTGTAAGAATTTTATGAAGACGATGAATGATTCACTACCTTTTGAAGATAACGCCTACCTGACATTGAGTTGATAAAAGGGGAGATATTTTTTAAAATATATTTTTGAGAGAATTATTTGACCAATATACAAATTTTTAGGATTATTTTGGAAACAAAATTATTTTTATGTGTAGAAATTTTTTAGTTGGACTAAACATAAACAAAGGCCCCGTCTGGTTCGACAACTGCCAATACGGTTGTTTTTGGCTAGAACATTTTATTCCAGTCAAAATTTACTATTCCTCATTATTCTGGGATAGTTTGGAATAAATTATTCAATTTTTTTTTTGGGTGGAATAGTATTATTCTAATATTTAATTTTAAATTTTATTAAGATTATAAATTAAATTAAAATAAATTATACAGGCATAATATATTATATACTATAATAAATTATTTTTATTATAAAAATATTAATTATCTTATATTAATATATATTATTTATGCTTAAATATAATAATAAATTATACTTATATATTATAATAAATTATTTTTTCTAATAAGTTGAAGTAGAATTAGAAAAAAAAAAATATAAAAAATTATTTTATTAAATTATATTTTATACAAAATTTAATAATAATTTTTTTTTCACTATTTTTTACTATTCTATAAAATTAATCAAAAGTAATTTTAATTATTTTTAAAAATAATAGCATTACAAAATAAAATATAATTTTACTTTTATTTCTAAATTTTTTTAAGATAATAAGTTATCTTATTTTAACATTCATTATTCCGAATCAAAACTAGACCTAATTCCGGAATAACTTATTCCTCACTAATCCGGAATAAGAAATTACACCGTTGTACCAAACTAACTAAAATTTTGATTAAGAACATTTCTTTTCTTTTCTTTTTATTTTTAATTTTAATTTTAAATTTTAATATTTATTTATTTGCTTAGTAGGTAAGGAAAAGCCCCGATGCGAAAGAGGGATAGCGACGTCTCTTCCTCCCTACCAACGCGGCAATTTTCCTGTATACACTCTACAAAGTAGTAAATTACACAATGGTCCATGAGCTTTTTGCCATGTTTTAGTGCTGAATTTTTTAAGAAGTAATGCTATCGGTTAGGACGTCAACGGGTACAATTCGGGACGAAGTTTTAAAAATTTGAATTCGAATCGAATCTGATTATCAAATTCGAATTTGAATTCGAATATGATAGATTTTAAAAATTTATATCCAAATTCGAATCCGAATTCGAATTCGAAAATTCAAATCCGAAACAATTATTATTATTTTTTTCTTATAATATTTCAAAATATATTATATTAAATTTAAAATTTTAAAATATAAATTTTAATATAATATCAAATATTTATATACACATATATTATATAATATAAAATTAATTCGAATTCAGGTCGGGTATAACCAAAATTTATATTCAAATTTAAATCCGTCGAATTTTCATTTTTTATATCCACATATTCGAATTCATATTCATTTAACATCGGATAAATTCATTCCGTTCGGATTCGAATTCGGATAAAATTTTGAGTATTCGTACTCATTGACATTCCTACTATCGGTACATCAGAAATCAGATGAACGATATATATCTCACATATTTTGAGACAAAGATTTTTTTATTCGTCATCTCACATATTTTGAGACAAAGATTTTTTTATTCGTCATTTTTAATAAAATTTATTTTATTTCAAGATAATTAAAATATAAAAAATATAATTTCGAATGTATAATTATTATTATTTTTTAAAATTGTACTTTGCAAGTTTCCAAGATATATATATATATATATATATATATATATATATATATATATATATATATATATATATATATATATATATATATATATATATATAGTGCATTTATAATTTTTTTATTTTATAGTTTAATTCTACAAACTATTAAATTATAATTTTTATTTACAATTAAACTGCTGTATTAAAAGTATGAGATGGCTATAATATAAATAAATTTATTATGTATGATTGTATGAATATATAAGATTAAATTTTTATTCTAATCATTATTTTCTTGTCTATAATTAATTTTTAAGTTGAAAATAACTTTAGTTTTGGTTGTAAAATGTATAAAAAAATATTTTTTTGTGTATTTATCTAGCTGTAATATTTTTTTTTTCAAAAATATATTTTATATATTTGAAGAAATTAAAGTGTTTTTATTTTTTTTCTGATTCTCGATATAAAATAAAAATTCACTCAACACAAATTATTTTTTTCTGAACTGAACACATGTGAGTTTTTTTTTTCTTTCGATCAGAAAAATGTTGATAGAATTTTTTTTTCTACAAATATAGTACAAAATGTTAAAAAAATTTCAGCAAACTTTTTTTTACAAAAATTAATTTTTATAATTTTACGATACAACAAAACACCTCCATAGGTTGAAGTTTAGGTAAATTTAACTTTTACTATTGTTTGTTGATAAATATTTAATTGTTTTGAAATTATAATTATTTTATAGTATTTTATTTATTTTACTAAAATATTTCATACTTAAAATTAGAATTATAAATTAAATAATAAAAATAAATATTTACGATCGAATTTTTTTTTTTTTTTTTTTTTTTTTCAGAACAACTAACATGTCCCGAAGTAATAATTAGAACGAAATATTGTTAAAAATTCAGAAAAAAAAATTATTAAATTGTTAGGGTCGTGTATTTCAAATTCGAATGTTTGTGGATGGAAATGAAATTTGGCGTGAAGTTGAGGGACTAGCCGTGCAATTTACTTCAAAAAGGCAACAAATCAGCGTGTTCGCATCTGCATAAAAAAACAGCATACCCGTAAATAAGAAATTCTACAGGGACCATATTGAAAAACCCCAAACATTAATAACGGCTGCTATTTTCTGATCATGGTCCGTTCAGATTGCATCAAACGGACACGATCATCATTATTATTATAGTAATTGAAAACACCAAAATAATGACATGTATTTAACAAACGAATCTCGAAGGACACGTGGGGCGTGCAGGGCCAAAGAGAGGTTGTGGCTCTTTCGTAATTTCCAAAAGAGACGAGGGTATTCTTTTTAGTGTGTTGCTTCTCGTTTTTGACTGGAAAAGTAAAAGAAACTCGGCTTAAAGAGATGTAAAATGTATGCATAGTCCCTGTACTATACTGATATTGTAATTCCATCACTTGTGCGCTAATTTCGCAGCTTATATTTAATTATATTTTTTAAATAAAGCTATAATATTTCAAAATTAAACAGGCCGTATTATTTTTTAAAATGGGTCGTTCAAATCAATAGTTAAACTATTTTAAATTAATATTTATAATATTTTAATAATTATTAAGCTAATATTTATATGAAAATTAATATTTTTTAACGACCAATATAAGTTGCATTTGATTATAAGAAAATTTATTTATTTATTTATTTCATAAGAAAATTTAAGTTTTTGATATTTCAAAAATATTTGTTCAATAGAAAAAAAATAAAAACGAAGATACAATTCCAGGGTAGTACAGGGACTAATCATACACTTTACCCTAATTTTCCTAATTTTTTTTTCTCTGCTTATTTTCCTTTCTTAATTCATCTAACCAGATTCAAAATAGAGAAATTAGAATATAATTAAAATATTAATTATAAATTTTTTTATGTAACACTAATCCCCTCTATTATCACGCACACTCTCTCTCTTTTCTCTTTCTCTCTCTAGAAGAGAGAAAAAGGAATCCACGGCACCCCGACCCTGTCCCTGTCCTCTCCGATCGCTTTCCCTTCTCCCTCGCGGCGAGATCTAGGTTTAGGGTTAGGGTTTCAGCGAGGAAAGGAGGAGGAGGAGGTGGGAGATGGGGCAACAGTCGCTGATCTACAGCTTCGTGGCGCGGGGGACGGTGGTCCTCGCGGAGTACACGGAGTTCTCCGGGAATTTCAACACCATCGCCGCGCAGTGTCTCCAGAAGCTCCCCGCGAGCAACAACAAGTTCACCTACAACTGCGACGGCCACACCTTCAACTACCTCGTCGAGGACGGATTCAGTGAGCTCCGATCTCTCTCGATCGCCCTATTCCTCTCCGATTTCGCGTTGTTGATCCCTTTTTTTTTGTTGAAATGGTTGGATTTGGTGATTGGGGACGTAGATGGTTGTTTGGGGGTTGATCGTGGTGGAGTCGAGGGTTTTTGAGGGTTGGGGCTCGTTGCTTTGCGTAGATTTGAGACGATCGTGGTGTTTCTTAGGCGATTAATAAACAGATCGATTCGTGCGGTTTTTCGAAAAAGGAAAACGAGTAGGTAGAACATATAGCTGTTTCCTCTATAATTACATATGTTATGATTGTTTTTTCATCTTTGTCCTTTCTGTTTAGATGTGTGGAGTTGCCCTCCATCTTACTTATTTTGGTCCCTATATTATGTTGCGAAATTTACCATGTAGATAATAGCATGTTACTATAGTTTGCACTTAGTTTTCTCACATATATTTAATTTTCTTAGAAATTGTGATGCGATTGGTAAGATTATCTGCATAATTTCCTTGTTGAATCGGATATGATTGGTAGGATAATCTTGTTCTGCAATGATTTGTTATATTCAGAACTGAGATTTGCTAGATCTAAAGGGTAAAGGGCCTTTTCTTGTTTTCTTTCCCTTTTTAATTCGGAACTTCTTGGACAGGGAAATAATTGGTAAGAAACTTAATGCATTCAAATTACGTTTTTCATGCCTATACAGCCAAGGAGGCTTTGGTTCCTTGTGGGTAGCTTCTCGTCAAGGATTTTAATATCCATCGGTACGGTCTGTATCCACCATGTCTTATCGTGCTAACAAAATAACGACACTATACAGCCCCCGTGCCGATAGCACAGTTGAAAACCCCCTTTTTTTTAAAATTATTAAGCAATTTTCTTAATAAAGTTTAAAAGATTTGATAAAGATATCTAGTAAGTAATTAAAAAATTTTGTTGCTAAAGAAAATAAATATTTCATGGCATTATATGTCTGCATACATGTATTTTTTGTGACCGGCACTCGTCGTCACCGTTCGGCACGCACCGTGCTGTACCGTGCCGGCAAGTTTTTGGCACGACCGGTGCCATGGCACTTAATTCCTTTCTTCTCGTATAGCTTGATCATGAATTATGTCAAGATTTGTAGTAATCATCTTATTGTAAACTTTGTTATAAATAAATCATTAGTAACTAAGCTTCATAAGCTAATCTGAGACAACTTTCTGCTTCGCTGTTAGTTTTGTCATTTTGCTACCATTTTTGGAAGGAATATAGGATTGGTCATTCTTGTTTTCTCTTGCTTTTGTCTGTAAATTGTGATGATGATAGAATGTGGTGTACTGTCAGCAATATTAATGTTTCAATCTAAGGGAGCGATATTTTAAATCATTGATTTGATAAGTTTAGTCGGTAAGTGAGAGGTGTTACTTTCTGTTTCCTTATTTTGGTGGCTTGAAAACTTGTTGTTATAGAATAATGAAAAATTATGAAATATTTAGTCTTGAAAATTTTAGCCCGTAACATTTGCTTAAGTAATTAACATAGATGCTGCTGAAGATGTGTTTGTAGCATTGCCATTTTTAAGTGTTGGTTATTGGAGAAGGTCTGTATATTTGTGAATGGAGAAAGATGGACCAGCAATTTACATATTGAAGTGAGTTATGCTGATGGTTGTGCATTTACATACTGGTATACGCACTGGAATTGTTTTTCAAGTTCTCACAGTGTAATATTTCAAGAAGTTGATATTTTGGATGTGACAGTAAGTTTCTTGTCGTGAAAATAACATCTACATTAGGCACATTGACATCATTGTCGACTTCCAAATTGCTCATTTGATACATACATTAGAATAGCATGTGAAATAACCAAGTCTACTTATCTTGATATTGTTATCACCAAGTTTAAGTTTCAGTCATAACTTTGAAATCACAATAGTAATGTATAGGCTTTGTTGTGATGAGCTAAAAGTAGAGAATGAAACCAATGCCAAACCAGAGATTGTAGGTTTCAGTTAGAATTGGTTTGTAGGTTTCAGTTAGAATTGGTCTAAAAAACATTGCTCTAGACATCAACCTGAGATTGCCGAAACTTGTCTATGGAGTCAACTTTGATTTTTTGAGTTGTTTACTATATTTTGTTCTACTTGATGAACGGCAACATGAGAGTAAGCTGTATTTTGTGAAAAAGAAGCATGAACATTTATGTTGTTAGTCGAAGTTTCATAATAACTAATTTAATTACTAGTAGTTTTTGTAATTTTTTCAACAACTTTGGGAACTTTCCAACAAACATAACAAATTGAAAGCAGAAATTGTTGAAACTGTCATATGTCTCAAAGAAAAACTCTAGGAGTCTGCATCAACACCAATACTAAACCGAGACATATTTTTCAGCTTTGCTTGTTCCTGAACCTCTAGACAGGAGCAAAGCCAGGAGTTAACTCAAGGGGGCCCAAAAATTTTAGGTTTAATTCTAACTAATACGTAAGTTGCCTTGAGCAAGAGCTAATTTTAAACTAAAAAAAAGAAAAAAAAATTCCCACAGTTTCTAGTAATAAGATAAATGTTATCTAAAGAGTAAGATAGTAACCGGGTAAAGAAAGTTATGACCAAAATGATTGGTCCTAGGAAGCTGATTAACTGAAAATCAGTAAATGCATTCATAATCAATAGGAAAAAAAATAAAGGTTAGGTTGCCAAGTATGCCAAGTATAAGGAGAAATAATTGCCTAAACCTCTTACAATACTTCAATCAACACATCACTAGTGATCTGCCCTCAATCATGTATTAGTCTTTCAATCCGATTGTTTAAATAACAAAAAATTTTAAATTAATAAAGTTGTGATTCATTGGATGGTGAGAATCGACGAATGAGGTTGAACAGAATGCAAATATCTAATTAATGCATAGATAAACGTGGTGTGGCGAATGCTAGCTATAGTTCATATAACACCTTTATATAACGCCTCGTAGTTAGACAGCTACATCTCGCCTTATCGATATAGTTCATTGTTCATTCAAGTCTGTATTCATTCTTTTAGCTGCCACTGACTGAAAAGTCATTAATTCTCCCTTAGTCCCTTGGCATTATGGATTATTGTTGTCCATTTATGAATTTTTTCGTATTCCAATCTTGATTTTTACAGCTAAAACTTAGCTGATATGCCAGTGATTGCAAGTTAGTAACTAAGCACAGAGTAGGTTGAATTGTAGATCATGAATATGCTATGAGGTCAATAAATTGTATTCCTTTTTCTTCTTTGGTGTTTAAACGCAGTCAGGTGAACATTTAGCTGTGAGAATGCAGTGCGTTTCAATCGATTTCTTTGGGTTGGTATGGTGAATATTTTGGAATGTATTGTGGTTTTAGAGTTTTTAACCTGCCATGAGATTGTCACCTTATCTACTGGTATGCAAGCAGAGTTGCTAGCGGCCTATCAGAACATTATGTGCTATAGTGGGTTAATGTGAGAATAATGGACAGTAAAGTTGAAAAAGGGCTGAACTGTAATTGTGGTATGTAAAGTTTCTGTTATTTTGTTTCTACCTTGATTTAGATTCGTTTATTATAGAAACTTTTATAAACTATTCATTAGTAGCTTATGTTTGTTTTCAACTTTGCAGCGTATTGTGTGGTTGCTGTGGAGTCAGTTGGGAGGCAAATTCCCATTGCCTTCTTAGAGAGGGTTAAGGAGGATTTCACGAAAAGATATGGAGGAGGAAAAGCTGCAACTGCTGCCGCCAGCAGCCTTAACCGAGATTTTGGGTACCTTTTCATTTCACATCTAAGTTTAAATCAATATGCTTCTTTAGTGCTTTTATAGTAGTTAACAATAGTCATTTCAGGTCAAAACTGAAAGAGCACATGCAGTACTGTGTGGACCACCCGGAGGAGATTAGTAAGTTGGCCAAAGTGAAAGCTCAGGTTTCAGAAGTCAAAGGAGTTATGATGGAAAATATCGAGAAGGTAAAGTGCGGTTGCCCTTTCATTGATAGTTGGGAATTTTCCGATACTTCCAATGTTGTATAGCTCTTCTCTGCTTTACCGCCTTGTTAGAGGAGGAAATTTCTGTGCTTTAAAGTGTGACACTTTGTGGCTTCCTTTTAAACCCGAGCAAGTGACAGTCACTTGATTCATCAAACTATTAAGTTAGAAAAACAAATCAGAACTAAGTTGTTTAATTCCTTTTATACAATGCTTGTAATATGTTTGTGCTAAATTTTGAACTTTTGACCTCATTTTACCCCCATGATTTAATGGAAAACCAGAAGGAGAACAATTGAATATTAAAGTATTACAAATTCAACTGCAGAATGTTGAAGTAGAAAATACCACTGCATGGTGTTTGGGGGTTGGGGGACGTAATGAAGTATTTCCTTGTAGAAAATATGTTAGGTTTTGTGATATTTTGAAATTAGTGATATCATTTTATTGTATCTGATTTCTCGCGGGGAATTCCTTCTGTATTATTAGGTTCTCGATCGCGGAGAGAAAATCGAGCTGCTTGTCGACAAGACAGAGAACCTTCGCTCCCAGGTCTGTAATTTGAGTTTTACCCACTATGATGTATCCGGCACTTGTTAGCACTTCTTTGGGTCCTATTATTGTTGCATTTATTGGATTTCTATGCAGGTTCTTATTTGCAACTATTTCCAATGTTTTGGCTTTTCAGGCACAAGATTTCCGGCAGCAAGGGACGAAGATACGAAGGAGGATGTGGCTGCAGAACATGAAGATAAAGCTGATTGTGCTGGGTATCATCATCGCTTTAATCCTTATCATAATCTTATCCGTCTGCCACGGCTTCAAATGCTAGTCTGGGTGAACCCTAGATTACTTCAGATTGTCCTACTTTCCCCTGAAACGGGACTCCTGGTTTTCGAGCTTGATGAAGATGTTTCGTACTATTTCATAGATATTGGTGCTTTCTTGATATGGTTCTTAGAGTAAAATACTATTCCTCTTGTAATTAGCATAATTTCGATAAGTGTTTGGCAACTCGGTTGATGGCGTGAAATGTGACTGTCTTTTAGATATTTTGTGCGTGTACTTCGATCGGAATATTTTCTTGCTATTGTAGTAGGAAGTTTCTTATTACATGCTTTGTGTCACAAATATAAAGTGTTAAAAGGTGCATCTAATACTCGATCTTCGTCGGGTGCTATTTAAATTCGATGATCCTCATGGTTTCGTCGCATTAGTTGTGCCTTTGGTTCCTCTTTCAGCGTAACGGTGTTGCTGATGGGCACAACATTGTTTTGATTAGTTCGATCTATACAGGCATTTGTATCTTTTGGTGGATCCGGAGCAATACTCGTTCTCAACAGCGTGATAGTGCTTTTGGGTTTTTGACGGTTGCATTCTCTATTTGCATGTGTTTGATGAAGCAGCTGAAAATTGCGCCTGGGCTCAACACTCAACAGCAGCTGGAGCGGCAGCTGCTGATTCGACGGCATACCGAATGTGGCTGTTTATGAAATGAAATACGTCTAGATACTTTTTCCTTTTCTTATAAAAGAAAAGTAAAATAAGATCTGAGCGGTCCATCTACCTGATGATGTGCTTCTGCTTGGCTGTTCGTTTTGCACCGCGTGAAGCAATGAAGCAGTTCCAACGGTAAGATGCAACTTGTACTGGTACTTGGTTTGTATTCTTAAGTAGAGAATAATTCTTACACCTCTCTGTAAATATTTCGAATAGTAGATATATTTTTATAAAAATTAAAATTTTAGATATATTCTTATAAAATTTAAATTTTTATATTTATTTTTTAAAAAATCAGTGATGTTCATATTTGCTCCATTAGTTTGTTATCGTTAATTTATTATTTATTTTTTAATATAGTGAAATGTCAATTTAGTCATCATCTTTAAAAATCTCAATTATTAGAGTCGTACAAAAATATCTTCTCAAAAAAATTTTCAATGGTCATTTTCTTTCTCTCTCTATCTATCTCTCTATATATATATATATATATATATATATATATATATATATATATATATATAATCCAATCTACCGTTATCCTTTACCTCTTCTCTCACTCATTTTCTTATTTTATTTATTTAATACTGTACTTTTTCATTCATTTTTCTCTATTAAATCTCAACTATATTTTTCAATCATTTTCTTTTCTCTAATAATTTACTTTTTATGATCATATTAAGTAAAAGATCAGTGGATTCTTCTTCTCGCAACCATATCCCCAAATGCGATTGCTTTAAGAATTATAGAATTTGGATTTCAAATTCTATAATTCCCCAAATACATAAAAGATCGGTGGATTCTTCCTCTGGCAACTATATCCCCAAATGCGATTGTTTTAAGAATTATAGAAATTGGATTTCAAAGCAACTACACACTAGAAGTTGTAGATTCTATGGATGTCCAAATTTGGGAGGGAGGGGCTATTATTCATTGTCAACAGTAACTTTAAAGTTTAGCATCCAATAATATTGTTTACTTTTATTCCAATTAATAGTGGTTTAAAAAGCAAATTCATACAACTCTATATAATTTTCTTCTTTCTTCATTTACTAATTATTTTTATATTTTTACAGAGTAATGAACATTATAATTATTTTGCTTAGATTATTGATACACACAATAATATTGTTAGTTAAAGTACCAATCACAGGCATTTCAAGAAGTTATGGAGCATTTTATTCAAAAGTTAGAAAGATAAGCTTTATTTTTATTTAAGTTGCTTGTATCTTTGGTGATAGCTAATATTTTGTTTAATTTAACAATATAATAAAATGTGATGTAGAGAAAGTTGCATTGTTTGTGATAAAGTAGTAGGATTGCCATAATATATTCTAGTTAGTGATGAAATAGTAGTTGTTGTGTGAAACATTATTTGTGATAAAATTAGTTATAAACTAGTAGTTGTTGTAATGTAATTGAAGTATTGTTTATGATAAAGTTTATATCATTTTGGAAAAAAATTGTTCTACAAGAAAATTCGAGTGACCACAATTCTCCTCACAAATTATATCCATTCAATGTATCCAACAACCTAGTAGTTCTATACAAACATAATGCCATTCATAACTTACTGTTAAGACCAAAAATATTACCACATGGTAAGAAGTACGAGCAACATGATTGGGCTGATCATAAGATCAAATTAAGAGATGGCACGTGGCACGGAATGGTCACATTGGTTAACTGATGACATCATGAGCCGATGGTAGAGAATAAATTTTGATGGAAGATGAGTTTTGATCGGCTGTCCAAGTGAAGATTTGTCATCGGTTCTTTTAGCCGATGGATGATAAGAATTAAATATAGAATCGGTCCTCAGCCTTATGAGCCGAATAAAGATGTGGACAGAAACCGAAAGGAGATAGTTTTGGAGATGGGCATTGAGAAGTGATAAGATCTTGCAACAAATGCCAGTGTGGCATGTAACATCCATTATCGGTGGTTGTCAAAGATTATTCAATATCCGGGAATGAACATGGATGGAAAAGGTGAGACTGTTAGATTGAAGATAGGGAGTCCCGAAGTAAGGTAACCAACAAATTTGTAACAATTTCCAGTAGAATACGTTGTTATCCTAGACGACGGTTAACTTTTGTACATGTATGTTCACAGAGTTTCTTGTAAAAATGGGTCTTACAATCGTGTAAGCCAGCGACCATCCCTACTTTTCAATATATTCAATTCCTGCATTTACAACTTTTCTAGATTAAGATTTACTGCTTTCCTTTACAGCTTTCCTTACTGTTTTCTTAGGAATAGTCTTAATCCTGTAACTATTTTCTTTTTAAGCAATACAAGACGATTCGGTCTGATTGAACCGAGTCGATTCTTTAAAGCCTTTTTGAGTAATCGTTCGATAGTTAGTCGGGCTCTTCTAGGCTGGACTCCGTACTGTATTTGATTGAAGTGAACCCGGCCGAGCAGATCCTTCATCTGCCTAATCGTTTGTTTTTGGCACGCGACACATTTCAGAGGGTCAACATTCGGAGCTGATCGAAGACCGGACAGGGTCAACGGTCAATGCGACTTTTCGGCATGAACACTCACTTTTCTATTCAAACCAAAATGTTCTATATAAGTAAAATCAAATTATATCTATTTAAAGTACGAAAATAACTGATAATTCCATATAAAGACAATGCCTCTCTCAAGTTACATATATATTTAAACCAAAATGTTCCATACAAGTATAACAAAATTGTTTTAGAACTCTCATTCTAATTACCCACCAAATTACACAAATTCAATGTATCCAAAAAACATATAGTTTTTGAAAGTTGCTAGGTACCCATAAATTACCTCCATTCAGACCAACAACCCAAAAACGATATGAATTAATTCTTTCACTACATCAACTCTTTCATTGAACTGAATCTTGATTTTTTAAACATCCCATTGCATCAATTTCACTTATGGCACTTCCTTGTTGGGACTGTGAGATCGTCACTTCACCAGTTATCCGTCTTGATCTTGATGCTAATCTCTTTTCTCTACGCCTATATTTTTTTTAGTAGTTAGTAATGTAGCGAAGAAAAGAAATTGAAAGAGAATTTTGCTTGTCAGCATAGTACCTTGTGCCACTACTAGTACTTGCTTGAGATGATGCTTCAGATTGCGAATTCGTAATGATAAGAGTTCTTGCAAGTTTTTGCATGGTGGCCTAATTGGTGATATCTTTTGCATCGATGTCTTTTCTTAATTACCATCTTATTTGATATTGTAATTCTTTTCTTTCGATATCTTCTAGCTAACCTATTTAAAATAGAAGGTAATACACAACTGATTGGTACTAGGTAATGGTGCAATACTAGTAAAGTAGGCCTCCTTATATTTGGTTACAATAAAATATAGGTGAACATATTTTTTTTCACTTTTCATGTCTTAGTTTACCTATAAATGTCATTGCATGACTGCATGACACATTTTTTACTTGTCATATTATTTTGAATGAGATCCAATTACTTCTATTGAAAACTCATCACTCCATACTATCTCATATTAACTCAAACCCTAAAAATTGTGAAGATTAGATAGGACTATATGTATCCAACATGAAGAGATGCTAGTAAACTCAAGTTAGCATATATGCAATTCATTAGTTTATAGGACTATATGCATTTTACAAACTTAGCCATTGAGTTTTATTAAGTTAAGAAAATCAAAATTCTATAAGATTAGGCAAGATAGCTTATCTAATATGAAATAGGTAAATTAGACCTTACTTATGAACTCACTTAGGCAAGATAGTTTAAATCAAAACTAACTTAAGCAAAAGATAGCTTAAAATAAAAAATCATTGCAATGAACTAACTTCTTACCTTACTTATCTTACATATTGTGATATCTCAATAGTCCCATACCGGATGAAAATGGAATTGTGATTGGGTATATAAGAGACAATGGACACTAGTAATAATAACTGAGGTTAAGTGTTTTGGGTTGTGGTTTGGACCCAACGAGTTATTATTGCTAGTGAACCATGTCGTTACACATATTTGATTACTATTGGTACAATTTTATGATCCCACTTTCTTTCTCTATTTCTTCTCTCTCCATCTTAACAATTATTTTTTGTCAGATAGTCAATGGTATAAACCTATCGTCAGAAATCCATGTATTAAATGATTTAGAAATATTATTAGTCAAGTAATCGCACTTAGCATTTGTCCCGAATTACTTTGACTCTACGAATAGCCATGGTTGTCCCGCAAGTACTCAATAGTCATTGGGTTTGCTTCATACACCTTAGCAATGCAAGCTTCATAAACATTTGGTGTATATGCTGATCTTGTTGTAGCCCACAAATTGTCTTCATAACAGTTCCCACGAAATTTCTTTTTGAAGTTGTTGTAAAGATGACACATGCATTCTCTATATTCAATTATTGGATATACAACTTGAACGACCTTATCTAAGCCTTTTTGTCTATCCGAGGAGAACACTAGGCCTTCGGGTTCTCCTATAGTAGTCTTCAACCCACGAAGAAACCATTCCCAATTGTTGGAGTTTTTCGACTCGACAACACCATAAGCAATCGAAAAAATTGATTTATTTTCGTCAATATTTGTAGCTGCTATAAGCACCCTCTATACTTTCCTTTAAGATGACATCCATCTAATACAACATAAGGTCTACATCCAGTGAGAAATCCTTGTATGCAACCACCAAAAGCAATAAAAATTGTTGAAAATGATACTATTGATTAATAACTTGCAACTTTACCTCCACATGACTACCAGAATTTCTTCTAACAATTTCTTTTTTAAAATAAAAGATTCTTTCATATGACTCCTCCCACTTTCTATAAATTTTAGACATTGCCATTTCTTTTTCCCTAAAGACCTTGCAATAGGTCAAGTCCACATGATATTTTTGTTCTAATCTTTTACGCAATTTGCTTGTAGACAAATCTCCTTCCAACTGTAGCCACTTGATGACCCTATTGCACACCCAAGCTTATGTTGCTACTTTGTTTCGACACCTATTGATAGATGTACAAGTGTACCCTCCTTATAAAGTTTTCACCTATAATAAAAATATTAGTTAGAAATGTAAGTAATTTTTATTTATTTAAAAAAGTGTGATGTTAAAAATACATTAAAAATGTATAAATGTATGTGTTGAGACCAGAATTTTGCCATGTGAAGGAGTGACACGTGGTATATACCATCGGCTGAAGGTATCAGCCGATGGGGCTTTGAGTCAACAAAGAAGGAACTCGCGTCTCAATTAAGATCGATTCCAGCCGTGCAAGAATGCGGCACGCGATATCAGTTATAGGCTAAGAACTTTGGCCGATAGGAGAAACAACTGACACAAGGATTATCACATCGGCTAGGGTCAATTGCGCTTGAATGAGGGCATTCGACCGCCCTGAGCAGTCGACGGAAGACAGGTTAGCCGGAGAGGAGTCTCTGTTCCGGTCCGGATCGATCTTAGTCACGATACCGCCCTGAGCAATCGACGGAAGACAGGTTAGCCGGAGAGGAGTCTCTGTTCCGGTCCGGATCGATCTTAGTCACGATAAGGCACAAGACATGATAAATGCTGTCGGCCTAAGACACCAGCCGACAAAGTAGTCGGTCGACTAGAGAAGTGGTCAACAGGAGGATTGTCGTCTCATCAGGCGAAGTCGAGGTCAAACCTCAGCGCTCAAAGCTGCAGAAGGAAAGATCTTGAACGGAATAGTGCGAGATTAGGGCGCAAGTCTCGCAGTTAATCCGGAAAGGCAAGAAACTCCCAGTGACGGTAAGCGCGGAGAATCATGCTCTGGCGCAACGAATGAGGGGATGAATTTAGACGGAAAACGACTACCACCCTATTAAGGATAATCGATTAAAAAGAAGTCGTTGAGGACTTCACGTGATTCTCCCCAAATTACGCCGATGAATTTAAAATTCAAATCGGCGCCCAAATAACTTGGATCGGGACGTATATAAATACCTGAACTATCGAAGAGATCGGGGCCAGCAATCTCATAAGCTCGGTACCACCTCAACTTCTTCATTTATCTAAGAGTAGGTTAACTTAACTCTTTTTTTTTTTCTTTTAAATTATTTTCCTAGGAGTAGGCTTAATTGTAATCATTCTATTCCTTTTTCTCCACTTGTATCTCTTTTTTTTATCAATATAAAGTGTAAACCGGCTCAGCCGTGTCTTTATCTTATTTTTTCCTTTAGAGTGTAAACCGGCCAATCAGTTGTGTCTTTATTGATGATTTTTGTGCTTTAATGTTACAATCGGCTCATTAGCCGTACATTTATATCTCTACCAGGTTCGACTACCCTAAGTCGAAACCGGCGATCCCTCTGAACCTCCGTAAACCCGCTTCGGCTGTCCTCAGGCGAGCGATCGTGAGAAGTTACCAGAGGAGAATCCGGCCGAGCGGATCCCTCCTCGGCCCGATCGCTTGATTGTTGGCACGCGGCGCACTTCGACACCTCTAGAGGGTCACCCAAAGGGGCCGATCGCGCGCAAGCCACATTTTGGCTCCAACAGTATGATGCTAAAAATACATAAAAAAAAGGAATAATACTAGTGCTACCTGAAAAGTTAAAAAATTTTGAAGTCTAGATGCGTAGATTCACCACTTGCAATTAGATTTTGAGCATCTTGCAGTTACTCTCAAAAGATTACTTTCTTGTAGTTTATACTCAAACACATTTAACAAGGCAAAATGAGTTTGAGCACCAATAAATGAAGCAACATTTGGGTAATTAGCTCTATCTACATAATAGGGTTATTTTTATCATATAGAATTACCTCACCATGCTTCTTTATTTGTTACTTCTTAACCAACTTTATCCACTAAACCAACTTCAACAAATTCACCAACAGTTTCTTCATTTGTTACTTCTTCACCAACATTACCCACTTCACCAATATCACCGATTGCTTCTTCATTTGTTACTTCTTCACCAACTTGATCACCTCCACCAACTTCACCCACATTGTCATCATCATTCATACCAACATTGCCCTCGTGTGCCTGAGTGTTGGTGTCTTCCGCACTAAGTATAAGAATACTAATTTCTCCACTAATATAGTCTAAAGGCATACCTTTCGACTGAATGGTTGCAAATATTTTCACTTCTTTCATATCTTTGTATATAGAAAATATAGCCATGAATTCCTATTTTGTGAATACTTGAATGAATCTCTTCGGTTGAACAGTTCTTGCTACATACCATATCCCGATATTCTCTGTAACACTCCAATTCCATAGTGATCGTACATCTCGACAAAATTTGATGAGATTGTAACTATTAATATCTATCATCAGTACTTTCTTCTTACCATCACATTATCTTAATCCACAGACAGTTTTGACTATTTTAAAGTACTCTGCATAATTAAACTTTACTTGAAAAATATTATTTTCATCTATTTTGTCCAACTGCAAAAAAAAAGTAAATAATAATGAATTAGCTTCTAGTCTCATATATTTTATATAAAGTTGATAATGAAATTTGTATAATTTACTAATTTGGATGCTTCAACAAAAGTATTATACATTTCTCAAAAATATACTAAATTACAGCTCCATGAGACCAAAGTTAAACTTCATATAGCCAATCATAATCATAAGAACAAATCAATCGAAAAAGTATCAAATTAATCCAAAATTTTTGATTAATTACTATATCTAAGTCGCATGCATAGCATGTACAATCATACATTATTTTTCAATCACCATTGTTTTGAGAACTACTGTGACCTCTTACACTTTTTTTTTTTTTTGAGCGACATAAGAAAGAATCATAGAAAAAATTAAATTTTTTTAATAAAATATATAAAAAATAAAACAAATTAACAACACATCAATTTAAAATATATCAAATTGATCCAAAATAAGGACGAAGAAACCTTAGTTACAGATTCGAAACCAGCACGAGGGAAAGAGGAAGAGAAAGAGAAAGAAGAGTTTTTATTGCTAGGATTTTGACCGAGAGAAGAACGTGAAGAGAAGGCAAAAAGTTTTGATCGTGGGAGGGTTTCGAATGTTGGCTTCAATCGCGGGAGTCGTTCGTCTTCAACTAGAGCTAGGGCCCATCTTAATGGGATTATAATATTAGAAGTCACTAACAAAAGTTAAATATTTTATCTATATTAACTATATTTTTCTAACGGACACTAACGGTAAAAAATATATATATATATATATATATATATATATATTTGAAACCGTAAAGACTTTTGAAGGAATATATATAAAAATTTAAATTTTATACGAATATATTTAGTATTCGATATTTTTACAGAAAACTGTATAAATTTAACTAGTTCTTTTAAGTACTTATGGCATGTTTAAAGCTTTCACAAATGGTGTAGAGAAAAACTGGTCAAATATCATATTTGCAAGGATTAATCCAAGCATATATCTTATCTGGCAAAATGCTATGTGTACACTCCCTGTGGGGTGTACATCCTGCACCCCCACCCATTCAATGGATGGGAGTGTGGTAAGGGGTCACTTCAAGTGATCCCTAAATACACCCCATCCATCGGATGGATGGAATGTATGATGTATGCAGCACTCCTCATCTTACCTGCTAGGGTTACATATTATCAAATTAATTGGGATTATAAATAATTGTGATTAAATAGAATTGTTTGAAAACTCCTCTTGTATCCCACTTGAGTGATCTACTTATTGTTTGTGTAGGCTTCATTTGAGATTGTAAGGTAGCGTTTGGTTCGGGAATTAGTGAGAATTAGTAGTACCAGGTACAAGTATAAAGTTGAGTATAAGATAGGATAAATAAAAATAGTGTTTGGTTGGGATATAGGTTTGTACCAGGTATAAGAAAAATAATGTTTGGTTGGGATTGAAGAATAAGAGGGATAAATAGTTGACTTTTGAGTAAAAAGACGAAATTGCCCTTTGACCTTTTTATGTGTGGGTAAAAATTGGTAAATAAATATTGTATTATATCTTTTTAAATATAATATTTGTAATAAATATAATTTAATTAATTAGATAATATATAAAATTAGTGTTAATTTCTTTGATGTAAAAAATTATTAATTTGATATAAAAATAATAATAAATATTTCTTGTAAGATATATAATTTAAAAAATTCAATATTTAGTGTTAAATAGTGTTAAAAGTACTGCTAATTTTTTTTATTTAATATTAATTATGTACTATTTAATATATATTGTACTTATCTATAAATTAAAAAATTTAATTGTATATAAATTCAGTGTTAATTATCTAATTTTAATAATGGTTTAATATTATTGTAACATTACAAAAATTTTTCCTGGTAATATATAATGTTTTAAAAAACCAATAACTAGTGTGAATTAATGTTACAATTACATTTAATTTGTTTTATTTTCTAAAATTAATATTAATTATTTATTTTGCATTGGGAACAAGGATGCGGTACGGGGACGAAGTTTTTTAGCCGGCGGCGACGATAATGCTACAGGGAAGGCCGAGAGGTGACGGCGGATACGATAATAAAAAATAATTATTATTTATTTAATTTAAAAAAATACATAATTAGTTTTAATTAGTGTTAAAATAAAAGTTAATTAAATACAAAAATCATCAGCATCAGCATCATCATCAAAATTACTCAAAATTTAAAAAATATGTATTACTTTACAATAATTATAATATTAGCATTATGTAAAAAGCTATTATGTTTAAAATTCAATACAAAATTTAAACTTCGATACATTGAACCATCCATTATAACTGCAACAACATTTTTGGCATTTAGCGAGGTTGATTGTAGCCAATCAAAGTTGTAATAAATGTATATCATGTAGCACGAATATTCATATGTCTCGATACAACAACAAATTACACAACAAATTACTATATGAAAATTATTAAAAATATCCTTCCGCAATGAGCATTATTATAAGAAACACCATAAAGTCATCATCATCATCTAAAATAATCATCATCAATTCAAGCAACCTGGAATTACCTACACTTTCATAAAATGTAGGATCCATAATATCTGCATCGAAATTGCACCAAATTAGCGAGAAATCATGATAAGTAAACATAATGTAATATCTATCGATATGAAATACCAACATTCAAGTTATATATACTTAATTGCAACCAAACAGTCCTACTAAATATTACAAACCTCGTACTAACAGTGCAACTTTTCAAAATACATGTTCGAACAGTTTTCTACTACTACAAGTTAAGATAAATTATGTTACATTGGTTGTATTTACACTACTTAATTAAACATAGAAAAATGTCCACTAATTGCCGGGGAAAAAAGGTCGATAGATCAAATTATCTTTCTCTAATTGCATTTCCACCCAGTCTTTAGCAAGATCGTCATTCATTGTCATAAAGAGTTGACGATTCTGGGAATCTTTCAAAGCTTCGCCGGCCGCCAAAATCTTACGATTGTTGAGGCCTTGCATCTGGTATACGCGCAGCATACATCCTCGATTGGAGGAATAGGGCGGCGACCTTCAGAATCCCTATGATACATTTGCTTACAAAATCAAATTTATCTTTTCCTAACTGTAACATCTCTGTCACAGCCTCAGCGATGGTGTCGGTTTTCTTCCGCCGTCCACCACTCGACGGTCGGTTTGTTCGTTGGCTACGCTCGGGGAGTGGGGAACGAGGCCTCTTGCTGCCAGAGCTGTGTCCCGACGCACTGGTATTCTTGTTGGGGTGATGAGGGCTAGGTGTGCATTCGGGTTCTCCACCTTCCATGAATTCATTCATTGGTGGCCCAGATGACCCTGCTTCAAATGGAGGCGGTAAGAGATATAAACCTTCCAATCTAGGAGCAATTATGTTATCATCCTCACCAGGGGATGATGAGGACGAGCTAACTACAGTGGTAGTGGGCGGCATGACAGAAGAAAAGCTATATCTGCCGCTTGCGGTCGTCTTCTCCGTAAGGAACTCAATATCCTTATAGGGAGGAAATGCTTTATCTCTACATCTGGCATAGGCCGGGTTTTCCTGAAGGTAGGTTAATTATATTAGTCTAACAATAAGAATTATATTCGATTAAAAATTATGAAAACCGAAATGGAATCACATTACCGCGATCACCGCATCCCAGTCAGCACTATCGCTAGGCGTGGGTATATTGAGGTTAAAATCCCATCCCCATCCGCTCTTGTTGACCAACGAATGGTATAACGAGAAAGTGCGCTTCAAGACTTTCAATCTATTTTTTACCTGATCCTTTGTAAGGGTTAAATTATTTCGTCTATTTATCTCTCCAACAACTCTAACCCATGCAAGGGTCGTGAATGTTCCATGAACATTATTGCCTAAGGCATGTTCCTCAGACAACAACACTAACAGACAAGCATCCAACGACGCGGTCCAGTTGGGTGTTCGCGACCACGCTTGAGAGCGAGATCCACTGGCACCTTGTGGGTTATTCATGTCCCCCTGACTGCTTTGATCGGGAATTACAAGTCTCTTAAAAGGACGCATCTGTAGTTAATGGACGTACTCCTTTATATATTTATCATTGTGCAACTAGAATTTCAAGTTTGTTCAATAAATATAAAAGGGCAAAGCATAAGTGGTATTATATGCAAATAAAAAAAGGTTTGACTAGTTGAATGAAAAATTTGCGAAGCAAACAATATTACAAATGACCTATTAAAATAAGTTAAACACATGTAAGGTAAGGGGTCTGTCAAATTTATCAAGATTCCAAAAGAAAATTGATTTTTCAAATGCAAATCATAACTGGCATACAAAGTTTGTGATACAAAACAAATTGCACAACATATAATAAATAAAGACATGTATGCTAAGGGAGATGTCAGATAGAAAAATGAAGACTACATATTTATAATTGCAACACATCATTGCCATCAACAGTTATCGATACTGACGTCCAATAGGATATGCGATTCTTACAAATTTTGTTCTTTGTACATAATTGCAAAATGATTTTTTTTTTTTTTGGTACACGGGCTCAAGTGGTTGCCAACAAGCAAGGGGGTGCAGTGGATTATACATCCATGCCATCCATCTATTGCCAATGGCAACCGTCATCATTGCCGAAATTAATTTTGTTCTGTACACGGGCTCAAGTGGTTTCCAACAAGCAAGGGGTTGCAGTGGATTAAAAATCCGTGCCATCCATCTATTGCCTATAGCAACCGTCATCATCGCCGAACAAATTTTGTTATGTACACGGGCTCAAATGGTTTCCAACAAGCAACGGGTTGCAGTGGATTTACATCCATGCCATCCATCTATTGCCTATGGCAACCGTCATCATCGCCAGAGAGAATAACAATCATCCCACAATAACATACTGATTCATCATGCGATACCAGCATCACCACATATTTAGGCACATATTAGATATAGAAGAAATATCAATCTCATGTAAACCTACTTCGAGACAACACTGGACAAGCAGAGACAAAGGATTAGGATAGCACCTTTGGCGGGACAGAGAAGAGATCGGGCACAGATCTGTTAATAGTAAGGAGAGTAGATCCAGCACACAGGGTGGGCAATGCTCGGGCACAGAGGCAGCCGCGGGCACAGATCACGCACAGCGGGGCACGGATCACGCAGAGAGGGCCGCAAATCACGCACAGCGGGGCACGGATCAAGCACAGAGGGCCACAAATCACGCACAGAGGGGCACGGATCACGCACAGAGAGCCACAAATCACGCACAGAGGGGCACGGATCACGCACAGAGGGGCACGGATCACGCATAGAGGGCCACAAATCACGCACAGCGGGGCACAGATCACGCACAGAGGGGCACGGATCACGCACAGAGGGGCACGGATCACGCACAGAGGGCGCAAGGGTCGCGGCGAGGACGAAGGAGGAGGTCAAGGGCGTCGGATGGCGGAGGAGATCCGAGAGGGCGTCGGATGGCGGAGGAGATCCGAGAGGGCGCAAGGGTCGCGGCGAGGAAGAAGGAGAAGGTCACGGGCGTCGGATGGCGGAGGAGATCCGAGAGGGCGCAAGGGTCGCAGGCGAGGACGAAGGAGAAGTCAAGGGCGTCGGATGGCGGAGGAGATCCGAGAGGGCGTCGGATGGCGAAGGAGATCCGAGAGGGCGCAAGGGTCGCGGCGAGGAAGAAGGAGAAGGTCACGGGCGTCGGATGGCGGAGGAGATCCGAGAGGGCGCAAGGGTCGCAGGCGAGGACGAAGGAGAAGTCAAGGGCGTCGGATGGCGGAGGAGATCCGAGAGGGCGTCGGATGGCGGAGGAGATCCGAGAGGGCGCAAGGGTCGCGGCGAGGACGAAGGAGAAGGGCTAGGGCTTCGGATGGGGGAAGAGATCGGTCGGATGGGGGAGGAGATGGGGTCGGATGGGGGAGGAGCTGGGAGAAGAGGACGAAGGAGAGGGGACTGATAGGGCAGGGGCAATAATGGATGAGAGAGAAAATTGATTAATTCGGGGGGGGGGGGGGGGGGAGGGATGGAATCCAAGTTGTACCGATACAGTGGGCAAAAGGGGGGGATTCGAATTCCCCCACTATTCTAAAGTGTTTGGGTACAAAGGGGGGGGATATCCCCCTTTGTACCCGAACCAAACAGTGGCTAAGAGACTACCCTATATGAGATAATGAGTTTCATACATAATATTATATTATGCATATGGCAATAAATTGATTATAATATATGTTTTAGGATCCCATTAGAAAATAAAAACATATATATATATTTTTTTTTTTATTCTAACTTTATTTTTCTTTATAATGACTGATGCATCTCCGTACCAAACGGACTATTAATCTCAGGGACGAAGCCAGAATTTAATTATGAGGGAGCCAAATTAAAATATATTCAAATAAAAATTTTAGTGCATTATCAATTTTTTTTTAAAAAAAATTATTAATTAAATAATTAATATAAAAATATTAAAAATTTTTAATTTAAAAATATTTAATTTTTAATTATTTTATTTATATTATTTTATTCAAATAACTAAAAATTTTACTAAATATAACCGTAATTCAATTAGATCAATGACTTTAGCTAAAAGATGTATTAAATCTAGTATAATATTTTATTTAGTTAAATAAAACAGCTTACCAAAAATAGTTAGAAATTTAAAAAATATGAAATAAAAAATTTGGAGTTAAAATATGTATTTCAAATATAAGTACGAGACTCCTAATATATTTTCATCTATTTAAAATATATACAAATAAAAAATAAAGAAAATTATGTTGGCATAAAAATAAATATTAAAAAGTTAAGGAAGGCCATTATTATTTAAAAAAGAGAAAGTGATAAATTAGTATCAAGGACTATTGTGTAATATTAAAATATTGAGGGGGGGGCCATGGCCACCTTAGGCCCTACTATGGCTTCGTCCCTGTAATAATCTCTTGCTTCATTTTTAGATAAAAATGGATGGAGAAATTCTTGGCTACAGGCAATTCGGAAATAGCTCTCTACCATTTTCTTTTTCTTTTTTTTTATTTTTTTTTTATTTTTTTATTTTTTTATTTTTGTTGATCGAGATATCTAATCTTCTAATTATTTTTATTTGATTTTTTATACTCAGTTAAATTAAAAGTTTTATCAATTTTACGTCTCTTTTAATAATTTTAACTGTTACTGATCTAATTTTACTTGCTAATAAGTAATGGAGTTTTTTTTTTTTTTTTTTTTTTTTTTTTTTTTTTTTTTTTCCTGAAAGACTTAAGGATTAATAAAGTTATTAAATTTGGTAAAGCACCAGTAAATTCGATCAAATTTTAAAATTTTTGGCCAAAATCACTTAATTCAAAAAATTGAGCAGATTAAAGGGTCTCAATCAAAACAAAATAGTTAAGGGGATGTCTCTGTACATTTTCAGCTTCGTTTTAATCCAATTTATAAGTGCAAACTCCAAAGGGCATCCCACCACATGTTGTTCAAAGACTTCAGGAAGCTACTCATTTTTCTCTGTAGAAGTTTCATGCATACCAGTTGAAATTTGCATTTGCTTGGAGGTATTTTCTTAGAGGAAAATCATCTCCAAAATCAATAAAATTACCAGTCAATTTACAAACTCTTACACCACCCTAAAACCAAAGGCAAAGGATTACCTTTAACAAATATTTCTTTTTATTGCAACACTACCAAAGATCTCTTATTTCCTCTCACCATTTACCAACTAAAATTCCCACCTTCCACTGCAGTTCCAACTATGTATGAACCTATCTATCAATACAACCAAAAGTAAAAAAAAAGAAAGAAAGTAGAGAAATCAACAAGCAATCTGATCTCTGAAGGAAGAAATCTCCTCAAATATAGGCAACCTCTTAGACTGGAAAGGTGTCCACTCATTGATCAGAACATCCAATCTCTCTATCATCTCTTCTCCAATGCTGTACTGATCTAGTTCTACCGGCGAACCGCCCGGCTGTAGCTCCATCTCCTGCAGCAGCTCCTCTGCCCGGCTCACTACCTTGCAGTCGTCAGATCCCGAGAATTTGCCGAGCGCCACGTCGCAGAGCGTCTGGCGGGCCTCGTCTGCCCGGCCCTGCTTCACAAGGCAAAGCCCAAGATTGCAGGCCTTGTTGGCGTCCGGATCGATCGTTTGGGCCTTTCGGTATACGATTTCCGCTGCAACGTAGTTGTTTTGTTGCATGTAAGCCCACCCCAAATTGCCCTGCCCAAGGAAATTTATTAAAGAGCTAATTCATCAACTTGTACTTAACAACGTACAAGTTAAAAGATCTAATAGCTCTAGCTATTTGCATAACAACGTAAGCTTACTATATATATGTTATCTCAATTCTCAAGTACTTAAAAACCCCACTAAAAGGTAAGGTGATTGGTTTCTCAATAATTATAACATGAAATATAAGTGATTACATAGGGAGATTTGAACCCAAGTTACTCACTCAAATTAATTAATATAATTGGTGCAATGCCATCAATATTATATATATCCTAACACATTTTCTACCTTATGACGTACGTTACTTTTCTCAAATTCTTCTTGAAAACAAAATTTACTACAAATTTCAATGTGATGCTAGTAGTAGCAACAGCAAAGGATGGTAAGATGAACTGTAACATATAATTTATACCAGAACGCGAGAGGTCTCTTGCTTGATGGAGACCTGGAACTTCTTGCCATGAGACCGCGCTGTTTTCGTAGCCTTTCCGTTGAAGGCCTCCCCAAGGTATATCATCTTCAGCTTGTGCTTCAAGAGCTCGATTTGCTCCTCAATCCTCCGACATTTCTAACCACAACAAACACAACTACTTAGATAAAAGCACTAAAGCCATAGCTATCTAGCTATGTGCATGGTACTATTTATTATTAGGTGTGATCGATCGATCGAGATACCTTATAAAGGTCGATGAGGACGTTGTCGAGGGATTCTTGCGCATTCTTGGAGCAAAGGTGTCGAAAGGAAACGATGGCTTCGATCGCTTCTTCTGCGCGATCCTGCCGCTTCATTACGACAGCCATGTCCTTAAGTGCACTGTCCACTCTATCACCTGCGTTGATCGCCTTCCAAAACCACACGATTGCGGCTTCTGGGTCTTTCTCCACTAGCTGATCGATTCATTTCATTGCAGGTTGCCAAGTTTAGTAAGAATCAAAACTAGCTTCAATAAACAGATCTAAAAAGCTACAAATGGAACAACTAGATTCATTTAAAGCATCAAGCTGCGAGTTCCACACGACATATATAGAACAAAAGGAAAGGAGTTAATGTGTTTATAATTGATATCTTGAGGTGATTTTATCAGCAGTTTAGTAAGTTTATTAGCTCTCTATTAGCTCTCCTACATTAGTAATAGGGTCCATCTGTGTTTCTTATAAGAGGACATCGAAAGGTGCCCGTGGACCTGGTTGGATTTGGATAGTTGATATATTGTACTCGTATCTTAAAAAAAAAAAAAATGGGTTGAAGAAAATATATATTCTATCCATTTAAATAAGGTCGGATCCGGATCTGGATACTTAAATTAGTAATATATCCATCGAATCTATTTGAGCAGATATGGATAGCGACTACCCGTATACTATCCACTTACAGTTTGATAACGGGATAAGGCAATACTAGTTATACTAGAAATAAATATAAAGTATGGAATTAGTGTAAAAAAGCGTTTGGGAAGGTTGCAGGGATAAAGATTTTGTATTTGGTATGATAATGAAGAATAAGAGGAATAAAGAGGTTTATTTGGGGTAAATAACCTTTTTGCCCTCAAACTTTATTATATGATTGTTAAATTCTAATTTCTTTATTTTACTTAATGGATTAAAGCTTTACAAAAAATAAGATAAAATCAAAATCAAAATCAAAATCAAAATTAAAATCAAATTATATTTTATGAAACCAATATTAAATTTAACATTATATTTGCTCTATTGTTTTTTAAAAATTCGAAATATTCATCATATTTTTAGAAAAATATTTTTTTCATGAAAAAAAATATATGCTATTTGTCTGCTATAAATTTCATATTATTTCGCTACTAATATATACAATTGGTTAAATGACCTTTTTGCCCTCAAACTTTATTATGTGATATAACTTGTTAAATTCTAATTTCTTTATTTTAATTAATGGATTAAAGCTTTACAAAAAGTAAGATAAAATCAAAATCAAATTATATTTTATTAAAATAATATTTAATTTAACATTTTATTTGCTCTATTTTTTTAAAAAAATAGAAATATTCATCATATTTTTAGAAAAATATTTTTTTCATGAATAAAGCTATATGCTATTTGTCTGCTATAAATTCCATATTACCTCCCTACTAATATATACAATTTATATTTAATACCCAGTTCCGGGTCTAGATCGGGTACGGATACTCATATGTATATATTTGTTATAAACTTCATTAAATGATTTATGAACAAATTAACATAAATCTTTTACTATAAAAAACGTGCTTTATAATGTATTGCATCTAACCCAATAAAATTCGTTTAAAAGAAATAACAAAATATCCGAATACAAGAAAGGCACACAACTTTTTACAAGCACAAGAGCCATGAAAAAGCTATCATACTTCACCGGATATTACTATGGGGCATTTTACGGGATCCATATTCGGATTCGGATCCGAGATCGATTAGGATCCGGGATCATATCCGGATCGTAGACCGGATCCAGATCCGGGACTGGATCCGGATTTGAAAACTATTCTAAACCCTACCGATTAAAAGGTCGGATCTGGGTCAAGTACAAGTCAAGTATGGTTATAAAATATTCGAACCTATATTCAAAATTTCAATGGGTAATTTTTTTTTTCTGTATACTATCCTTTTTTTTATCTGGTTTGGTTCGGGTCCGAATCTGGGTAGGGTCTAGATCAGGTATAAGATATTGAATATTTTGAACAGTTTTAAGGACATGAAATAGTGCATACTATAAACTTTTTGTCCTTTGGATCAAATTCTATTCTACCAACCCCCACTAAACCCTAAGTATGCAAGGGCTAAAATGTTGTGAGGACACGCTAATCATGCCCTCACAAAAGGATACTAGCTAGCATTGGCAACGCTAATAAAGAATGTGCCACATCAAATGGGTTTTATCTAAATGTTTGGCGCTTCTAAAGCATCAACAAAAATTAAACAAAGTACTATTTAAGTAGAGCTATTCAGAAAAGTTGTAATAGCTTTCTCATTGAACCATGCCACAACTTAGTGGTGAAGCTAGAAGCAGAAGGGTTTGACGGAGCTTCTGCAATTAGGACTCAGTAGATCCTTTATACTTACCACTTCACGATGAACCGTAAACTTTTTGAATAGAGAGAATCTATATCAAAAGGTTGGCCAAAAGGGCACAAAAGGCATTAACACAATAACTAAGTCCATCATCATCTCTTCTACTGAAAAATATTAGAAATTTTTTTCAAATTAATTTTTTTAGTCAAATAATATTTAAATTCGAAATACTATCATGCAATTCCTATTATATTGTTAATAAAAAATAAAACAAAGATTAGATGAGGTCTGTGTATGTCGTGGCGTGCGTTAGCACTGTCCTAGAAGCGAGATTGCCCTTCCACGTGCGAGGCTCTGGCAATCACCCCTAGCGATACAACGACTACGGTCCACCTCGTCGGCACGAGTCTAGGATGGCGCATAGCGAACATAACGGCTTTCAGAGATCCAATAAAAATAGAAGCTCGAAGTAAAAAAGAAGAAGAATATAATTCTCAGTGTATGAGTACTCTGTAAAATAGTAAGCTTATGCTGTAGCTAATCTCTTAACCAACTCCTCTTGCTCTATATATAAAGAGTCCAAAGAGAGAGCCCAATAACCCACGAAGAAACAAGCTCCAAGGGTTAGCTATCTCGGGTAGCCCACAAGCTCCTTTCCAAGGAAGGCTTTTGGGTAGCCCGAGATGCAACTTTCCAAGGTTGGTTAAGCCAAAAAGAAAAGTCAAAATAAAATAAAACCGGGTCGAGATCATGCCGCCGCCCACCCGACCCGACTCGGGCTCGTGCCGTGTGCGTGTGTGTGTTTAGAAGATCGAAGCCCTTGCTCTCACTTTCTCCTAACAAACACATGCCAAAGTGAAGGAATATATAAACACTTTCTATATGTGATGAGTTCCCGATGTGGGACAAAACATCACATGTAGAAGAAAATGGATTTAGGCTTCCAGACAAAGTCCAAGAATATTGGGCCGCCCAGAAAAATCTAAAGGCCAAAACAAGTTTGAAATCACATAAAACCTAATTAAATTCCAACAATGAAAAATCCAGCATGAAGTTGAATTATTAGGGAAATTCTGGCATCCTCCTCATCACTGCACATAGTTGAATATTAGCTTAAGCCTTAACCAAGTTACATGTTCATCTTATAGGAAACAGTTCGGGAATAGCTTTAGATTCCTGCTTACGTAAACGGTGAAGATCAGAATAACCATGCAATGCGCGAGTTAACAGAAGAGGAGACATACAAAGATTTACCCAATTATTGGTGGGGATGTGGAATTTGAGCCAACTATTAACCTCAGAAAATGGAGGGGCCTTAGGACTAACTTTTATACTGTATTACCTAAAACCGATCTTATAGGAGCAATTTATGAATAGTCTTCATCTGTTATCCCAAGATGGCAGGATAACATGAAATAATAATTTCAACTAATCATTCATCCATTTTTTAACAAATAAAAACGAATCCAAATCCATTTAGAGAACATCAAGTGCTCCCACTAACCCAATAAATTAGAAATTGCCACAAAAGTAACCATTAGATTAATTAGAGCATTGCAAAAAGAAATTACTAGTAATCATACATCCAACAATTCAGATAACAGCATCCAAAACAAAAAAAAAAAAAAAAAAACCCAACTCATAAGATGACAAGAATTTTATTTTATTTTATGTTTAGAATCTGAATCTGAGTTCTCTGTACCCATACAGTACCCACCTATTCTCTCCCCCATGTCTTATCACTAAGAATCATGAGAATTTCTTAAAATGACACTATCTATGATTAGATATTTTTTTATCTATATTTAAGAATCAAGAATCGCCCGTCTTGCCCTTGAATTCTGGGCCCTCCAAACTCATTATGTAGGTCCTATAATTAGAGCTAGACTATTGTTCGTCAAAAGTACCAAGTTTTTTCTGTTTGTAAGTTGTTTTTTATGGTAAGATATTCGATTCGGCGATTAATTTCGTTAGATATGATCTATTTATTTTAAACTATCTAGAAATAAAATTTCATATATTTTTTTAACTTTATTAATCTAATAAATAAATAGCCGCAAAATAAACGATTGAAATAAAAATCATATATAAACCAGTGATAAAAGATAAATTTTAAATGAAAAGTATTAATCTTGCTCTTGATGGCAAGTAAATTATTTTTATTAAAATTTTATTTAATTTGAATTATTCTTAAAATAGTTTTCAATCATTTAGTAAATAATATCAAAAAATTATAAAATTTAGTTTCTAAATAATTCAAATGGTGCAGATCGTGCCAAATAAAATTAATCGTTGAATTTTTCTATAATATATATACAGACACAAAGCCTCTGTATTTTCAAAAGCATGAATGAAAAAGCCGTACTCCTATAATTAGAATTCAACACAAAATATGAGAAAACATAATAATAAAAACAGATAAATTTTTAACTAAATTTATTTTAAAATAAACGAAGCGTGTAGCATGCTTTTTTTTAAAAAAAAAAAAAAAAAAAAAAAAAAAAAGCAGCAACAACAACAGGCAAATTTAAGGAGAAAATTAAACAACAAGCTCTTGATCATGGCTGGTAATAATGTTGTTATTACCTGTAGATGCTTAGCTCGAACATAGGGGCTATCCCCTACAGGAATCTTATGAACCACGTGGAACAAATCCTTTTTCTCTCCTACACCTCCTCCTCTCTTCCTTGCTCCAACGTTCCCACCACCACCCCTCTCCATCTCTCTCTCTCTCTCTACAGCCCACAGTAATAATCTTACTAGAAAGGAAAAGAAATGTGATGATGATGATGATGATGATGATGATGATGAGGAGGAGGAGGAGGAGAGAGGTTTTTTTTTTTATTTTTTAAAAATATATTTTAAAGGGGATAGAGAGGTTGGAGAGGGGGGGAAGGAATAATGACGACGAATGTGGACGGGAAAGCGTCCGGGTGCGTTACAGGGAGGATGGATTTGCGGGGGTAAGTGGGGAAAAGGGATCCCGTGCGGAGGAATCTGATGGCGATGCGCCGAAACGCGATCCAACAGCGGCACGTGTCCCAGCTGGACGGGAATCGCGAAAAACCACCACGTGGCGGCTTCTCGCGCGTCGCGGCAACGCAGAATCGCGTGGTGAGCCCTGATTGACTACAGCTGCACGAAAATTTCAATTCGCCCCCTTTAGTTCAGCGTATGTGCACATCGCGATAGATTGTTTCAAAATGCCTTAATTATCACACTTAACTAGTTTATACTTTTCTTTATATATATATATAATATATATATATATATATATATATATATATATATATTTCAAGGGCATTATTTTATTCCTATATTCTATCACTGTACTTTATTATTATTATTATTATTATTATTATTATTATTATTATTATTATTTATTATTTCTACCTGTACTGTTTTTTCTTCTTATAAATATTACAAAATTATATATTTTTCTCACCAATCAATATATTACTTTAACAAATTTATTATATTAGATAAAATTTAATAATTTTATTAAGAGATATTAATTAGATATATAATAGAAAAAAAAAGAAAGAAGTAAAATGAATATGTATAATAGACTCACTGAAGACTTCTATTAAGTTATTTTTATTATTATTTTATTTTATTTTATATATATATATATATATATATATATATATATATATATATATATATATATATATATATATATATATATATATATATATATATATATATATAAAATACTTTTATGTTAAAATAAATTAAATATATGTTTTATCATTTCTAATCACTATTTTTTAATAATCTTTATATACAATTATACCTTTATTGTTCACAGTATAGGAATTGAAAAATGGATAATTGAGTGATATTTTTTATAAGAAAAAAATATAATATTGTGGAGAAAGTAAAAAATTATGTAAATTACATAGCATAGTTTAATTAAGTTTTTCAAACTAGGATTAATTACACTATAATATATTGTAATTTCCAGTTTTTTTCCACTTCTTACATTGTACTATATATATATATATATATATATATATATAATATATATATATATATATATATATATATATATATTAGTATATATATATATATATATATTTCAAAGGCACTAATTCAATTATTATTATTTTTTCTTTTTAGTTCCTACATTATAAAAATTAAATCTACAATTTTTATATAAAAAATGTTAAAAAGTACGGATTAAAAGTGACAAAATATATATTCAACTTATTTTGATAAATGAATTAACAAAATAAGTTAAACTAACAACAAAAATAATTAAAAATAATTTAATAGAAATTTTTAATGAACCTATCATAAATGCTTATTTTTTATTTTTTCTACTATTTAACCGGTGGCTTTTAATAAAGTTGTTAGATTTTGTCTAAAATAATAAATTTATTAACAGTAATGCAGAGATTGAAGAAAAAAAAAATAGTTTAGTGATATATATGAGAAAAAAAATAATAATACAGTTAAAAAATTAAAAATAAATTTAAAATACAATATAAAAATTGATAAAATAAAATAATACAATATATAGTGTCTTTAAAAATAATTTGTACAATATAACAAATAAAAATAATATACTAATGTACAATAGTAGAGTGCAAAATATTACACTATTTAACTATCCTCTAGTACCATAAGAATTTATGTCAAATAGAATAGTGAAGTAATATTTTATTTTATTTTATTTTTTATTTTATTTTTTTTTTTTGTAAAAGTAATATTTTATTATTTTTTTTTTTATTTTTTTTTTTTGTAAACCATAAAATAATAAATTGTAAATTATATACAATAAAATACTATATCATGCGGGCTCGTAGGTTGTAAAAAATATTATTTTGCTCTTATTTAATAATAGTTATTTACGATAAAAGAAAATACAATCACGGAATTTTTTGAAAACAAAGCGAGAAATTCACACGGTGCAAATTGAGCTTCACCATTGAAATATATATATATATATATATATATATATATACACACACACACACGAATATCTTTTAAACAAATTTAATTTTATCTTTCAATTTTAATAATGAAGGATGAAGATAAAGATTAATAAGGCGAACTTATTTTTAATTTTTGTAATTATTTTTTTTCTACGTTAGAATAGAAGAAATATTTTTTTTTAATATTTTAAATTTTTACAAGAATATATCCAAATTATGCAATTATTTTTCGTTACTGATATTATGATACTAAAAATGTGCATAATTTATTGAAACTTTGGTCTATTCTAAAACAAGGATTCTACTTATAATGTTTAATAATTTTATTTATTTGATTTGTGATGTTTTAATAATTTACGTGTGATAAAATTTAGGTGCATTATTTATTTCAATAATAAATCGGGCACCAAAATTTCATAACAAAAACCATTAAATGAATCTCGATCGCTCCTGTTATGAAATTTTCAACAAGTTGTACTTGTCGCATTGAGACGCGTCGACGTACTAAATTTTTGTTACATTAATAAGAGTGATAATGACACGTGCATTTATGATCAATCAATAGAAGCTTCTACTGGCTAGGTTGTATAAAGCTAAGAAATTTAAAGGTTTTTTTTTTTTCAAATAAACTTTTAAAAAATACATAATTTACTTAATAATTCTATCAAAATTTTATTTACCCTTGATGTCGTGATCCCTACAGAGCCACTGAAACACTCTTCCGTCAACGGCTACTCTTTTTTATTTTTTGGTCTTTTTTCAAAGCCTTATTCTTTCTTCTCGTATGTATTTTCAACCGAAACATCAATTGAAACCACAAATTTTATTGTCTTTCAGAGCCTTCCAATCTTAAGCCAGCAAGTCCAACTTAATAAAGATAGGAAACCGTCTCTAAAAAAGTAAATGTTAATTGCACTTAAAGTTTTGAGTTCATAAAAATAATTTTATTTTGATATTTTTAATAAAATTTTTAAAAAATAAATAATTTATCGTGTGTTTTTTTTGAGAAAAAAATATTGTAAACCGTTGATCGTCTCTTTTTATTTTGCCCTATGTGAGAGTAGAATTCGAACAAGTTAATAAATCTGCCACATGTAAGAATAACTTCGGACACACAAAATATCTAATTTACGAAAATAAAACTACAGCAACTACTACCGAAATATTAGAGTTGAAAAATAAAATTACGGAAACCATATTGTACATACAACAACTCTCAAAAAGTACATCAACCAACTCACATACAGTCCAACGGGCTCCACTAGTCCACTATGTGCAGTATTTCTCACAAAAACTACTAACAACCAGGTCCTTCTCTAGCACAGTCCACTAGATAGAAGATGCATGCTATCCATTCTGCAATTCTTATATCTCGATCAGAAACAATATCAACAAATACAAAGAGCTCTGAAAAAGAAAAATAAACAGACATGAAAACTATTATAAAAGTAATGCATAGTGGATATTGTCATTGACGATGACGAACTACCCACTAAATCTATTAAAGACATAAGTAATATAGCTACTTATTCCAACTACTAAATCAAGCCGCCAGCATCTGAAGTGACACTTGAGAGGAGCGACTTGTTCGAGGATCAAAATAACTAGATCAAGCATATTAAGCTAGGTGATTCATGTCGGAGATAATGCTAATTAGTTAGAATTAAATTATCTAATATATTTAGTTGTTTAAATTATGATAAAGATAAATCTAATTAGATATGATATCTAATTAGAATAGAATTTTATATAATAATCTATAAATATAAATAGGTCGGGGCTATTATGATAGTTAATGAAGCCGGAAAGTCGGAGTCGTCTTAATTAATTAGTGAGGCCGCATGAAGTTGTTTTTTCAATAAAGACAAATTTAGTTTGCTTTTATCAAAACGTACCAGATTCTTTTATTATTTATCTTTCTCTATTGTCTTTTCCATTTTATTTTTTATGGAGATTTCTACATACCATAACAAGTATATAGAAGATATTTGTTGGAGGCCCACCGCCATAACAAGTGGTATCAGAGTCCTGTTTTCAAGAGAAGAAGATACCGATGGCATTTAACCGTGCCAACGGAGTTGCACAAGGATTTTCAATATTCAAAGGGGACAATTATGATTTTTGGTGCGTGAATATGCGGACGTTGCTAAAATCCCAAGATCTATGAGATTTTGTTGAAAAAGATTGTAAGGAAGCAATAAGAGAGAATCTGAAAAAAAATGCAAAGGCGCTTTTCTTTATCAAGCAATCTATTGACGACTCAATATTTTCCTACATTGCCGGCACTACCCGATCGAAAGAAGCATGAGATATATTACAGAAGGAATACCAAGGTAACGAAAAGGTACTCAGAATTAAAATTCAAATATTTTTAAAAAAATTTGAGACTTCATTTTTGGAAGAAAAATAAAATATTCATACCTTTTATTCTAGAATTATGAAATTAGTTACCTTGATGAGTACCTATGGTGAACAAATTACTGATCAAACAGTAATTGAAATTTTTTAAAAAGTTTGACGAAAAAATATGGTAATGTAGTTTCTACTATAGAAGAAGCAAAAGATTTATCTAAATTATCTTGTAGCGAACTACTTGGTTCTCTCTTAGCACATGAGGAACGAAAAGATAGAATAGAAAATTTTTCTGAGCATGCTTTTCAAAGTGAATCGAAAGGTAATGAAAAAGATAAAGCGGATACTTCTAATTGCCAAGCTTCAGCATCTGGAGACCATGGTAGAGGTCGTGGTCGTGGTCGTGGCCGTGGTAGAGGTCGCGGTGATAGATCGGGTGGATACAATAACAGAAACGATGAAGAATCAGGTAATCAAAATTAGAGAACCTACAGAGGAAATGATCAGGCTCATAATTATAAAAATATTTAATATTATTATTGTAAGAAATTTGACCATATCGAGCGGTTTTGTCGATTGAAACAACAAAATGCTAATTTTACTCAAGAAAATAATAAAAACGATAATATACTTTTTCCATGTTGTTAATCAGAAAAAGTTGCTAATAGTATTTGGTATGTCGATAGTGCTTGTAACAGTCATATGACAGGAAAAGAAGATAACTTTATTAATTTAGATAAATCTGTTAAAGGCCGAGTGACAATGAGTTATGGCTATGTTCAGGACATGCATGAAAGAAGTACAATTGAGGCAAATATTTCTAAAATTCAAAAAATAAATAATATTTTATATGTTTCTGGATTGAATTCCAATCTTTTTAGTGTGGGCCAATTTTTGAAAGAAGCTTATTCACTTATTTTGGAAGATTTTAAATGCACTATTTATAAAGATAAAAATTAAAGGGATTTATTTTTTGAAGTTCCAATGATAAAAAATAAAGTTTTTCCTATTCATGTTGCAATGAAAGTAGTGCGAGATGATGATTGGTTATGACACTATAGATATGGTCACTTGAGTTTTAAGGGGCTTGATTTGTTACATAAAAAGAATATGGTTGATGGTTTGCCTTTGGTGCAGAATAATGGTTCTGTATGTGAAAGTTGTGTGTTAGGAAAGCATCACAGAGATTCTTTTCCAAGAAACAGCAATTGGAGAGCTAAAGAACCATTTGAATTGATACATGCCGATATTTGTGGGCCGATGCAGACACCGTCGCTCAGCAACAATTATTATTTTGTGGTTTTCGTGAATGATTACAGTCGGATGACCTGGGTTTATTTTATTAAAAATAAATCCGAAGCTTTTGATGTTTTTCAAAAATTTTAAAATTTGGTCGAAAACGAATCGAGTTATTATATTAGGACTCTCCGTACAGATCGAGGGGGAGAATTTATTTCTAATAAATTTGAAAAAAATTGTGAAACGAATGGTATTTGCAGGCAATTGACAACCAGTTACACGCATTAACAGAATGGCGTTGCTGAACGCAAAAATTGAAGTTTAGTAGAGATGGCAAAAAGTATGTTGAAAGCGAAAAGATTTCTAAATAAATTCTGGGCAGAAGCGGTATCTATTGCAGCATACATTCTTAATAGAAGCCCAACTTTGGCGCTGGATAATATTATACCTTATGAAGCATGGACAGGTTGGAAGCCGAAGGTAAAACATTTTAAAATTTTTGGATCGGTTCTTTTGTTCATATTCCATCACAAAATAGGCAAAAATTGGATAATAATAATAGTAAGTGTATTTTTGTGGGCTATAGCGAATGAAGTAAAGACTATCGATTTTATAATCCTGTTACTAACTCTTTAATTAGAAGTCGTGATGCTATATTTGATGAACAAAAAGGTTGGGATTGGAGTGCAAAAGTACAGGATAATACACTTCCGATGTCAGAAGATGAAACTACTATTGAGAATAAGAATAATGGTGAAAATACTATAAGTACTGAAACAACAACACATGTTTCACCACGAATTTCACCAGAAACTTCGCTTGAGACGACATCGAGAAAAGTAAAATTGCTTAATGAAATATATTAGCAGTGCATGTACACATAATGTAGAAAACCACAAACTTTCGAGGAAGTGACAAATTATGATGATTGGTGTAAAGCTATGAATGAAGAAATTGCAGCGCTAGAGAAAAATAATATATGGGAGTTTGTTGAACCATCCACAGAAAAGGAAGTTATCGAGTTGAAATGGATATACAAGGCAAAATATAAATTAGATGGATCGATCCAGAAATTAAAATCACGTTTAGTTGCAAAAGGTTACTTACAGTAAGCAGGTATTGATTTTAATGAAACATTTGCACCCGTAGCTAGATTTGATACTATCAGAACTGTTTTAGCTTTGGCTGCACAAAATAAATGAAAAGTTTTTCAATTTGATGTTAAATCAGCTTTTCTTAATGGATTTTTGGATGAAGAAGTTTTTATTTAGCAGTCGCAGGGCTACAAAATTAAAGGACAATAAAATAAAGTCTACAAACTACGAAAAACGTTATATAGATTAAAACAGGCACCAAGAGCCTGGTATAGTCGGATCGATTCACACTTTATTCAAAACGAATTTTCTAGAAGTGAAAGTGAACCCACACTTTATATCAAATCTCGAGATATGGAGATTTTGATTGTTTGCCTTTATATTGATGACTTAATTTATACTGAAAACAGTACAGAATTGATCAATAATTTTAAGAAAAAAATGAAGACTGAATTTGAGATGACTGATCTTGGCTCCATGAGATATTTTTTGGATCTAGAGGTAAAACAAGAAGATAATAAAATTTTTATCTGTCAAAAAAAATATCTTGATGATTTACTTGAAAATTTTAATATGAAAAATTGTAATTCTGTGCAAAATCCAATGGGTACGAATATGAAGCTATCATTGGATGATGGAGAAGAAAAAATTGATTCGAGTTTGTACTGAAGTCTGATTGGGAGTTTACTCTATATTGGTAACAGTAAACCGGATATTATATATGCGGCATCTTTATTATCGAGATTTATGCAAAGTCCAAGTAAAATCCATTGGGGAGCGGAAAAGGATATTGAGATACTTGAAAGGAACAAAAGACCACGGATTGTGGTATACTAATGCTAACGATTTTTATTTTTTTTGGTTGTTCTGATAGTGACTGGGCATGTTTGGTAGATGATCGACGAAGCACGAACGGGTTCGTCTTCAATTTTGGTGCAGGAGCAATATGTTGGTCTTCTAAAAAACAGCAGTCGACGACTCTATCATCTTCAGAAGGCGAATATATAGCGGTTATGACTGCTATATGTCAAGCAATCTGGATGCGACGAATCTTAACAGATTTGAAGTATGAGCAAAAGATCCAACTGCAATTTATTGCGATAATCAATTGACTATCGCAATGGCGAAAAATTCAGTTCATCACAGCCGAACCAAACACATTGAACTGCGACATCATTTTATTCGTGAACAGATCGCTAACGGTCAAGTCGAGTTGATACACTGCTCTACCGAAGAACAGATGGCCGATATTTTCACAAAGCCACTATCATTGGAAAAATTCATATTTTGCCGAGAGAAGATCGGTGTGAAGAACATTAGCATTATGGGGGAGTGTTGGAGATAATGCTAATTAGTTAGAATTAGATTATCTAATATATTTGGTTGTTTAAATTATGATAAAGATAAATATAATTAGATAGGATATCTAATTAGAATAGGATTTTATGTAATAATTTATAAATAGATAAGCCGGGGCTATTATGATAGTTAATGAAGCTGGGAAGTCGGAGTCGTCTTAATTAATTAGTGAGGCCCAAAGAAAGACGTAAGGGCATGAAGTTGTTTTTTCAATAAAGGCAAGTTTAGTTTGCTTTTATCAAGACGTACTAAATTTTTTTTATTATTTCTTTCTCTCTTCTCTTTTTCATTCTATTTTTTGTGGAGATTTCTATATAGCATAACAAGTATATAGAAGATATTTGTTGGAGGCCCACCGCCGTAACAATTCATTATATTCGACGAACTAAACCCACCTCAAATCTAGCAACGAAATAACCGCTGCTCCAAGGAAGAAGATCATGGCAAGACCAGAAGGAATCAAACCCAAAAATCACCAAAAACCAGAAATTATACTTATAGAAATAACTGAATCAAAATTTCAATAGAA
This sequence comes from Tillandsia fasciculata, assembly GCA_029168755.2. Classification (NCBI taxonomy): domain Eukaryota; kingdom Viridiplantae; phylum Streptophyta; class Magnoliopsida; order Poales; family Bromeliaceae; genus Tillandsia; species Tillandsia fasciculata. The sequence goes on along the minus strand of CM054932.1, from coordinate 25,403,270 downwards.
AAACCAATGAAAACTGATTCGGTTCGAAAAATTCAAATTCACAATGACCAACGTGCAATCCCGCTAGGGGTGGCAATCCAGCTCGCTGTTTGCGAGCCAGCTCGTGTTCGGCTCGAAATGAGCTCGAGATCGAATCGCTCATTTAGTAAACTAACCGAATACGAGCTGAATCTTTCAACTCGTTTAATAAACGAGTCGAACATGAGCTGGGGTCAGCTTGCTCGTGTTCGGCTCGTTAACAGCTCGAATATATATATATATATATATATATATATATATATATATATATATATATATATATATATATATATATATATATATATATATATAAACTTTACTATTTAGATTTTAGACTATCAAATTTTTGTGAATTTTAATTATTAGATTAAAATTTTAATTTTTTAATTTTCTTTCAACTTTACACCTAATAGTAGGAATGAAAATCAGACTTATTGTTCGTGAGCCAGCTCGTGTCTTGTTAATAAACGAGCCGAACACGAGCCGAATTTTTCAGCTCGATATTTAAACGAGCCAGCTCGTGTTCGGCTCCGAACACGAGCCGACCCCAGCTCGCTCGTGTTCGGCTCGTTGACACCCCTAAATCCAGCTGAAAGAAACCAATCCACAAGCTCTCATTCTTTGCTAGACCACGAGCAAGAACTCTATCCGCAGCTAGAAGCTCCAAATCTACTCAATCTGCCAAGCTTCACTCCTGCTGCTGGTGCCTCTGCGCCCAGCCCGCAGGAAGAAAAAAGGAAGGAGGATAAGCTAGAGTATAAATTAAGCACTTTGGTGAGTGAAAAGAGTGAATGGAGAACGCAATAGAGCTAATTATAGATTAAAGGAGTAGATAAAATGAGCCCTCAGACAAAAAAAAAAAAAAGCAACCTGTTCTGAGCAGAAAATGCACATTTCAGGTGCCCGAAACTACTTTCGGACGTCCAAAATCCCTCTAAATAGCATCCAAAATAAGAATGGGCACCTGCTGAGAAGCCCAATCTTGTTGTAGCTCCGCCCGGATTAATTCGGGCGCCGGGGGGCGGGAGAGCACCAACTCACTTCTGGGCTTTGCTACAGTGCTTTCCGGTCGTCTGGAAGACGCCCAGAAGTAGGGTCCGAAATCACTTTGGTAATTCCCGTAGCTTCGCAATGAACATCTGGGCGCCCGGTTTCTCATTCGGTGGTCTGAAAGTGGTCAAAACTATAGTTCTAACTGATTTTAGTGCTTCCAGTCTGTTTTTGCATACATATCAAACCAAAACGATTCCGACTCGACTCGACACTCTACAAATGTATCGACCATCTACTAAGACTATAGTAATTCCAGTGGCTAAGTCATCGGAAAATCACAAACTATCCATACAGTCCTAACAATCAACAAGAAATTCATACAATTAATTCTAATACCCTCACAAAAATCCTCACAACTCAAACAAAAAAGTTCTATTTTGAAAACAAGGAATGATTCACTGCGTTCTAAAATCGGTGAATGATTGGGGGGTGAGGGGAACCAACTCGCGTGGGGGAGGGGGGAGGGGCACCAACTCACTTATGGTCTATTCTACAGTGCTTTCCGGGCGTCTGGAAGACGCCGGAAGTAGGGTCCGAAATCACCTTAGTAATTCCCGCAGCTTCGCAATGAACATCTGGGCGCCCGGTTTTTCATTCGAGGGTCTGAAAGTGGTCAAAACTTTAGTTCTAACTGATTTTAGTGCTCCCAGTCCGTTTTTGCATCCATATCGAGCCAAATTGATTATGACTCGACTCGATACTCTACAAATGTGTCGACCAGCTACTAAGACTGTAGTAATTTCGGTGGCTAAGACATCAAAAAATTACAAACTATCCATACAATCCTAACAATCAACAAGAAATTCATACAATTAATTCTAATACCCTCACAAAATCCTCACAACTCATACAAAAAAGTTCTACAATAATAATTTGAAAACAAGGAATGATTCACCGCTTTCTAAAAATGATGAATGATTCATCGTATTTCTCATTTTTGTCCAACATAATACTGAGTTGGAAAGAAGAGAATTAGTTGGTCAAATAAAATTTTGGAAAGATCATTTAACTAATTAGAAATTTGTTAAGGGTTATTTTAAAAAAAAGTTTGATTTTACCCTACCAAAGTTAGGTCTTTTTAAATTAAATTAAATTAAATTTATTTTTTTGAATGGACCAAAATTAGGTTAAATTAGTTTAAGCCTAATCATCTAATATCTAAATGCAAGTGTTGTCAATTTTATATGAAGTTCCCAACTTACCTAAATTATGTTGAATTTTGAAACAAGTAGCTGAGATTTATAAATATAATTTTACTGTTTAACATAATAATGTTTTAGTTTATTATGTCCTAGACAATCTAAATTTAATTGTATATTTTGACTATTCTGCCTCAGACCATTTCGCAGTCTAATAAAATATCCTACTACTTAATAAAATATTGACTAATTAAATATTGACTAAACTTACCTCTAGGCTATGCTACAGTGCTTTCCGGGCGTCTAGAAGATGCCCGGAAGGAAGTAGGGTCCGAAATCACTTTAGTAATTCCCGCAGCTTCGCAATAAATATCTGGGCGCCTGATTTCTCATTCGGGGGTTCGAAAGTGGTCAAAACTTTAGTTCTAACTGATTTTAGTGCTCCCAGCCCGTTTTTGCATCCATATCGAGCAAAAACGATTCCGACTTGATTTGATACTCTACAAATGTGTCCACCAGCTACTAAGACTGTAGTGATTCCGGTGGCTAAGTCATCGAAAAATCACAAACTATCCACAGAATCCTAACAATCAACAAGAAATTCATACAATTAATTCCAATACCCTCACAAAAATTCTCACAACTCGTACAAAAAAGTTCTACAAAAAAGTTCTATAATAATAATTTGAAAACAAAGAATGATTCACCCCTTTCTAAAAACGGTGAATAAGGGGGGAGGGGCACCAACTCACTTCTGGGCTATGCTACAGTGCTTTCCGGGTGTCTGGAAGACGCCTAGAAGTACGGTTCGAAATCACTTTAGTAATTCCCGCAGCTTCGCAATGAACATCTGGGCGCCCGATTTTTCATTCAGGGGTCCGAAAGTGGTCAAAGCTTTAGTTCTAACTGATTTTAGTGCTTTTCTGCTTTTGCATCCATATCGAGCCAAAACGATTCTGACTCGAGTCGACACTCTACAAATGTGTCGACCAGCTACTAACACTGTGACGCCCCCAATAGTCCCACATCGGATGTGGATGGAATTATGATTGGGTTTATATGAGACATGAGCACTAGTAATAATAACTGGGCTTAAGCATTTTGGGCTGTGATTTGGGTCCAACGAGTTATTATTGCTAGTGGGCCAGGTAGTTACATTTGGTATCAGAGCCAATAACCAGCCGGAAGTGTGCGGCGAGTCTCGGCTGAGTCTGGGTCTAGATGACAGGACTAGCGAGACGAGTCACGAGTCTCACATCGCATGGTGATCTTGGGCTGCTGTGTGTGTGTTTGGGCTGACGAGGACGTCAGGCCTAAACGGGGGGAGTCTGTGACGCCCCCAATAGTCCCACATCGGATGTGGATGGAATTGTGATTGGGTTTATATGAGACATGGACACTAGTAATAATAACTGGGCTTAAGCATTTTGGGCTGTGATTTGGGCCCAACGAGTTATTATTGCTAGTGGGTAGTTACAAACACTGTAGTAATTTCGGTGGCTAAGACATCAAAAAATCACAAACTATCTATACAATCCTAACAATCAACAAGAAATTCATACAATTAATTCTAATACCCTCACAAAAATCCTCAAACGGTGGATGATTCATCGTATTTCTCATTTTTGTCCAACATAATACTGAGTTGGCAAGAAGAGAATTAGTTGGTCAAATAAAATTTTGGAAGGATCATTTAACTAATTAGAAAATTGTTAAGGATTATTTTAAAAAAAATTTGATTTTACCCTACCAAAGTTAGGTCTTTTTAAATTAAATTAAATTAAATTTATTTCTTTGACTGGACCAAAGTTAGGTTAAATTAGTTTAAGCCTAATCATCTAATATCTAAATGCAAGTGTTGTCAATTTTATATGAAGTTCCCAACTTACCTAAATTATGTTGAATTTTGAAACAAGTAGCTGAGATTTATAAATATAATTTTTCCGTTTAACATATATAATTAATAATGTTTTAGTTTATTATGTCCGAGCCAATCTGAATTTAATTTTATATTTTGACTTTTCTGTCTTAGATCATTTCGTAGTCTAATAAAAAATGCCACTACTTAATAAAATATTGACTAATTAAATGTTGACTAAACTTTCCTCAAAAGCTAATTTTGACTAAACTACTTAATAATCCCTGAAAAGAATATAAGTAATTTTAGCATCTTGCCCAAATTAAGTACTCTTATATCTATGTTATTAAATATCTAATACAGATGAAGCATCTTGCCCAAAGTGCTGTTTTAAATTTCTGGAAGAAAATAGCAAGTCATTTTTGGCCATGTGTATATTGGAATTAAAGAAATGAGTAGTCCAAAAATTTTCCTTCAGATCAAAAAAATAAAATAAAAATAAAGGATTAATTAATGTAGTACAAATACTCATATTGCATGCATAAGCATGACGTGCCTATTTTCAAATACGATTATCTTTAGCAACTTGCATATATAGATTTCGAATATGAAATCGACTTAATTGATATATTAAACCATTACTATAAAATTTTACATCCATCAATAAAAAAAATAATTATTAAAATGTCAATTCAAAATTAATTACGTACGTACTTCTATCATAAATAACAAAAATAATCATTAAAAGTAAAAAAAAAAATCAAAATAAAATATCTTAAACGTCACAAAATGGTTAAGAGATCTACTTCAAAATGCCATATAGTTGATAAAATCTGCGTACATTTTTCAAAAAACAGAAAAAAAAAAAAAAAGAATTATAACAACGACAATAACATAATATAATCTACAGAAAAATATTACTATATAAAATAAATCAATATAGAAAGTACAAAATGCAGAGATTTAGAAGGTGGATATTATAAATGATTTTCCTTGTCAAAACATCACAGAAGCAGTGGCAAAGAGAGATCGCGAAGGTTGACGAACGATCCCTCCCAATGCAGTGGTCACATGCGAGGTCGAGAGGATGCGGATGAGTCAGAAACTCTAAAAAAGGGAGGATAGGAAACCCAAGAAGATCTAGAGGACGAGTTGGAAGGGAGTGGGAGAGGGAGAGAGGGAGATAGGGTGGCGCAGGTTTGGGTCTATGTATGGAAGTGGGAGAGAGAGAAAGAGAAAGAGATGGTTACAGAAGGAGAAACGGGGGAAGAATATATAATTTGGGCTACTATCATGGGCCGGCCCAACTTAAAAAGCTACTAAATAAATATCACCTTTCAACTAATTTCCTGTAGTGAGATATATATATATATTTTTAACCAAAATCAAATTTATCTGAAAAATATAAAATAAACATTTCACTTGAACAGCAAATAGTTTGGTATCAATCGTTTCTAGTGCAAGTGTCAAAGCACTTGATGGTTGATATTCGTGACCTGAGTTCGAAGTCTAATTGTTTCAAAAATAAACGAAATAGGTAGCATGCTATCTGGGTCTTGCGCTGCTCTAGTTACCACCAAATTTGCGATGATGAACGAAAAGGAGAAAGTGCAGAAGAGGAAGAGTGTGAGACCAGGACAGTAAGAAATGAGAAAGAAGGATGCGTAGATGATTAGTAGCTCAATGATCCTCTTTTTTGGATCATTGTGTTTTATGAGTCCGACTCAGGTGAATGATAAGCTAATTAAATAGTGAGAAATAAAAAAACTGAAGCCATTATGAAGTAGTTGATTTATTAGTGTATTCATAACCTGAGCCTGCAGGTACTAGCTGTTTCATATGGCAACAGTTCTTTGAATTGTGCTAGTAAAGAGCTTATAGTAAAAAATAAAATAAAACAGTGCATGCTAATTTAGCTACATATCATCTTTCTTGACCGTTAATTTTGTCTAACTTTCCGTCAAAAGTCAACAAAATTTTTACTTCTTTTTGACATATTTTATAAACTCGTGTAGTATAGAATTTAAATTACGGTAACTTTATTTCCATGCATGTAATAATTAAGAAATAGATTAAAACACATATAAAATTACTAGATAGTTGAAGAGTTGATTATATAAATTTATTGAATTTGATTATTATTTACCCACTTATAGGCCTTCTAACTAGGCAACCTAGTTTAGGTCCTCTCAAAATTTGTGCATGATTTTTAGGGCCCAAGCAAACCTCTTTTTCAGAAGTATTTTATTTTAAACTTTATCTTAGGTATTCTTCAGCTTGAAAATAAGCTGTTTGTGATTATTTTTAATACACATATAATTTTTAGAATAAACTAAAATAAATTTAATTTTGTATTTGAATAAAAATTAAGTTTATTTTGTAGAATAAAAAAAAAGTATTTAAATAGATAGATTAGAATAGTAAAATTAAGAATAATTATAATTTCAACCGGTAACCTATAATAACAATGTTGGATTACTAAATCATTGATATTATATATGCAGATAAGAAAGCTGAAATAGCTAATTATAAATAAAAAAAATAAAAAAAAAAAAACAAAAAAAAAAATACTGAAGGAAAGAAAGGTGTAAGAATTAGACCATATCAATTATGGAATCCATAAATTATCTAAAAACGCTTACAAGTAAATGTTTCTCTAGTGACGATAACAATTCGAATTTTATAGTATTGAACGAGGAAAGATTGCACATGCTTTTAAATTTTTTAAATTTTTCATAGCATGAAATTTTTTTGAAGAAAAGATTAATGTATGGCATTAAAAACTAGAGTTTTGATTATAAAGGTTAATTCGAACAATGGCATCTTAGGACTATGCACGATCATATATTGTTTGCACAGCAATTTCCTTGATTCCCACATGTTAAACTAAAACTACATTACTTTTAATAGATAGATAGAAATTTTTAGTTTCAGTTTCCAAACTTAACGCATGCATATGCATGGGCCAAAGTAAAATATTTGAACTAGAAATAGTAAAAGAACAATAGGAAGTTAATGGTACGTCGTATATATATATAATTTCGGCTATTATATTATCAATAGCATCAAATATTTATTATTATCAAATTTTCTACCCTTAAATCAATATTTTTAATTATTTTTATCCGTTGATTTTTATTATTTTTTAAATCACCCATTAAATTTAAGGGGCTCATTATCATCTCAACCATACATCTTTTAATTTAAGAATTAAAAATTTAATAACATCAATGATTTAATACTATTAATAGCATTCCAGCCTAACACTCTCTCTCTCTCTCTCTCTCTTCTCTCTCTCTCTCTCTCTCTCTCTCTCTCTCTCTCTCTCTCTCTCTATATATATATATATATATATATATATATATATATAACACGAATGGTATAGGAATAGTATGCAACCAAACTAAAGTTAATAGAAAAAAAAAATAATGTACACTCCAAATGGAATGTATATTTTACACCCATTTTATTCTGAAATGAGATAAATTTTACTCGTCACATTAATATGATGAGTGGATGAATATCCATCCCAGGATTGGGTGGCTGTAGAATGTACACTTCATTTGGAGTGTACAATTAGTATTGCTCAATAGAAAAGTACAAAAATAGAGAGAATTAATACTGATACAGAATCTGAAAGAATGGAGAAACAAAATAATTAAGATGTTCCTAATGGAAAGCAGTGGCCGCAGATACCCAGCCTTGAGATCAATGGGACAGGACGAAGCGACAGAGAGGGCAGATGCAGCTGATGCGCGCGCAGCGACCGAACGATCGATGCAGTCGTCGTGGAAAGAATGGTAGTAGGGCAAGCGAGTAATGGCCGACTGGGCCGGGATCTTTGCAAGGCAGATTCGGCATGTCTGTTCCTCTGATCCTGAAAGGATCAGCTGACAGCACTCCAACGCCTTCATTGTCGGTGTGCAGGCAGGTTCTGGCGGCCTTGATAACAGACGCGAAATCATCGGAAAGGTAGAGAAGACGACGATCATCACGATTGTCGGAACCTGTCTGCATCGCGCATAGCGTTCGTCGCACAACATCTCATGACAAGTGAGGTGGCTGAAATCACCTGCGATGGTTCCCGCGTGGACGACGGCACTACATGCCCCGTGCACGTATCCAGTTTGGAAGTCATGATTTCAGACGCCTCTCCAAAAACCCTTTCGCAGTGGAAATTTTCACGATCAGTACACAGGTGCACACTAGGTGGCAATCCAGCTCGCTGTTCGCGAGCTAGTTCGTGTTCGCGAGCCGGCTCGTGTTCGGCTCGAAATAAGTTCGAAATCGAATCGCTCGTTTAGTAAATGAGCCGAACACGAGCCGAATTTTTCTGCTCGTTTAATAAACGAGTCGAACACGAGCTAGAACCAGCTCGCTCGTGTTCGGCTTGATAGCAGCTCGAATATATATATATATATATATATATATATATATATATATATATAAAAGCTTAATTAAATTAATATAATTTTAATTATTATTTTAACTTTTTAATTAATTCAATATTTTAATTAATTTAATTATTTTATTAACTAATTATTTAAATATTTAGATAATTAACTAATTATTTAAGATAATTAAAATTAAAATTTTTAACATTTATAAATTTTTAAATTTTATAGCTTTTAAAATTTTTAACTTTAATTTTTAATAAATTTATCATATAATTTTAATAAATTATATGATAATTTTTTTTAATAATTTTTTATATATATAAGTAAAATATAAATTTTAATAATTTTTTTAATAAATATTTTAAATTAAATATTTAAAATTATATCAGTAAAATTTTAATTAAAATTTTAGTCCTCTTTATTCTTATTATTCCTCTTTAACTTATCAAACACAATTTTCTTTATACCCGGTATAACTCTTAAACCCAACCAAACAGAAATTTACACTAATTCCTGCTAATACCATAACTTATACCTATTCTCGATATAACTAAAACTTATACCTATTCTCGATATAACTAAATTTTTCTTATCCCCGAACCAAACGCAGCCTATGAATAATACGAGTATCACGTGAAACAGCGTGATACTCATAAGAGTATCGCCGGTATGTATTATTATTATTATTATTATTATTATTTAGAATACAATTATTATAATTTTTAATTTTTTTATTGTATCATGCCATTTTTTTTTCTGTCCACCATTTTTTTTTTTTTTTTTTTGCTTTGTTTTTTTTCATCTTCGTTTTTATTCTTTTTAGTTTTTCTTTTTTCTCTTTTCGCCTCTGAATAGAATTTTTTTCTTTCTTTCTTTCTTTCTTTCTTTCTTTCTTTCTTCGCTCTCCTCACTTCCCTTCGTGCAACAAATCTTCTCCTCTACTCTCTTTCTCTTACTTTCTCTTTCCCTTCTTATTTTTTATATATCTTAATTTTTTTTTCTTCTTTCATTACTTAAGAAAAAGATAAAAAAATTACAAATTAAAAATCTATTTATTAGGTAAGTAAAAATATTATAATTTAGATTTTTATTTATAATTTTTAAATATTTTATAATAATAAAGTTTTTTTAAAAAATAAAAAATTAGTTAATTTTTTATTTATAATTTATTAAAAATTAAAAATAAATTTATTTAATTTAATTATCATACGGTTCTATTATAATTTATCTAATTATCATACGATGTCTCATCAAAACAATATATATTAATCTTACAAATATTTATTAACTATTTGAGAAAAAATATTTCTCTAATTTTGTATTTTATGCCTTTTTTTAAGTCGAAGAAAAAAAAATCAAAAGAATTTTAGAAATCAATCAATTATCACAAGTTTTCTAAAAATTTTGATTTTTTTTTTCAAATTTTGAATAAATATATCAACAATATATATCTTTTTCATAATACTAATAATATTTATATCAACGTTGTCAAATAAATTTTATATCTGCAGATCACAATATATCATGTGATCCACCACGACGATTTATGTGGAATTAAACAGTCATCTCTCTATAAATATATATATTTAAATAATTATTATATTTATGAATTTTATTATTATATTGTTATTTATATTCTCTCTGAGATATAGTTATATCTATATATAAACAAAGTTATAAGTATATTAATTGGTGAGTATTGTAAGTTATATATAATTAATATTCATAATAAGAATTTATTGAAAAAAAAATCATGTTAGAGCGTACCACTAAAAGGTCATGCGTAATTTTCAACACGCAAGCTAGCGTGTCATGTGTTGGTACGGAAGGGCACGTGTACCATATCGTGCCAGGCGGACAATCGCTCGCCTCTATGCCAAGATACTTTAATTCTTGATTAATTACAACCCTTCATCCTAGGCTGAGAGGAAGGGAATACTTAGAGATTAGTGTGTAGAGATCAAATCTTACAATCCAATTTATAAAAAAATTATAATCCACTTGAGGACCATCTCCAATTAACTTGGTCAACCTGAAGAGAGAGTATAATTGGTTGTAGTTCGATCTTCATATAATTCTAGGATCGAGCTCTTTTGTTGCATCTATCTGATGAAGATTGGCCCGAGTGGGATGCATCATGAGCCGCCATTGTAATGGGGGCCATTTGATGCATTAGGATTGGAAGCAAAACAAGGTTAGGAAATCTTAGTTGATCGAGCATGGTCACATCTAACCAAAAGAAGTCTAACATATCGTTCCCACAGTTCTCCAGGAAAAAAAAAAAAAAATTAGAGACAACTTACCCACAACTCGATCCACAAAGAACAATGTCAAAGCCCCATCAGGATCGATGATCGGTGGAGGTAGGGGTAAAAGTGAGAGGACATCTACAAGATAAGGTATGGATTCGACTCCACCACTAACTGATCTTTATGTACGTTGGAACGGAGAGGACGTAAACGCAGCAGCCATCAGTGAGTTCAGAGCACTCTTTCTTAAAAGTTAACATCTGCTGCATGCCTGAACATTCATAATCTCTCAGAGTGCCTCATCCTTACGGTGGAGGATAGGCATGCAGTTCTTAATCCCAAAATTGAGATAGAATCATGGGAGTGACTCCAAATCCTATCCTACTCGGTGAAGACCTTGGCAGGCGACTGGGTTTGGACCAGACTACAACTGAGTTTGAACCTAGTACCTTAATTAGCCCATATATAGTTGAGAACATCTCCTCTCCTTGCAAGCCCGTAGACCATGCGGGCCTCAAGCCTGTGGACAGGCTCTATGTCAGGCCTGAATAACACAATTTTAATTATGAAGTCACTAACTTCTCAAGTACTTAACTAACAATATTTTAGAACTGAACTTAGTTCAATCGAAACTAGAATGGAACTCAATTTTCAAGTATGTTTTTTATTTTAGGAGAAAGATAGTATTCTATCCGTTTCGTTTATTTTTAAAATAAATTTAGCTGAAAATATAAAGTAACTAGACTTTAAACTTGAAATCTCGAATATCAACCATCAAATTTTTTGCCACTTGCGCTAGGGACGGTCAATTTTCAGATATATTAACATACATTGCATAAAGTGTTAGATTTTTTTGTTTTGTTTTGTTTTGTTTTGTTTTGTTTTGTTTTTTGTTTTTGTTGATATTTCCGTTAGGTGGTTGGAGCAAAATCAATTGAAGATTATGTCTTACGAACATTTCTATAAGTTTCACGTGTTCATGTCGAATTCGTGTCCAATGCAGACATTCCATAGTTCATCATATATATATATATATATATATATATATATATATATATATATATATATATATATATAGTAGAACTTATATATTTTTAAAAACACAAACCCATCCATATTTGTGAATTTTTTACCATGGAATTTGTATTAGGATTTGTGCTTTTGACTTTATCTTTTTCTCTCTTTAGTTGACTTTATAAAAATATAAATTTTAATACAAATCCAATGGTAAAAAATCCACAAACATGGATGGACTTGTGCTTTTAAAAGTACATAAACTTTACTATATATATATATATATATATATATATATATATATATATATACCTAGGCTACTATAGTGGATCCCTAGGCTTTAATAGGTGGTTGAAAATTTAGTATGATCTAACGGGTGGAAATAATCAAAAGGGTTGATCTAATAGTGAAAAACTTGATTGCACCAAATACTTAGTGCTATCGATAGCATAGTAGCCAAACTATATATATATATGAGTCCGACTACTATACTATCGATAGCACCAAACACTTGGTGTTACCAAGTTTTTCACTGTTAGATCAACACTTTTGATCATTTTCAATTCTTAAATCATACTATTCAACCAACCACTCATTAAACCCATAGGGCTCACTATTATCTTAACCGCACATTTTTTAATCCAATGGTCAAAAATCTAATAGCACCAAAGACTTGGTGCTATAGATAGCATAGTAGCCTAATTCTATATATATATAGAGAGAGAGAAAGAGAGAGAAAGAGAGGAAAAGTGAGAGTCCTTCTATAAGTTTCACGTGTTCGTGTCGAACTCGTGTCCAACGCAGACATGCCATAGTTCATCTCATTATATATATACTTAATAGCACAAATGACTTGATATTATTAATAGTATAGTAGTCTAGTTATATATATATAGAGAAAGAGAGTCTAGCTACTATACTTGTATAAGCACCAAGCAATTGGTGCTTGGTGCTTGTAAGTTTTCTACCGTTAGATCTATTCCTTTGACTAAGTTCATCCCTTAGATCATTCTATTCCACTAATCACTCACTCAATCAAAAAGACCCACTATCATTCTAACCACATATCTTTGCATCCAAGGGCTAAAAAACCTACAAGCGTCAATGACATGATACTTTTAAAAGTATAGGAGCTCAATTATATATATATATATATATATATATATATATATATATATATATATATATATATATATATATATATATATATATATATATATATATATATACAAAGAGAGAGAGAGAGAGAGAGAGAGAGAGAGAGAGAGAGAGAGTGCGGCTGGAATACTATCGATAGTACCAAGTAATTGGTGCAACTAAGTTTTCAGCCCTTGGATGAAAGGATGTGCGGTTGGGATTATAGTGGTTCTCTAAAATTTTTACTATTCAACCAACCACCTACTAAACCCTAGGGGACCACTATCATTGACACCGTCCTTGGAATTGATGGATGAAGCCATTACTCACTTAATAAATGCTAGTTTAGTTTTTCTATAAATTATCTTTTCGTTTTTCTATAAAATTAATGTGTCTTTTAGTATTCCTAAAATGTCTATTAGTACTTCTAAAAAGTGTCTTTTAGGTTTTCAATAAAATTTATGAGTGAGTTAATGTATTGGAAAGTTGAAAGGTCTTTTGAGAGACTATATATATGTAATAACTTATGTTGAAAGAAACAAATTAAGTTGAGTTGAATTTTCTACTTTCATTTGAGAAGAAGGATTTCTTTTTATTTTGCTCCTATCTCCTAGATGGATTTTCTGTGAGAGATGAGTGTAACTTGATCGCTGCAGTTGGTGGAGTCCTTGCGATGGCAAGTGTTACTCGACCATTGCGTTGGTGGACTCCGCGTAGTGGTGAGTGTGCTCGAGTTCGACGTGGTGGATTCTACGGCGGGCCGAGTGTTTATCGATTCGTTTTTGTCCTATCTCCGCGCCCCCTCTAAGTTCCGGTGTCAGATTGGTATCAGAGCCTTGGTTCAAGATGGCTAACAACCATAGGCGTGGTCCACGCGTGGAGGATGCCCCAACGCGTGAGCATGATTTGCAGGATGTTGAGAGGGAAGATGACCTGCGGAGACAAGTGCGACTTCTTGAAGAGCGACTTGTTCGCTTCGAAGCTTTGGAACATGACAATTCTCGTCATGGTTCAGAGCAAGAAGACGAGAAGAACATCAACCCTTTTCATAACGCTCGTAGACGGGCGCCTAGTGAGGAAGGTTCTCTACATCGACAACCTTGAAGGAACCAAGAGTTCCGCCGGGACCTCGGCATCAAAGTAAATATCCCTGAGTTTGAATGAAGGATGCAACACGACGAGTTCATTGATTGGCTGCATACGGTGGAGCGGGTCTTTGAATATGAAGATGTACTCGAGCACTACAAAGTAAAGCTTGTGGCTATCAAGCTTAAAAAGCATGCATCTATTTGGAGGGAGCAACTCAAAGTTCGACGAGCTCGCGAAGGAAAATAAAAAATACAAACTTGGGAGAAAATGAAGAAAGAACTTAAGAAGAAGTTTTTACCATAACACTATATGCAAGATGCTTTTCTTAAGTTTCACCGCCTGAAACAAGAGAATCGCTCCGTCGAGGAGTACTCGGAAGAGTTTGATCATCTTATGATGCGATGCGGCATTTATGAACCGGAAGAGCAAACCATCGCTTGTTACCTTGGTGGGCTTCGTCATGAGATTTTCAACATCGTCGACCTTCAACCTTATTGGGCATACAACGACGTTTACAAGCTTGCGATTAAGGCGGAGAGGCAACTCGAGCCAAAGGATGAACGTCGACCATCTAGTGCCAATAGTACTCGACCCATAGGCCGTGAGAACACTTATAACCGGGGGAGTGTTTCTCAAGCTTCTAAGGCCATATCTCAAAAGTCCTATCCAAAGCAAGAGGCAGTGGCTACTTCCAGTCGTCCTAATTCTTCCAACTCCAACCCGCAACGATGCTATAAATGCCAATGCCTCGGACATATTGCCTCTGAATGTCCAAATAGGAGAGTTGTTACTCTTTTGGATGAGACACCTGATGTAGAGGAAGGTCTCGAAACTACTTCACCTGTGTATGATGAAGAGGTGGAAGAGGAAGATGAAGTCACTTATGGCGACGGAGGTGAGGCTCTTGTTATTCAGCGAGCTTTAAGTGCTACACCTGTTGAGAGTGATAATTGGCTTCGCAACAATATTTTTCACACACGATGCACTTCTCATGGCAAGGTATGCAATGTTATTATAGATGGGGGTAGTTTTGAAAATGTGATTTCTACTACTATGGTAGAGAAGTTACAACTTCGTGTAGAGAAACATCCCCAGCCATATAAACTCTCATGGCTTAAGAAAGGAAATGATGTGAAAGTAGAGAAAAGGTGTTTGGTTGGCTTTTCTATCGGTAAAAATTATAAGGATGAGGTGTGGTGTGATGTCATCCCCATGGATGCATGTCACTTACTTCTCGGACATCCTTGGCAATATGATAGGAAGGTCATGCATGATGGCTTTAAGAACACTTATACATTTACCAAGGATGGGGTTAAAATCACACTAGGTCCTTTCAACCCTGAGCATTTATCCAAACTTTCTACAAGAGGACAAAAGCTTGTACTCTAAGTCACCATTTCTTAAAGAGCTGTCAGAATCTAGTGAGGCATATGGTTTACTTCTTGTGGAGGAAAATAAAATGAAAAATGAAATACCTCCTATTATCCTACCTCTTATTCATGAGTTTAAAGATGTGATTCCGGAGGAGATTCCACACGGTCTTCCACCTATGCGAGAGATCCAACATTGCATTGACCTAGTGCCGGGCGCCGCTATACCCAATAAGGCAGCCTATCGAATAAATCCAAAGGAAAATGAGGAACTACAACGACAAGTTGAAGAGCTTATTCGCAAAGACTTGGTGCAAGAGAGTATGAGCCCGTGCGCAGTGCCGGTATTATTGGTTCCAAAGAAAGATGGCTCTTGGCGCATGTGTGTAGATAGTAGAGCGGTCAACAAAATCACTATTAAGTACCGCTTTCCTATTCCGCGACTCGATGATCTTCTTGACCAACTTCATGGTGCCTCGGTTTTCTCCAAAGTTGATCTAAGGAGTGGCTACCATCAAATCCGTATGCGCCCTGGTGATGAATGGAAAACGACGTTCAAGACGCGTGATGGTCTCTATGAGTGGATGATCATGCCATTCGGCCTTTCAAATGCTCCAAGCACTATTATGCGGCTTATGAACTATGTATTCAAACCCTTTATTGGCAAGTTTCTTGTTGTTTATTTTGATGATATTTTGATCTACAGTAACAACATTGAGGAGCATTTAGCACATCTTCGGCAAGTATTCCAAATTTTACGAGAGCAAAAGCTATTCGCCAACTTAAAAAAATGAGAATTTGTGACAAATAGCTTAATTTTTGTCTCGGCCGAAGGTATCAAGATGGATCCAACAAAGGTTGAGGCCATTGTTACGTTGCTCGAACCTACTTCACTTCATGACATTCGAAGCTTTCATGGCCTTGCTTCTTTCTACCGGCGTTTCATCAAAGGCTTTAGCACAATCATCACCCCTATCACTGATTGCTTGAAAGGAGGATCTTTCAAATGGGCGGATGATGCAAAGAAGAGTTTTGAGCTTCTCAAAACAAAGACGATAGAAGCTCCTCTTCTCACGCTCCCTGGCCTCAACAAAGTGTTCGAGATAGAGTGTGACGCCTCAAATGTTGGAATTGGCACAGTTCTTAGCCAAGAAGGTAAACCTCTCGCTTTCTTTAGTGAAAAGCTGAATAATTCTCGACAAAATTATTCTACTTATAAAAAAGAGTTTTATGCTATTGTTCGAGCTTTGGAGCATTGACGCCACTATCTTATTTCTAAAGAGTTTGTTCTATTCTCCGATCATTAGGCCCTAAAGTATATTCATGGCCAGCACAAACTCAACTGGAGGTATGCTAAATGGGTAGAGTTTTTACAAGCTTACACTTTTCATATTAAACATAAGGCGGGTAAGCAAAATAAAGTGGCAGATGCTTTGAGTCGAAGATATGCTTTCCTTTCAACCATGCAAGTGCAAGTTTTAGGCTTTGAGGTGCTCAAGGAGCTTTATGAGGATGATTCATATTTTGGCAAAATGTGGAAAGAGTGTTCTAATGGGTCTTACAATAACTTTATTCTCCATGATGGCTATCTTTTCAAAGGCAACCTTCTATGTATTCCTAAATGTTCCTACGTCATTTTATTATAAAGGAAGTTCACGAAGGAGGACTTAGTGGCCACTTTGGGAGAGACAAGACAGCAGTTCTATTACAAGAACATTTTTATGGGCCACATGGCGCAACGAGGTTAATCCGGGCGCTGATGGACGGCTGGCGATCGGGCACTGTTGGCGCCCGAATTTCTTTCGGGCTCCCAGAAATTGGGCCCGAAAGCCCAATGCATGGTTTTTTGGGGGGGCTTTAGGGTTGGGGCTATAAATAGCCCCCCTTGTAGCTCTTGTGGCCTTTTTTTCTGAGCTCCCCTTATGGTGAGGTCTTAAGATGAGTTGTTTCTCATTTTGTCCTCTACTTCTTGATGGATTCCCAGAATTTTTGGTAGACGCGGCATCGGCGTTTTCTGCGACGCGGCGCACTTCGACACTCCTTTGATTTTGGCTTCTACCGTCGCTTTTCAGTCCGCGAGACCCCCTGGACTACCCCGGACTACCCCGACGGACTTTTGAGCTGATTTTCACGACAGTGCGTTCACGAGAGGTACGCCTTCGATTTCTGTGTTGATCACTTCGCCTCATTTTGGGTTTTTGGCATGGTTCCCGATGTATCTTTTGACCCCTTGTACTGCTGTGAGGTATTGGACAGCGGTGGAGTGTTGTTGGGATTTCTCGGCCTACGGGCATCGGAACGAGATGTATGAGGACTCGATCGGCATCTAAGCTTCGAGAGGAAGGCGACCGTATTTTTATTGGAATTTTTGGAGAACTCTTCGAAGGTGATAATTAATCTTCTTCGTTACTGATTTCTGCAGACTTGTGATTGTGAGGGAATTTGGCTTACCGCAATGTTCTATTTGTATCTTGGCCTACAGGTGTTAGAACGAGGAGTATAAATACTCGATTTGCATCTACTCGTCGCGAGGATCGCAACCATAATTTTTTTTGGATTTTTTGGACGACTGCACACAGGTGAAAATCCCCTTTCTCTTTGCTGGATTGTGAAAACAGCAAACACTGTTTGGTGTGTGTGGGGTATTGATTAGTGTGTTGTGGTTGTGATATTAGTTGGAGAAGAGGCTTGTGCGACTAAGTACCGAGGGTGGAGTTTCGGCGGATTTTGTTAGTGAGTGACTGCGCACTTCACCGACTTCAGCTTTGCCAGCAGAAAGCGATTCAAGTGGGTTGCTTCGTCTCTAGAACAGGTGGACGGTTCTCTAATTCTATCCGATAGAATGCATGCAGGTTAGTGTACCAACATATGGTTGAGATGTAAGCTTGGTAAATGGTATTTGTTGAGAAATTGCAAGATATGATATTCATATTATGCCTAATGAAACTTGCAAGATTTAGATATCTATGATTATGATCAATGAAAGTTTACCTAAGGGGAGCATTACACTATGTGATTGATAGCATGCACAATTTAATGTACAACCTATAAGATTGAGATGTAAGCATAAGAATGATATATAGTTCATGTGGATTGAGGCTTACATGATTTATTGTACATGTTGGGTACCTTCGAGATATTATATATTTAATGGTTGTATTCACCTATGCTAGTTGAGAGTATGTTTAGGGAGATGAGACTTATTTTGATTGATTTTGGTGATCATATGTGTTGAGGTTCCCTGCTTATGATTCAGTTTATTTAAATGCTATTATTGGAACTTGACTTAGCACCCCGTCATATGATGCATGTTGAAACCAGACTAGTAGAGAACTTTCACTTGGGCTAGGTTCTTTTATGCTTTAGACATCCCACACGTTGCATTTTTTCCTGGGCATAGATTTTTCTCGCCCGGGTAGTGGGCCGAGTGGTCAGGTTACTGTGGGACATTGTTGCACTCGTGCCTGGGGGCCGAGTGGAGTCTGGTAGCTGAGATTAGACCTGTGCTAGTGTTGTTGGGAGCCGTTTGGGTAGACGGTGGTCCCGGGCCGTCGAGTATCTTCCGGTCAGTGTTGTTGGGAACCGTTCAGGTTGACGGTGGTCCTAGGTCGTTGAGTGTCGTCCGACCGGTTTGTTAGCCCTGAGTTGTGGGTTGATCCCAGCTGTGGACCATCTCCAGCCTGTGTGTTTAGCGCCACGAGTCGGTTGAGTTCGTTAGTGTCTCGAGATTTGTGAGAGCTGGTTAACCGAGCCGTCGAGAGCACTCCGACCATCGTGCCAGATGTTTGAGAATCTTGAGTCCTTCCGTTCTGAGAGTGAGCATGGATTTTGACTATAGCCTGCATGAGCCACTTTGAGCTCGACAGAGATGCGCGGATACCTTTTTCCTCGGTGGGGTCGCGCCCCTCGAGTGCCCCTTCCGGAGTGGACCAATTACTTTCGTATCGCGACTTGTCGATGCTGTTGTGATGACCCAGATCTCCACAGAGCTTTTGCAGTTTGTTTGGCAACTTCTGGAGGCCTCTGCTTTGTGTTAGAGGTGTTTGTGCGCGAATCGGACACAAGAATTGGATTCAGTGCAGAAAACGGGAGCAAGTTTGCCTAACCAGATTCCTTCGACAAATTTTAAAAGTGGAATTGGGCAAAATGAATATCGAATTTGGATTCAGCGCACGAAAATGATGGAAATGAACTAACTACTTGTATTTTTCGGAGCCCGGATGCCCAAGCACGAATTTTGAGGCAAGGGTTACTGTTCCGGCGGCCGGGGCAGCGCCGGCGGCGACGGGCACGCGGCGGAGCGCAGCGGCGCGGCAGCGGGCAGCGGCGCGGGCAGAGACGCGGACCGCTCGGTCCACGGGGCGAGGCGTGCACCGCGGGAAGGACGCGTGGCGGCTCTCGGTTGGCCGGCTCTCGTACGCTCGGTCCACGCAAGGAGCGGAGCTGGTCCGGTACAGCGTGGATGGTGTGCCACGTGGCATCTTCCCATTGGCACGTAGTGACACGCGGCATCTTTGGATTGGTTGGTGCACTAGGCACGGTCCTCGGAGCGGGCGGCAGGTGCCTCGGGACGCGTGCGCGGCGTAGGCGCCGGCAGCGCGATGTGCGCGCCGACTGAGGCGTTGACGCGGGGAGGCGGGCGCCTGGGCGCGGCCACGTGTCGCGCGGGTTGGCCGAACCCGCTGTTTGCTGTGCGGGGCCACGTGGCGCAACGAGGTGAAACCGGGCGCTGGATGGACGGCTGGCGATCGGGCTACTGTGCTGCACAGTTTGTGCCCGAAACAGTTTCGGGCGCCCGAAAGTGGGGACATGGATGAAATTTTGAGAATTGTTCTGTTTTGGCTATAAATAGCCCCCTTTGGCTGCATTTTCGTACCCTTTCCCGAGCTCCCCTGCGACAGATCCCTTAAGCATTATTGTGCCTCTTGTTGTGCTCCATCTTGTGAGTGATTTACAGATTTTTTGGAGGCCGCGACATTGGCGTTTTCTGCGACGCGGCGCACTTCGACGCTTCTTGGATTTTGGCTTCCACCGTAGCTTCTCAGCCCGCGAGACCCCCTGGACTCAAGAAGCGTCGAAGTGGAGCGCATTCATTAGCCAATTTTTTAGCCGATTTTTGCGGCAACGCATTCATGAGATGTACGCCTTCGATTTCTATATTGATCACTTCGTCTCATTTTGAGTTTTTGGCATGGTTCCCGAGGTATCTTTTGACCCCTTGTACCGCTGCGAGGTTTTGGACAGTGGTGGAGTATTGTTGGAATTTCTTAGGCTACGGATATCGGAACGAGACGTATGAGGACTCGATCGACATCTACGCTTCGAGAGGAATACACCCGTATTTTTATTCGAATTTTTGGAGGAAACTTCGAAGGTGATATTTAAGCTTCTTTGAGACTGATTTTCCACAGATTTGCGATTGTGGATAGTTTGGCTTACCGCGATGTTCTATTTGTATCTTGGCCTACATGTGTCGGAATAAGGTGTATAAGTACACGATTCGCATCTATTCGTCGCGAGGATCGCAACCATTAGTTTTTCTGGATTTTTCAGAGTACTGCACGCAGGTGAAAATCCCCTTTCTCTTTGCAGGACGGTAAAAACAGCAAGCGCTGTTTTGTATGTGTGGGGTATTGATTAGTGTGTTGTTGGTTGCGATGTTGGTTTGAGCAAAGGCTTGTGCGACTGAGTGCCGAGGGTGCAGTTTCAGCGGATTTTGTAAGTGAGTGACTGCGCACTTCACCAACTTCGGCTTTGCCTGCGGAAAGCGATTCAGGTGGGTTGCTTCGTCTCCAGAACCGGTGGACGGTTCTCTAATTCTATCTGATAGAATGCATGCATGTTAGTGTACTGCTATTTGGTTGAGATGTGAGCTTGGTAATGGTATTTTGTTTCAGAAATTGCAAGTTATGATATTCATGTTATATTAATGAGAGCTTGCATGATATTGTCATCCATGTTATGGTAATTGAGAGCTTACATAGGAGCAGTGTTCCCCTATGGGATTGATAGCATGCATAATTTAATGTACAACCTATAAGATTGAGATGTAACCATAAGAATGATATAGTTCATATGGATTGAGGCTTACATGATTTATTGTACATGTTGGGTACCTTCGAGATATTATATTTATTTAATGGTTTATTCACCTATGCTAGTTGAGAGTATGTTTAGGGAGATGGGGCTTATTTGATTTGGTGATCATATCCGTTAGTTATCCGTTAGTGTTCCTTATTTATGTTCAGTTTATTTAAATGCTATTATTGGAACTTGACCTAGCACCACGTCATATGTTGCATGTTTAACCAGACTAGTAGAGAACATTCACTTAGGCTAGGTTCTTTTATGCTTTAGATATCTCACACTTTGCATCTTTTCCTGGACATAGATTTTCCTCGCCCGGGTAGTGGGCCGAGTAGTCAGGTTATTGTGGGACATTGTTGCACTCGTGCCTGGGGGCTGAGTGGAGTCTGGTAGCTGAGTTTAGACCTGTCCTAGTGTTGTTGGAAACCGTTTGGGTTGACGGTGGTACCGGGTCGTTGAGTGTCGTCCGACCAGTCTTGTTAGCCCTGAGTAGTTGGTCGATCCCGGCTGTGGAGTACCTCCAACCTGTGTGTTTAGCGTGGCGAGTTGGGTGTTTCGTTTTGGGAGCCGTTTGGGTCGACGGTGGTCCCGGCTGTGGAGTATCTCCAGCCAGTGTGTTTTGTGCCACGAGTTGGTTGAGTTCGTTAGTGTCTCGAGATTCGTGAGAGCTGGTTAGCTGAGTCGTCGAGAGTACTCCGACCGTCGTGCGAGATGTTTGAGGATCTTGAGTCCTTCCGTTCTGAGAGTGAGCGTAGATTTTGATTATAGCCTGCAGGAGCCACTTTGAGCTCGACAGAGATGCGCGGATACCTTTTTCCTCGGTAGGGTCGCACCCCACGAGTGTCCTGTCCGGAGTGGGCCTGTTACTTTTGTATCGCGACTTGTCGACGCAATCCCTCTGGCTGGGCCAGTTTTGGCAGTCACGGACACCCTACGTAAGTTCCGTCCTCTTGTGGATGTGTGGCAGTAGGTGGGCGCAGGTTTGACTGGACCCTATGAGGCAGTCAGTTCGATTGGGTCAATTGAGCACCTTGGGTGCAATTTGTTGCATATCTTTTCATCTGTATCACCCATTGAGCATTTAGATAGAGGCATGGTAGCTGTAGGGTATCTCCAGCTTTTCTTGCTCAGTTTTTACTGCATTGTTATCTTATGCCTCTAGTAGACTTAGTGGGCAGACCGTCGGGCTTGGTGGCGGTATCCACTGAGAACTACGGGTTGATGTTGTTCTCACACCCGTTGGGGGTTCTCCCCCTCCTCTTTCTTTCCTCTCCTTTGTTTTGCCGAGTTATCTATGGAAGATGCTGATTCTGCTGTTGCTGTTCGAGACGAGAGAGTCGCGAGCTAGATCCCAACCTGTCTTTGGAGAGTAGTTGTACCCCCACATTGGAGATTTGTAGTACAGTCAGTAGATTAGTTTTATTTCTGCTTTCGAGAGATTATTGTAGTGAGGATATGACTTGTACTGAGAGCCTGTACAGTGATGTATTATTTCATGTTACCCTCCCTATTGAGTTCTGGGTTATTGTATCTGAGGATTTTGTATTTGATCATTTTTTTGGGAGATGGATATTGTATCTTTATTTCCAGTTGTACAGTGTTGGATTGAGTTTTATAACAGTTTTATTTTACAGATCTGATATTTGTTTAGCGGTAGTAGATCTTTCTTTGCAGGTTGGACGCTTCGCCTATGCGGGATTTTCGTATAGGTGGCAGATCTATTGGCGAGCCCGGGTCGCAGTTCGACCCCGGGACGTGACAGATTAGAGTGGTATCAAAGCCTAGGTTGTAGGTCATGGTGGACTTAGAAACCCTAGGCTTGTGGTTGGACCCTAGGATGACTTCGTGAGAGTCATGACTTTTAGCAAGAGTCCTGATTGAGTTTTATTCCTCTACCAAGGGATAGGATGAGTGATCGGCATCTTTATTCTCCTATGCGGTTATGTTGGCTGCAGACAACATAATGCTGTAGAATGGGTGACATGCTCTAGACTTTCGCTGGATTGGGTCGAGTGTTTGTTGTGTGTTGTTTATGGTTTTTGTCGTGGTGAGCGGTGTCTCCCTGACGCTGGGTTTTGCCCCGTGTGCATCCTGTCGCGGCAGTTGAGCCTGAGCAATTAGTGTTTGGCCGGATACCCGGATTGAGATCAGAGAGCTCCGGACCTAAATGACAGGATTGTCTGAGTTATATCAGCGGCGGAGATGGCCGCTGGTTTGGGGTGACATAGTTGTCGGGCAGCGGGCAGCCGACAGTACTTTCCTCTTGAGACCACCCGGTTGTAGTATCCTCAGTGGCAGCATTTTAGTGGCACCGATGGAGAGAGTAGCCCCCTCCGTGCCGACGATTAGTGCCGAGGCACCGAGGCAGGGTGGATAGCTGACAGCTGATGAGCTATGGGACATTATCGATCAGTTGAGCCAGTTTTGGCAGATGAACCACCCCGATTCATAGGTTTGAGTTTGGAGCCTCTGGAGGCAGAATCGTGGTTGGTGGTGATGGAGAGATTACTTGAGAGCCTCCTTGTGTCAAAGAGTTTACGCAGTTGTTGAACTGCGCGCTCCATGTTTAGAGGGACGACGCGCATAGGATATGTGTTTCTGGGAATGGATTTCGCCAGGATACCTTTTAGCTCATTCGGTCCCTCCGTTTTAGATTTGGGACGCCTCGATGGAGTAGGCGTTGTTTGTGGAGCGTGGCGTTGCAGTTCTTTTGGATAGGGATCTGCCGCCAGAGGCGAGTTCTGGATAGAGACGCTTGGCACCAGGTGATGGAGTACAGATCGGCCGACAGAGGCATTCCCGATTTCTTTTCCCAGGTTGTGGATTTCTGAGACGCCAGAGGTCGGGTGGACCCCGATGGCAGCATCAGCATTAGTATCAGCAGCGGCGGTAGCATGGATGTGTTATCTGCGGAGGACCCCATTCGTCGCCTCAGTGTGAGCAGAGGCAGAGGTCGTGTTCCCTATGTGATTGGTATACATATTTTCTGGCAGACTGGACCTTGATGACGAGACAGAGTCATTATCATGTGCACTAGAGGTACAGGTTCCTGTCGGTGTTGTGCATGTGGAGGAAGTTGGTGGATCATGCCCAGTGCAGTTGAGACCACGAGTTATACCGGTAGACTTTTTGGTATTGAGGTAGTTGGTGTGTTGACCCAGTGCCTGAGATTGGTTGGCACAGTACCACATGATGTTTGATTGCGGAGAGAGAGAGGATTATGACCTTCTGCGAGGCAGACAAGAACAGGCTTGTTTGTAGAGACAATTAGAGGACAGGTTACAGCGACAGTGTGAGAGGTGCCTACGGCGGCACCGGGACTCAAGGATATCCCTGTTGCCGTGAGATCCCGGGTGTGAGTCCACCTGAGCTGATAATGATGCCGCCGGTTAGGAAGATTGAGATGACGTGGTTCTGGGAACCACGCCAATGTGGAAGGCACCTTGTTGAACGGCACCAGTAAAGCTGAGAGAGCTGATAGCGCAGTTGTAGGATCTGCTGGATCGAGGGGTCTGTTGGACCTAGTGGCACACCGTTGATACACGGTAGTGTTGCCACGTCGTTGATACATGACGGTGAGGGTTCTTTTGTGGTTGGAGCACTAGCAGGTCCGGGTTTTATTTAGGACCATTTGATAGAGTTATACTCCGCAGCTGTTCTTCTATGAGGTATGTATTTATTTGGAATCATATAGCCGAGGACTTTGCTAAGACGGCATTCTGTACTCAGTAGGGGCATTATGAGCTCATAGTGAGGCCAAGTGGATTGACTAATGCCCTGCCGCCCTTATAATTTGATGCATTGTGTGTTCCAGTTGTACTTAGACAGATTGGTAGTGATATCCTGCATAGATATTTTGGTTTACTCCCAGAGTGGCTTGGAGTATGAGGAGCACTTGTGGATGGTGCTACCATGTCTGTGAGGATGAAGCTGTATGCCGTATTGTTGAGGTACGAGTTTTAGTTTTGGAAGCATACCTTCTCAGGCCACCTTATTCTAGCCGTAGGAGCGGCTGTGGAAATCCGGCCAAAGTAGATTCTATTCGAGACTAGCTGAGACCGACGTTTATGGGTGAAGTGAGGAGCTTCTTGGACTGGGCAGTGTTAGTAGAGCTTGATTAATGGATGATGAGACTGATACCACGCCGATTTTACTATTGTCAGTGATGGGAGATGGATTTGCGTGTTATAGTGATGGCTTCCATAGTGGCCGTGGAGTTACCGTTGGATTATTATTGAGCATCCAGTATCACCTCGACAGGACCACTGTAGTGGCAGATACCTTGAGCAAGAGAGCTGTCTGGAGTTGAGTATTATGATTTCACAGCTGGCGCTGTGTGGTGTTGTTGAGACGAACAGGGCTTGAGGTTATATCCCTGGGGGTCCCTTTTGATGGTAGACTGCGGTTGAGCAGTCCACTCGGTTGGTTAGGATCCGAGAGTGACCGAGTGAGGACCCCAGCTTGTTAGGGCTCCTTTCCTTCTTGGATGATTGTGTGGGTGTGTTTCGGGTCGCCCTGGTTGAGTGGGTACCAGGGTGTGGTGTTGGTGAGTGTGGCACTGGTGGTTATTTCTTTTTTCCCCCCAGCTTTTGTTGGAGTCCCTGAGGTTTTTCCATGTCTTAGCTCAGGAGTGTTATGCTTTTGGATCCCTCGCCCGTGATGGACTCGTTTCCTTTGAGATCTGTGAGTGTTTGGAGTACGAGAGACGCCTGTTGCGAATTCTGGCTCACGAGATGAGGGAATTGCGCAATTGGGCCATGCCGTACTGGTTGTTGTTGCTGTTGTTGAGGAGTAATCACGGGGAGTGAGTAGCGACTTGGGAGCTGGAGGCGGTGTTGATGGATACTTACCCTTGGTATTTGAGACTCTTTTTTTGAGTTGTGTTAGTTTCGGGGACGAAACTTTCTTTTAGTGGGGGAGCATGTGATGCCCCGGATCTCCACAGAGCTTTTGCAGTATGTCTGGAAACTTCTGGAGGCCTTTGCTTTGTGTTAGAGGTGTTTGTGTGCGAATCGAACCCAAGAGTTGGATTCAGTGCGGAAAATAGGAGCAAGTTTGCCTAATCGGATGCCTTCGACAAATTTTAGAAGTGGAATTAGGCAAAACGGACATCGGATTTGGATTCAGCGCGCGAAAACGATGGAAATGGACTATTTACTTGTATTTTCGGAGCCAGGATGTCCAAGCACGAATTTTGAGGCAAGGATTACTGTTCCGGCGGCCGGGGCAGCGCCGGCGGCGACGGGCAGGCGGCAGAGCGCGACGGGCAGGCGGCGGAGCGCGACGGCGTGGCGGCGGGCAGAGCCGCGGACCGCTCGGTCCACAGGGCGAGGCGTGCACCGCGGGAAGGATGCGTGGCGGCTCCCGGTTGGCCGGCTCTCGTACGCTCGGTCCACGCGAGGAGCGGACAGCGTGGATGGTGTGCCACGTGGCATCTTCCCATTGGCGCGTAGTGACATGTGGTATCTTTGGATTGGTTGTTTCACTAGGCACGGTCCTCGGAGCGGGCGACAGGTGCCTCGGGACCCGTGCGAGGCGTAGGCGCCGGCAGCGCGACGTGCGCGCACGTGGGCGTGTCGACCGAGGCATTGACGCGGGGAGGCGGGCGCCTGGGCGCGGCCACGTGTCGCGACCGGGTTGGCAGAACCCGCTATTTGCTGTGTGGGGCCACGTGGCTCAACGAGGTGAATCCGGGCGCTGGATGGACGGCTGGCAATCGGGCTACTGTGCGGCACTGTTTGCGCCCGAAACAGTTTCGGGCGCCCGAAACAAAGTGGGGACATGGATGGAATTTTGAGAATTGTTCTTTTTTGGCTATAAATAGCCCCCTTTGGCTGCATTTTCGGACCCTTTCTCGAGCTCCCCTGCGACAGAGCCCTGAAGCATTATTGTTCCACTTCTTGTGCTCCATCTTGTGAGGGATTTACAGATTTTTTGGAGGCCGCGACATCGGCATTTTCTGCGACGCGGCGCACTTCGACGCTTCTTGGATTTTGGCTTCCACCGTCGCTTCTTAGCCCGCGAGACCCCCTAGATTACTCCGATGGAATTTTGAGCCGATTTTTGTGGCAGCGCGTTAACGAGAGGTACGCCTTCGATTTTTGTATGATTACTTCATCTCATTTTGAGTTTTTGGCATGGTTCCCGAGATATCTTTTGACCCCTTGTACCGCTGCGAGGTTTTGGACAGCGGTGGAGTATTGTTGGGATTTCTCAGCCTACGGGCATCGGAACGAGACGTATGAGGACTTGATCGACATCTACGCTTCGAGAGGAACACACCCGTATTTTTACTGGAATTTTTGGAGGACTCTTCGAAGGTGATATTTAAGCTTCTTTGGGACTGATTTTTCGCAGACTTGCGATTGTGGATAGTTTGGCATACCGCGATGTTCTATTTGTATCTTGGCCTACAGGTGTCGGAATAAGGTGTATAAGTACACGATTCGCATGTACTCGTCGCGAGGATCGCAACCGTAATTTTTTCTCGATTTTTCAGAGGACTGCACATAGGTGAAAATCCTCTTTCTCTTTGCTAGACGGTAAAAACAGCAAGCACTGTTTTGTATGTGTGGGGTATTGATTAGTGTGTTGTTGGCTGCGATGTTGGTTTGAGTAGAGGCTTGTGCGACTGAGTGCCGAGGATGCAGTTTCGACAGATTTTCTAAGTGAGTGACATGCTCTAGACTTTCGCTGGATTGGATCGAGTGTTTGTTGTGTGCTGTTTATGGTTTTTGTCACGGTGAGCGGTGTCTCCCCGACGCAGGGTTTTGCCCCGTGTGCATCCTGTCGCGGCAGTTGAGCCTAAGCGGTTACTGTTGGGCCGGATACCCGGATTGAGATCAGAGAGCTCCGGACCCAGATGACAGGATTGTCTGAGTTATATCAGCGGCGGAGTGGGCTGCTAGTTTGGGGTGACATAGTTGTCGGGCAGCGGGCAGCCGACAGTAATTTCCTTTTGAGACCACCCGGTTGCATTATCCTCAATGGCAGCATTTCAGTGGCGTCGATCGAGAGAGTAGCCCCCTCCGTGCCGACGATTAGTGCCGAGGCACCTAGGCAGGGTGGACAGCTGGCGATCGGGCACTGTTGGCGCCCGAATTTCTTTCGGGCGCCCGGAAATTGGGCCCGAAAGCCCAATGCTTGGGTTTTTTTGGGGGCTTTTGGGTTGGGGCTATAAATAGCCCCCCCTCCCCCCCTTGCAGCTCTTGTGGCCTTTTTTCCCGAGCTCCCCTTGTGGTGAGGTCTTAAGATCAGTTGTTTATCATCTTGTCCTCTACTTCTTGATGGACTCCCAGAATTTTTGGAGGCCGCGACATCTGCGTTTTCTGCGACGCGGCGCACTTCGACACTCCTTCGATTTTGGCTTCTACCGTCGCTTTTCAGTCCGCGAGACCCCCTGGACTACCCCGATGGACTTTTGTACTGATTTTTGCGGCAGGGCGTTCACGAGAGGTACGCCTTCGATTACTGTGCTGATCACTTCGCCTCATTTTGGGATTTTGGCATAGTTCTCGAGATATCTTTTGACCCCTTGTACCGCTGCGAGGTATTAGACAGCGGTGGAGTATTGTTAGGATTTCTCAACCTACGGGCATCGGAACGAGACGTATGAGGACTCGATCGGCATCTACGCTTCGAGAGGAACGCGACAGTATTTTTATTGGAATTTTTGGAGGACTCTTCGAAGGTGATAATTAATCTTCTTCGTTACTGATTTCTGCAGACTTGTGATTGTGAGGGAATTTGACTTACCGCAATGTTCTATTTGTATATTGGCCTACAGGTGTCGGAACAAGGAGTATAAATACTCGATTTGCATCTACTCATTACGAGGATCGCAACCGTAATTTTTATGGATTTTTCAGAGGACTGCACCCAGGTGAAAATCCCCTTTCTCTTTGCTGGATTGTAAAAATAGCAAATGCTGTTTGGTGTGTGTGGGGTATTGATTAGTGTGTTGTGGTTGTGATGTTGGTTGGAGAAGAGGCTTGTACGACTGAGTACCGAGGGTGCAATTTCAGCAGATTTTTTTAGTGAGTGACTGCGCACTTCACCGACTTCAGCTTTGTCTGCGGAAAGCGATTCAGGTGGGTTGCTTCGTCTCCAGAACCGGTGGTCGGTTCTCTAATTCTATCTGATAGAATGCATGCAGATTAGTGTACCAACATATGGTTGAGATGTAAGCTTGGTAAATGGTATTTGTTGAGAAATTACAAGATATGATATTCATGTTATGCCTAATGAAACTTGCAAGATTTAGATATCCATAATTATGATCAATGAAAGCTTACTTAAGGGGAGCATTACACTATGTGATTGATAGCATGCATAATTTAATGTACAACCTATATGATTGAGATGTAAGCATAAGAATGATATAGTTCATATGGATTGAGACTTACATGATTTATTGTACATGTTGGGTACCTTCGAGATATCATATATTTAATGGTTGTATTCACCTATGCTAGTTGAGAGCATGTTTAGGGAGATGAGGCTTATTTTGATTGATTTTGGTGATCATATCTGTTAAGGTTCCCTGCTTATGATTCAGTTTACTTAAATGCTATTATTGGAACTTGACCTAGCACTCCGTTATATGATGCATGTTGAAACCAGACTAGTAGAGAACCTTCACTTGGGCTAGGTTCTTTTATAATTAAAAAACATACCACACGTTGCATCTTTTCCTGGACATAGATTTTTCTCGCCCGGGTAGTGGGCCGAGTGGTCAGGTTACTGTGGGACATTGTTGCACTCGTGCCTGGGGGCTGAGTGGAGTCTGGTAGCTGAGATTAGACCTGTGCTAGTGTTGTTGGGAGCCGTTTGGGTAGACGGTGGTCCCGGGCCGTCGAGTATCTTCCGGTCAGTGTTGTTGGGAACCGTTCGGGTTGACAGTGGTCCCAGGTCGTTGAGTGTCGTCCGACCAGTTTTGTTAGCCCTGAGTTGTGGGTTGTTCCCGGCTGTGGAGCATCTCCAGCCTGTGTGTTTAGCGCCACGAGTTGGTTGAGTTCGTTAGTGTCTCGAGATTCGTGAGAGCTGGTTAACCGAGCCGTCGAGAGCACTCCGACCATCGTGCCAGATGTTTGAGGATCTTGAGTCCTTTCGTTCTGAGAGTGAGCATGGATTTTGACTATAGCCTGCATGAGCCACTTTGAGCTCGACAGAGATGCGCGGATACCTTTTTCCTCGGTGGGGTCGCGCCCCTCGAGTGCCCCGTCTGGAGTGGGCCTATTACTTTCGTATCGCGACTTGTCGATGCCGTCCCTCTGGCTGGGCCTTTTTTAGGCAGTCACGGACGGAGTCCTTCTGGCTGGACCAGTTTTGGCAGTCACGGACGCCATACGTAAGTCCAGTCCTCCGTGAATGTTATGGCAGTAGGTAGGCGCAGGCTTGACTGGACCCTATGAGGCAGTCAGTTCGATTGGGTCGATTGAGCACCTTGGGTGCGAGTAATTGCATATATTTTTATCTATATCACCCATTGAGCATTTAGATAGAGGCATGGTAGCTGTAGAGTATCTCCGGCTTTTCTTGTTCAGTTTTTACTGCATTGTTATCTTATGCCTCTAGTAGACTTAGTGGGCAGACCGTCGGGCTTGGTGGCGGTACCCACTGAGAACTACGTGTTGATGTAGTTCTCACACCCGTTGGAGGTTCTCCCCATCCTTTTTCTTTCCTCTTCTTTGCTTTGCAGAGTCATCTGTGGGAGATGCTGATTCTACTGTTGCTGTTCGAGGCGAGGGAGTCGCTAGCTAGATCCCTACCTGTCTTTGGAGAGTAGCTGTACCCCCACATTGGAGATTTGTAGTACGGTCAGTAGATTAGTTTTATTTTTGCTTTTGAGAGGTTATTGTAGTTAGGATATGACTTGTACTCAGAGCCTGTACACTGGTGTATTAGTATTTCAGTTTTCCCTCCCTGTTGAGTTCTGGGTTATTGTATCTAAGGATTTTGTATATGATCATTTTCGGGAGATGGATATTGTATCATTATTTCCAGTTGTATAGTGGTTGGATTTTAGTTTTACTACACTTTTCTTTACAGCTCTGATATCTGTTTAGCTGTAGTACCTTTTTCTTTGCAGGTTGGACGCTTCGCCTATGCGAGGTTTTCGTATAGGCGATGGATCTGTTGGCGAGCCCGGGTCGCAGTTTCGACCTCGGGGCGTGACAAATTAGAGTGGTATTAGAGCCTAGGATGTAGGTTATTGTGGAATTTAGAAACCCTAGGCTTTTGGTTGGACCCTAGGATGACTTCGTGAGAGTCGTGATTTTAGCGAGAGTCCTGATTGAGTTTTATACCTCTTCTAAAGAATGGGATAAGTGATCGGCATGTTTATTCTCCTAAGTGATTATGTTGGCTGCAGACAACATAATGCTGTGGAATGGGTGACATGCTCTAGACTTCCGCTAGATTTGGTCGAGTGTTTGTTGTGTGCTGTTTGCAGTTTTTGTTGTGGTGAGCGGTGTCTCGCCGACGCTGGGTTTTGACCTGTATGCACTCTGTCGTAGCTGTGGAACTCGAGTGGTTAGATTTGGGCCGGATACCCGGATTGAGGTCAGAGAGCTTCGGACCCAGATGACAGGATTGTAAGAGGCATATCAGCGGCGGAGTGAGCGGCTTGTATAGGTGACACAGTTGTCGGAGCAGCGGGCGGCCCGACAGTTCTTTCCTCCTGAGACCATCCGGTTGTAGAATCCTCAGTGGCAGCGATTTCAGTGGCGCCGATGGAGCGAGTAGCCCCCTTCGTGCCGACGATTAGTGCCGAGGCACGGAGGCAGGGTGAGTAGCTGACAGCTGATGAGCTGTGGGACATCATCGATCAGTTGAGCCCGTTCCGGCAGATGAACCACCCTAATTCATAGGTTTGAGTTTGGAGCCTTTGGAGGCAGAATCGTGGTTGGTGGTGATGGAGAGACTACTTGAGAGCCTCCTTGTATCAAAGAGTTTACGCAATTGTTGAACCGCGCGCTCCATGTTTAGAGGGATGAGGCACAAAGGATATGAGTGTATGGGAGTGGATTGCGCCAGGATACCTTTTAGGATGCCTCGATGGAATAGGCGTTGAGTATGGAGCATGGCGCTGCAGTTCCTTTGGATAGGGATCTGCCGCCAGAGGCGAGTTCTGGATAGAGGCGCTTGGCGCTAGGTGATGGAGGACAGATCGGCCGGCAGAGGCATTCCCGATTTCCTTCCCCATGATTGTGGATTTCTGGGACGCCAGAGGTCGGGTGGACCCCGATAGCAGTATCAGCATTAGTATCAACAACGGCGGTAGCGTGGATGTGTTATCTGCGGAGGACCGCATTCGTCACCCCAGTGTGAGCAGCGACAGAGGTCGTGCTCCCTATGTAGTTAGTCAAAATATTTTCAGGCAGACTGGGCGACGACCACTTGCATCGAGCGGTTGAGTCTGTCCCGCCTTGTTGGAGGGCGCCACGACAGTGGTTTGGGTTGTCGCAAGTATGGTTTCATTATAGCAGTCCGAGTTAGAGCATTGTGCACTCCTGCATGGACTAGAGGCAAAGACGTTATCATGTGCACTAGAGGTACAGATTCCTGTCGGTGTTGTGTATGAAAAGGAGGCTTGTGGATCATGTCCAGTGCAGTTGAGACCACGAGTTATACCGGCAGACTTATTGGTCTTTGTGGCCGTTTGGTGTTTTGACCCAGTGCTTGAGATTGGTTGGCACAGTACCATATGATGTTTGACTGCGATGAGAGAGGACTATGACCTTCTGCGAGGCAGACAAGAGGAGGCTTGTTTGTTGAGACAATTAGAGCACGCGGGTTACAGCGACAGTGTAAGAGGTGCTTACGGTGGCACCGGGACTCAAGGATATCCCTATTGCCCGTGAGATCCCGGGTGTGAGTCCACCTGAGCTGATGATGAGGCCGTCGGTTAGGGAGATTGAGATTGCGATTGATGTGGTTCTGGGAACCGCACCAACCTCGACAGCACCTCATTGGATATCACCAGTAAAGCTGAGAGAGTTGATAGCGCAGTTGTAGGATCTGATGGATCAAGGGGTCTATTTGACCCAATGCCACGTCGTTGATACACAACGGTGAGGGTTCTTTTGTGGTTTGAGTACTAGCAGGTCTGGGATTTATTCAGGACCATTTGATTGAGTTATACTCCGGCAGTTGTTCTTCTATGATGCAAGTATCTATTTGGGATCATACAACTGAGTACTTTGCCAAGACAGAGTTCAGGACACGATAGGGGCAGTATGAGCTCATAGTGGGGCCAATTGGATTGACTAATGCCCTGCCGTCTTTATGATTTGTGGAATTGTGTGTTCCAGCTGTACTTGGACGGATTGGTAAAAATGTTCTGTATAGATATTTGGATTTACTCCCTGAGTGGCTTGGAGTATGAGGAGCACTTGTGGATGGTGCTACCATGTCTGTAAGGAAGAAGCTGTATGCCGTATCATTATTTCTAGTTGTACAGTGGTTGGATTTTAATTTTATAGCACTTTTCTTTACAGCTCTGATATCCGTTTAGCTGTAGTACCTTTTTCTTTACAGGTTGGACGCTTCGGCTATGTGAGGTTTTCGTATAGGCGGCATGTAAAAAAAAAAGAAAGGTTCGTTCGTTTTGACTAAGCCGATACGGGTGATTTTTTCGGACATCCGGATTGAGATTCAGTCAAAAGAGATTTTTCGGACCCCAAAAATAAAATAACGAAAATTTTTTCGGACCCCAAATTATTTTTTAAAAAAAATTCAGACTCCAAATCAAAATAACGGAGATTTCTTCTGATCCCAAATTATAATAAAAAGGTATTTCTTTGAACCCTAAATCAAAATAAAATAAAGAGAATTTTTTCGAACCCAAATTATTTTAAAAAGAGAATTTATTCGGACCCCAAATTATTTAAAAAAAAGAGATTTTTTCGGACCCCAAGATAAGATAAGGGGATTTTCTTTGGACCCCAAACCAAAATAAAAT
The DNA here is from genome assembly GCA_029168755.2 of Tillandsia fasciculata. Lineage (NCBI taxonomy): Eukaryota > Viridiplantae > Streptophyta > Magnoliopsida > Poales > Bromeliaceae > Tillandsia > Tillandsia fasciculata. Next base: position 25,368,895 of record CM054932.1, on the reverse strand, counting down.
AACGGGGTTTCTTTGGACCCCAAATTATTTTAAAAATAACCCAAACCTATATAAAATAACGGGGATTTTTTCGTATCCCAAATTATTTTTTTAAAAAATAAAATAACGAGGATTTTCTTTGGACCCCAAATTATTTAAAAATAAAGGGAATTATTTCGGACCCAAATTATTTAAAAATAAAAGGGATTTTTCGGACCACAAATTAAAAAAAAAAAAAAAAATCGGACCCCAAATTATTCGGGCTCCAAATCAAAATAAAAGAATTTTTTTGAATCCGGAATCAATTCCAAACAAAATTCAAATGAGCCTAATCAATTTGGAGTCCAAGTCCAATTCAAAGAGGCCTAATAAATGAATTCAATCCTTTGTTAAATAAGGCTCACTCAATATAGAGGCATCAAATTTATCCATATGAAAATAAGGTTCAGTTCACATACGAGCTCCGAATCCAGTCCACATATAATATAGGCCCAGTCTACATATGGCCCCGAATCCAGTCCACATATAATATAGGCCCAGTCCACATACGGCCCCGATTCTAGTCCACATATAATATAGATCCAGTTCACATACAGGTCCTAAATCTAGTCCACATATAAATAAAATCCATTTTTATCCATAACCCACAAATAAAATCCAAAACCCATTTTTGTCCATAAATGATACCCAAAATTTATTTTTATCCATAAATGAAATCCAAAATCCATTCCAACCCACTTATAAACCCAAAATCCATTCAATCCAAAAATAAAGCCCAAGATTTATTCAATCTCATCGCCTTAGCACATATAATTAAGGCAAAACTATATCCAAACCGATTAGATTCTAAATCATACACTTAGAATTTAGTCA
>CM054932.1:25288043-25363043 GCA_029168755.2 Tillandsia fasciculata | reverse complement strand
AGGGTACTCTATATACTAATTTAGGTCAAATTGAATTTAATATGTAGGGACCAAATTGTTGAGGGTGTGGATAAAATGTAGTGGACCTTGAGATTGGGTGTAGGGACCAATTGGAGCAACGCAATCGTACCCTCAAAATTAAATATACGATGTATATTTTATTTATTCTGAGATGAAAATATTTTTGCTGGTCATTTCGAAGCGCTTAACAAAATTTATTACATTTTAAAATAAATGAAGTATATGATGTACACCCGCCGGATGTACAATAAGTATTTTTCAATTAATAAGATGAGTAAAAATTTCAAAGCATAATAATAACCACTATAGTAAACCGCGTGATACTATGGGTAAGAAATTATTTGGTTAATTTAGAGTAAATAAAGAAATAGAACTCAAATTTTATCACCTCGGATTTTATTTTGGTGTAAGTTAAAAAAATAATTTAACTCCGGTTATATTAGATACTTTCTCCTCTAAAATAACGAACTCAAATTTCACGACACTCAACCCTCTCTGAAAATTTATTAAATATTAAAACTTAAGCTCTACTTTTTCTACAATGAGTTAGAATTATCTCATTTATAATGTGTTAAAATTATCTTTAAATAATATGGAGAATTTGATAGGTATAAATTTATCACTATAATTTAAAAATAACGGAAGCCACTCGCTTACATCAAAATAAACAATAAAACTTTAAAAATTATTATTAAAAAAATAAAACAAAGATAAATATTTATAATTTTTTATTAATATTATTATTTAAAAAAAATGGTCATATGTTATGTCATGTTAAAAATGCCTAGTGTGAAAATATATATATATATATATATATATATATATATATATATATATATATATATTCATATGTCTTTTGAGGTAGAAAAATGAAAGATTATGAAGAGAGATATTCAAAGGATGAGATGAGTAGGTTCCGTTCAAGAAAGGTAAGAAAGTCGGTTTGAGGGAAGAAAATAGTCGATTTGGTTTAAAAAAAAAAAAAAAAGAAGGAAGCAATCAATTCAAGAGAGGACAGAAGTAGGTTTAATGGAGGTGATGAAGGTGAAAAGTCAGTACATGCAGGATCCAACCTAAGAATGAAGAGAAGAAAAGAGAAGCCAAAACAATAAATAGAGCCCAAACATGGTGACCCACGTTTATTGATTATTGAGAATAAATATATTGTGATGATCCGAATTTCCACCGAGTTTTTATGGTGTCTGGCAATTTTTAGAGGCCTTTGCTTTGTGTTAGAGGTGTCTGCGCGCGAATCGGACCTCAGGATTAGACTCAGCATGAAATTTGGAATAAGAATACTTTTCTGGATGCTTCCGGCAAATTTTAGAAGTGGAATTGGGCAAAACCGACATCGGATTTACACTCAACGCGCGAAAACGATAGAAATGAACTATTTACTTAAAATTTTCGGAGCCCGGATGTCCAAACACGGATTTCGAGGCTTGGGGCACTGTTCCGACAGCTGGGGCAGCGCCGGCAGTGACGGGCAGGCGACGGCGCAGCCGCGGGCAACGGCTCGGGCAGTGGCGCGGACCGCACGGTACACGGGGCGAGGCGTGCACCGGGGTTGGACGCGTGGCGGCTCCCGGTTGGCCGACGCAGCAGGCGCGGTCCACGGGGTCGCGCGGCCGGGTGCATGGACCGGGGCGGAGCCACGTGGCGGTTGCTGGTTGGCCGGTCCATGTGCGCTCGGTCCACTCGAGGAGCGAAGCAGGCGCGGTGCGCGGTGCAGCATGGGTGGTGTGCCACGTGGCGTCTTCCTATTGGCGCGGTTGGACACATGGCAGTTTTGGGTTGGACAGTGCACTGGGCACGGTCCACGGAGCGAGTACGGCAGGTGCTTCAGGCTGCCTGCGCTGCGTGGGCGCCGGCAACCCGGCGTGCGTGCACGTGGGCGCGCCGACCGAGGCGTTGACGCGGGTGGAGCAGCGCGGGGCTCGGCCACGTGTCGCGAGCGGGTTGGCCGCTTTAGCTGTTTGCTGTGCAGGGGCCACGTGGCGCATCCTGGTGGATCCGGGCACTGGATGGACGGCTCAGATCGGGGCACTGTTTACGCCCGAATCTATTTCGGGCGCCCGAATGTGGGGACTCAGGTGGTATTTTTTGATTTGTTTTGTTTTGGCTATATATAGCCTTCTTTGGCAGTTCTTTCGAGCTTTTTCCTGAGTTCCCATACTGTGGCACCCTTAAGAGAAGTTTTTCCTCTCCTTCTCCTCCACGCTTTGATGGATTCTCCGGATTTTTTGGAGGTCGCGGCATCGGCGTTTTCTGCGACGCGGTGCACTGCGACGCTTCTTCGATTTTGGCTTCAACGTCGTATTTCAGTGCGCGAGACCCCCTCAGCTATCACGATGGACTTTTGAGCTAATTTTTGTGACAGCATGTTCACGAGAGGTACGCCTTCGATTTCCGTGTTGATCACTTTCCTCATTTTGGGGTTTTGGCATGGTTCCAGAGGTATCTTTTGACCCCTTGTACCGCTGTGAGGTTTTGGACAGCGGTGGAGTGTTGTTGGGATTTTTCAGTTTACGGGCATCGGAACGAGACCTATGAGGACTCGATCGACATCTACGCTTCGAGAGAAACGTACCCGTATTTTTATCAGAATTTTTGGAGGACTCTTCGAAGGTGATAATTAAGCTTCTTTGGGACTGATTTTCTGCAGGCTTGTGTTCGTGAAGGTTTTGGCTTTCAGCGATGTTCTAATTGTTTCTTGGCCTACAGATATCGGAATAAGGTGTATAAGTACTCGATTTGTATCTACTCGTCGCGATGATCACAATGGTGATTTTTCTGGATTTTTCGAAGGACCGTACGCAGGTGAAAATCCCCTTTTTCTGCGCTGGTTGGTAAAAACAGCGAGGGCAATTTTTGGTGTTGATTGATTGTTGGATGTGATGTTGGTTTGAGCATAGGCTTGTACGACTGTGTGCCGAGGGTGCAGTTCCAGCGAATTTTGTTAGCAAGTGGCTACGCACTTCACCAACTTCGGCTTTGCCTGCGGAAAGCGATTTAGGTGGGTTGCTTCGTCTCTAGAACCGGCGGACGGTTCTCTAATTCTATCTGATAGAATAATCGCATGCTAGTGTACCCATCTATGTGATGGAGTGGTAAGCTTAGTATCAGTATTTATTTGAGAATCGAATGAATAATATCCATATTATGTTTATGAGAATTGCGATAGGAGATGTCATGATGATGATTAGTAGAAGCTTACCTTGGGAATGTTACCCCTTTTTGATTGATAGCATGATAGATGAATATGTTAATTTCATGCTAGAGGAGATAGGAAGCATGCTTATGAGAGATGAGAATTTTCTATTTATGCTTTGTTTAATTACATGCTATTGTTGGAACTTGACCTAGCACCTCGTCATATGTTGTATGTTTAACCAGACTAGTAGAGAACCTTCACTTGGGCTAGATTCTTTTATGCCTTAGACATCCCACACTTTGCATCTTTTTCTGGACATAGATTTTCCTCGCCCGGATAGTGGGCCGAGTGGTCAGGTTTCTGTGGGACATTGTTGCACTCGTGCCTGGGGGCTGAGTAGAGTCTCGTAGCTGAGTTTAGACCTGTGCTAGTGTTGTTGAGAGCCGTTTGGGTAGACGGTGGTCCCGGGCCATCGAGTATCTTCCGGTCAGTGTTGTTGGGAACCGTTTGGGCTGACGGTGGTCCCGGGTAGTTGAGTGTCGTCCGACTAGTTTTGTTAGCCCTGAGTTGTGGGTCGATCCCGGCTGCGGAGTATCTCCAGCCTGTGCGTTTAGCGTGGCGAGTTGGTTGAGTTTGTTAGTATCTCGAGATTCGTGAGAACTGATTAGTTGAGTCGTCGAGAGTACTCCGACCGACATGCGAGATGTTAGAGGATCTTGAGTCCTTCCATTCTGAGAGTGAGCGTGGATTTTGATTATAGCCTACATGAGCCACTTTGAGCTCGATAGAGATGCGCGGATACCTTTTTCCTCGGTGGGGTCGCGCCCTTCGAGTGCCCCGTCCGGAGTGGGCCTGTTACTTTCGTATCGCGACTTGTCGACGCAGTCCCTCTGGCTGGGCCAGTATTGGCAGTCATGGAGGCCCTATGTAAGTCCCGTCCTCTTGTGGATGTGTGGCAGTAGGTAGGCGCAGGCTTGACTGGACCCTATGAGGCAGTCAGTTCGATTGGGTCGATTGAGCACCGTCACGGACGCCGTACGTAAGTCCCGTCCTCTTGTGGATGTGTGGCAGTAGGTGGGCGTAGGCTTGACTGGACTCTATGAGGCAGTCAGCTCGATTGGGTCGATTGAGCACCTTGGGTGCGAGTAGTTGCATATATTTTCATCTGTACCACCCATTGAGCATTTAGTTAGAGACATGGTAGCTGTAGAGTATCTCCAGCTTTTCTAGTTAAGTTTTTACTGCATTGTTATCTTATGCCTCTAGTAGACTTAGTGGGCAGACCGTCAGGCTTGGTGGCGGTATCCAATGAGAACTACGTGTTGATGCAGTTCTCACACCCGTTGGGGGTTCTCCCCCTCCTTTTTTTTTTCCTCTCCTTTGTTTTGCAGAGTCATCTGTGGGAGATGCTGATTCTGTTGTTGCTGTTCGAGGCGAGGGGGTCGCGAGCTAGATCCCTACCTGACTTCAGAGAGTAGCTGTACCCCCACATTGGAGACTTGTAGTACAGTCAGTAGATTAGTTTTATTTCTGCTTTTGAGAGACTATTGTAGTGAGGATATGACTTGTACTGTGAGCCTGTACACTGACGTATTATTTCAGGTTACCCTCCCTGTTGAGTTCTGGGTTTTGTATCTGAGGATATTGTGTGCTGATCTTTTGGGAAATGAATATTGTATCTTTATTTCCAGTTGTACAGTGTTTGATAGAGTTTTACAGCCTTTTATTTTACAGCTTTGATATCTGTTTAGCTGTAATATATTTTTCTTTGCAGGTTAGACGCTTCGCCTATGCAGGGTTTTGTATAGGCGGCGGATTTGTTGGCGAGCCCGGGTCGCAGTTTCGACCCTGGGGCGTGACATATATGGTTATAAATAGGGGTGGTAATCCAGCTCGCTATTCGCAAGTCAGTTCGTGTTCGGCTCGAAATGAGCTCGAGATCGAATCGCTCGTCTAGTAAACGAGCCGAATTTTTCAGCTCGTTTAATAAACGAGCCGAACACAAGCTGGGGTCAGCTTGCTCGTGTTCGGCTCGATAACAACTCGAATATATATATATATATATATATATATATATATATATATATATATATATATATATATATATATATAGGCTATTAATTTTTTGTGAATTTTAATTATTAGATTAATTTTTTTTAAATTTTCTTTCAACTTTATAACTAATAGTAGGAATGAAAATCAAACTTGTTGTTAGCGAGTCAGCTCGTGTTCGACTCGTTAATAAACGAGCCGAATTTTTCAGCTCGATATTTAAACGAGCCAGCTCGTGTTCGGCTTGTTTATTAAACGAGCCAAACACAAGCCAACCCCAGCTTGCTCGTGTTCGGCTCGTTGACACCCCTAGTTATAGATATAGTCACGAATATATTTATATAATTTTAAATTATAAATTTATTTGCATAAAATTTTTACAATTCAATATATATATATATATATATATATATATATATATATATATATATATATATATATATATATATATATATATATATTCATAAAAATCCTAATATAAACAAATTTATTCATTAATTAGCTACAATTTAGAACATTATACTCTTGTAAATACTAATTTCACTACAATCAAATTAGATTATAGGGACACAATTTTGTGATATTTTTGTGCGAATATCCTATCTATATTCCATCTATATTCAAAATTAAATTATCGGGACAAATTTTTGAGACGCATTATAATAATGTGTCGCTATACACCCTACCGACTGCATATATAGCGACACTAATAATAAATATCGATTTTTTTGCCAGCAATATTTTTTTTTATTTAAAAATATTTAAAAATATTACTATAATATAATTTTGTTGTAGTGTTTATTTTATAAAATTTTTGGTATTCATAATTTACTGTTTATATAAAATGACACAAAAGTAAGTATTATGATATTAGAAATAAAAAATAATGTCAAATATATTATCAATTAAAGAGGAATATATTTGCAAACTATTTCACTTTACAGGATGCTAAGTGTACAATTTTTTAGAGGTGTACATACTACACCCGACTTCATCCTGAGGTGGGTATTATTCTATTCGTCACATCGAGTGATGAGTAAAATTTACTCCAGAATGAGATGGGTGTAAGATATACACCCCTAAAGGAATGTATATTTATATATACCCAAATTTTTAATTGGATATCTAAGCCTACAAATTCTTTTTTTCTTGCTATAATTGATTAGCCTTCAAAGGATCCTATAGTAGGAATGACAAATTTTCAAAAAAAAAAATTATGTAACTTGAGAAAAAAAAAAAAATTTCCATGATTTTATTTATTGTTATCAAATAAATACTTTGAATGCAAAGATTCAAAAATGATCCATATTTTATATAAAAATAATAATGAAAAAAAAAAAAACAAAAAGTCGACCTTAATTTGAAACTTAAGGAGCGTTTGATTGTATGTTAAATCGTAAAAATAATTTTTTTAATAACAATTTTGGTGTGAAAAAAAATTTATGTCTTGTAGAGTTTAGTTGGTTGAAAAAAAAAAAAAAAAATCATCAATATTTTGCTTTATAGAAAGAAAAAAACTGACAGTTGCGGCTTAAATTTTAATTTTTCATGTAAATTCGGTCAAAAAAAAAAAAAACACACACACATAATTTTTTTTCAGATCAGTAAAATTAATTTTTAAAAATATTTTTACAACTAAAAAATATACAAAAAATTAATTTTCAAATTAAAAAATAATTTTTAGTAAATTCTACCATCAACCGAACACACCATCACCTTTTAATTTCCGGCAGACAATTTTGGACCAGATAGAAATTAATGTTGTTAGGGTTTTCTAAATAGCTGGTTTTGTAATTTGATAGAGGCTCAGGCTTGGCCTAGAAGCTAGCCCTACTTTCTGTTTATTGAATTCAAATTAGAGATAAACAAATGATTTTAAATTTTTATAGAAAAATTTGAATCCTAATTTTACCAAATTAAGTTATAGTTCTATCAAATTTTTTTTTTTTCATTTAATTTAAGTTTGTGTTTATAACAGTACTCAACAACAGAGAGGACCTGGAGGACAGTGGTAATGTAATTATGAGTCTATGACAGCATCAGGTAATGTAGTTATGACTTATGACACCATCAGAGCACTGCCCACTGTATAAGGCCAAGGAGCATGTTGCATATATATATATATATATATATATATATATATATATATATATATATATATATAGAGAGAGAGAGAGAGAGAGAGAGAGAGAGAGAGTAGAGTTTATATATATTTAAAAATATAAGTATATTCATACTTGTAAATTTTTTATTATTAAATTTTTATTGAGATTTATATTTTTTTTAATTGATTTTATAAAAATATAAATTTTAATGAAAATTCAATGATAAAAATTTTACAAGTATAAATAGACTTGTGCTTTTAAAAATATATAAACTCTATATATATAGAGAGAAAAAATAAAGAATTTTTTTTTAAAGGAAATAAAGAAACGGATGGACTAACCGATCCCCCGTTTCCATCTTTTCCACTTTCCTCCATCAGATCTAGCACGGATCTAAAAACAAATCTGATGGAGGAAAACTTATGAGTAGTTATATATATATATATATATATATATATATATATAGAGAGAGAGAGAGAGAGAGAGAGAGAGAGAGAGAGAGTACCAAATATTTGGTGCTATTAAGTTTTCTAACGTTAGATCAACGCCTTTGATAATTTTTATCCGTTAGATTTTACTATTTTTCCAATCACCTATTAATTCCAAGGGACCCACTATCATCTCGACCACACATTTTTTAATTCAAGAGTTAAAAACTTAATAGCACCAATAACTTAATACTATTAATAATATTCCAGCCTAACTATATATATATATATATATATATATATATATATATATATATATATATATAAAAGTAGAGTAAATATACTCTTAAAAGTACAAGTCCAAATATATTTTTAAATTTTTTATCTTTAAATTTGCATTGAGATTTATACTATTTATTTTTTCTCCTCTTTCTTTAGTTGATTTTACATAGTAAAAATTTCACAAACATAACTTGTACTTTTTTGAGAGTATATAAACACTACTCTCTCTCTCTCTCTCTCTATATATATATATAGTAATTTTTATTTTCTCTTTATATTTTTAGAGTTTTGAGTACATTATCTTTTTGAGCCAAAAAAACCTGGGGTTTCCAATCAAGGTGACAATAAAGTGGCAAAATATTTTATATTTTAACAAATTTAGATCTTTCCTTTTATAATTTTTTTTATTTAATTTTTTAAATAATTAAAACGATTCTATTTGGACAAACGTATTTTCAAATCACGCTTTAGAGATAAAACTAGAAAAATAAGCGAAAAAATTTCTTATTTAGCCCCTAACAATTGGGGAACTTTAAAGCAAGTATCTGTCGCATGTTTAATCCAAATGTATCTTTAAAAAAACATAATTAATGATGATCGATTTTATTAATTTTAAAAATATTACTTAAAAGAGAAATGTTTACTTGGCGAGAAGAATCTGATCGTTGGATGGATAAGTTGGAAAAAAAAACATTATAATTGTTAATCACTAGTCATATCATTCTCTGTATTTTTAATGTTAAAATTCAAAAATAATTATATAAACTCTATGGATAAGATTACAAATTTTGGATTGAACATTATAATTTTCCAATTCTTTTTACTGGTTTTGGTTCGGGTATAAATAGAAATTGATTATTTTCAGGATGGATATAAGTTCAAAAACAAGCAAGAATTAAAATAATTTTGTGTTTGGTTGAGTATTAGAGTTGTATCGAGAATAAAAAAAAATTATGTTTGGTAAGTTAAAAATTTAAAAATTTATATAAATTTTAAATTTCATAAATTTTAAAATTTTGTAAATTTTTAAATTTATTAAAAGTTAAAGTTAAAAATTTTAAAAGTTATAAAATTTAAAAATTCTCTAAAATTAAAAATTTATAAATGTTAAAAATTTTAATTTTAATTGTCTCAAAAAATTACAAAAGTGGGAGCAAAAATTTTAATTTTAAAATTTATATAAATTTAAAAATTTTTATAAAAAAATTTGTATAAATTAATAAATTTTAAAAAAAATAAAAAAAATTAAATTTTTAGAATATCTGAAACCATCCCAAACATTTTTTTACACTAGTTCCGTACTTTATACTTATTTCTGGAATAACTAGTTTTGTCTTATCCCGTTACCAAACGAACCCTATAAGAATGAGGTGGAACAAAATTGAAACCCAATCTTGTTCCACCAAATGAAATGGAGGGAACAGCTGTTCTCCCTCTTTTACCATGTACATGTTATTTCGAATAACCCGGAGGGAACATAACAACTATTCCTCCCCTCATAAAATGCAGTTTAGAAATAAAGGGAAGGAGATAATCCCCTTATTCCGATCTTATATTTTATTCCCAACTTATACCATTTGACAAAGGAGGTCTTTGAGTTGTAGCACTATTTTTGTAATAAATTCTAAAATGAATGAAGTGGATAAGATTTTCTTACTTACCCAATTAATTATTTTGATATAAATGTTGATAGACATATGGTAGCAGATGGAGAGCCCCTCAGTGAGGTCTTGCAGGGAAGCTCCCCCACCCAAGTTTTGCCCCTAATTATATGCATATTTTTGTACTAGACAAGACAAGATGCGCATCGAAAGTGTTATACATACAACTCTAATAAAAGCTATTTAATTTGTCTGTAACAATGTTCTTTATGGGTATATATAAATATACACTACTTTATAGGTGTATATTTTACACTCCATTTTATTTTGAGATAGGATGAATTTTACTCGTCACTCGATATGACGAGTAAAATAATACCCATCTCAAAATGAATGGGATATAGAATGTATATCCCTAAACGTGTGTACACCTAGCATCCCTCGTTATATATATATATATATATATATATATATATATATATATATATATATATATATATATATATATATAAAAGTTTTTATATTTTTAAAAATATTGAGTCATTAATGTTGATAGATTTTAGTTTTTGAATAAAAAGATGTGTGGTTAGAATAATAATATGCCTCTTGAATTAAATAAGTGGCCGATCAAATAGAATTATTTAAGGAATGAAATTAGTTAACGATAAAAAACTTACAAGCATCATGCATAATACTCGGACTATATATATGTGTGTGTGCGCGCGCGCTCGCGCGTTTGCGCGCGCTTGTGATAAATAAAAAATTAGTGAGGAGATGTCTCGGTGGAGAGTTTTCATCTGCGTTTGGTTCGGATATAAATAAGAATTATTTATTTCTCATATAGATAAAATTTTAGAAATAAATAAAAATAAAATTAATTTTGTATTTGGATGAACATTAGATTGTTTTTAAGGACAATAAAAAAAAAGTATTTGCATAGTTAGATTGGAATAGTAAAAATAAGAATAATTATAATTTTAAAATAATAATATTTTATTTAATTAATTAATATAAAAATATTAATTGAATAATAATTTAACTTATTTAATTAACTTCGGCTATATAACTTTAAATATTAATTAATAAAATAATTAACAATAAGTATTATTAATTAATAATTTAATTAACTATAATAATTTAATAATTAATAAATTAATTAGTAAATTATTTAATAGTTAAATAATTAGTTAATTAAATAATTAAATTAATCAAAAATATTAAATTAATAAAAAAATTAATATAATAATTAAAATTATATTTATTTTAATTAAAATTATTTTTAAGTAAGAATAAATTTATTTCACAAAAAAATGACGAAGCAATAATTTTAGATTTATACTAAATTAGTTTAAAACAATGAGAATTAGTGTTCTCACTCATAATCCACTACAACAAAATTAGATTGTAGGGACATATGTTTGTGACACTTTTGTATAAGTGTACTATCAATATTCCATCTATATCCAAAATTAGGTTATAGGGACACATTTTTGGGACACATTACAAAAATGTGTCGCTATACATCCTAGCGACGGCACATATAGCAACACTTATAATAGGTGTCGGTATTTTTGTCAGCGACACTTTTTTTAAATTTTAGAAATATTTAAACGTGTCGTTATAGTCTAATTTTATTATAGTAATCAAATATATTTAAAAAATAAAATTAAAATAAAGTTTTATTTTTAGTCTTGTTCCCCCAAGTGAATGCTTCCTATGTGATTAATAAGAGATCATACATGTTAGGAGAGACATATTAAATACACCTCACCTTTCACGTAAAGGTAATGGGATGCTACCCCACACATAAATGTTTGGTCTCATAATAATTAATAAGCTCATATTTGACTTGGGCTATACTAATAATTAATTGCATGAGTAGGGGGGCCCATGCACATAACATCATAAATAGCTAAATTTATTGGCTAGACCCGGTCCACCACATCAGCCATGAACGACGTACACACTCTCTATTATTTATTTCATCTTCTAAGAAATATTTGATATTTTAGAAGGAAAAAATGTGAGAGACACTTCTAAACCTACACCTGATTATATATATTTTAAAAAGTTTTTGAAAATATATATAGCTTTAATTTGATTTGTTCCAATCACTTGATTCTATTTTTTGTTTGTTTGTTTTTTTTTTTTTATCGGTTATATAAAGATTAAATAATTAAATATTTTTAAAATTTTATTTTAACATTTTTAAAAAATAAATATAAAACTTTTAATGGTTATAATTAGTTAATAATTATATAAGTGCTAAAATCAGAACTTAATGTACTTTTTTTTTTTTATTTATTATAATTTTAGTGGCTAAGTATAAACAGACCAAATTTTAAAAACTAAAGATATGTACTACACAATTTTCGATAATTAGTGTAGTTTAAAACTAAGATCAAATTTTATGATTAATGTGATCTATACCATCTTATTAAAATGACTACGTACTACGTATAGAAAATTTTAAAATTTTAAAGTTCTATTACGTACTAAGTCGCTGTTTGATTTGCGAGAAATTATGAAATTTATGACTTTTAAATGTTTGCAATTTAAATATCATAAAGTACATAAAATTATATAGGTAGATTCCGATTTTTGAGATTGCATTATTTTTTTTTTTTTTTTTATTTATTTTTTTTTTTTGTGGTGCATGGGATTTAGTTATACGCAATTAAATTTGTATCTTTGAAATGGGAGTACATTGTTTGTACGGAATTTGTCCATTGTTCATTAACACTGGTAAAAAAAAATTTTCACTCTCGGTTAAAAATTTGTTGTACGGCCAAAATTTGAATCGAATTCATTTGCATTTAATATGTATTCTTCAGGTGGGGCTCACAATTTGTTGAATGGCTTAATTTGGAATAAATTTATTCACATTTAATTAGGATGAATTTAAATTTATTTCTTTTTTAGATTATTCGTGATCACTTGAGCGCTATGCTCTTGCAATCAATTTTAGGGTTCATTTGGTATTGAGGTACCGTTCAATATTATTAGGTGAAATAAAATTAGAACAAAAGTATATATATCAGCTTTGAGCTAATAAATTTTATCTCAGTTTTTCTTAGTAACTTCTCTTAATAAAAATAAATTAGGTAAATAATTATTGGTACTTCAGAAGTTTAAAAGTTTCATAAGCCAAAATTAACACGCAAGTTGTGAGTCACTCATTTTTTTTTTTTTTTTTTTTTTTTTTTGTTTAAGCTATTTACTGGATAAATACATTATTTCTATGCAATTTTTTTCTCTAGCTAAGTGCTCTACCAATATTACTTCTCCAAGTTTAATGGTACTTAATTTAACTCTTAGGCACCATTTAAAATAAATAAAATAATTGCATATTTATTTATGTTAATATATCCTGCAAAGTGGAGATATATTGTATATTTATTTCTTTAAATGTTATATTTTATATACTCTTGCAAATTTTATAAATTTGCAAATATATTATTAAACTAGTAAAATTCGACTATATTTTAGTATAATAATAATTTTATTCTTATCGTGATCAACAACGATGATCAACTAATTAAGATAGTATAGTGAGATTAAAATCTAAATCAATAAAGAAAAAAAAAAAATTTAATTAAAATTTGGTGTGTTTGACTAGTTGCGAGAAACGCGTATTACTATAGAATTAGGAGAGATATCATATATATATATATATATATATATAGTACTAGAAGTGTTAATGCATGCATTAAAATACCAGAACTCATTAATGCATATAGAAGATTTGCTGCTTGTGCAAGATACGACTGAATTTACACATGCTTTTCTGCTAGTATTAATTATTCAAGTTAATTTAAATGACATGACAGAGTAATGCTTATTGTACCCCACCAAAATATTTTGTGCACTTCAAAAAATTTACAATAAATTATTTTACAATAAAGTTTATGCTAATGTGACAGGATTTTTATCAGCTCTCTTTACTTAAATGCAATTTTTATTCTATTCATGAATTACACCAAGAATATACAGAGTAAACAACTTAACATATGTAAAATTTGTACATGAATATGGAATATTCATACCCATAATATGCAGATCTCTATGATTGCTATTTTCTAATTTTGCTTGCCTTTATATGTCACCACATTAGTGGCTTTTTAAAGCTTTTTAATGTATATATATATATATCTTTGAGCTAGCTATTTGTCCCATGCATATTTCAAGACTAAAATTGCATGTACTAGTTAATCGTTTATCATCATTAGTATCATAAATTTGAGTGCGTTTAATTATCAAGCAAAGGAATATTTAGGACTTGAACTTGCATGAAAAAATCACTATCAAACTATTTTGTGAATTGTAATTTAATTTGCCTTGGGATGAGTGTTAATGTAGTTTCTTGATGTGTGTCGCTTGCGAAGTAGAAATCAGAGTTAGAACTTTGTAATTTAGGCACAGAAAAAATATTAGGACATATTTTAGTTTACGATTGAAATAAAAATAAAAAATAAAATAAGATTGCATGGGAATGAAGAATTGAATGATGAGCCATTCAAAAATATTT
The DNA here is from genome assembly GCA_029168755.2 of Tillandsia fasciculata. Classification (NCBI taxonomy): domain Eukaryota; kingdom Viridiplantae; phylum Streptophyta; class Magnoliopsida; order Poales; family Bromeliaceae; genus Tillandsia; species Tillandsia fasciculata. The sequence goes on along the minus strand of CM054932.1, from coordinate 25,348,872 downwards.
AATTTAATTCATCAGTAGAATGGAGATCTAGAAATTTTAAAAGAAGAATTTGATTAAAAGAGAAGATAGTTATGTGTTTAGGAGATAAGACCTTGAATGGTTTACTTTTGAATGTGCTATTTGAATCTACCAATCCGAGATTTAAAGCTAGACTGGGCCAAAAAGTCGAATGGATATCAAAATTCGATTTCTCTAAAACAAAAACAACTATGAAAATCAATAAATTTTATTTAAATTTTATAGTCTAAAATAAATAAACCAAATAGGTCGGTAATTTTACCACCTCAAGTCCAACCCCAAATCTTAAGCAGTTAGGTAAAAATACTTTTATATTATATACAAGAAATTTTTTTTTTGTTTTTGGCTATCCAATATGGAAGTATATATTATTCTTAACACACACCTGTACCACATGCCCTAAAAGTTAAGTTGCTAGGTAGAAATACTTTTTATATTATAAACATAGAAATGTATTATTATTATTATTATTATTATTTTTGGCTATTCAATACGAAACTATACTACATATATTATTCTTAACACCTATTTTTGATATGTGCTAAGACCTTACGTTATTAGTACATATATAGCAGGAATCCAATAGAACAACTACATATTAAACTGCTACTAATACGTGAATTAAGAACAATACTATATATACATTCCAAAAAAATGTTAATCTTTACATTCTCATAATCTAAGAATAAAAATATGATGAAAGAGGGAGGGGAGAATGATTTTTAAAAAAAACTCTTATATTTAAGATGGAGGGGAGTATATAATATGTACATCCTTTCGAGTGTACATATAATATTTTCCTTTATATAATATGAACTGTAGATTATTTTTATATATAGGGGTTTGAGGCTCCCACACGTTACATTCCCATCAGTGTGTTCGAGACTGGCCCTTTCAAAGGTGACAGGTTCCAACCCTTGCTTGCATTTATTAATGGAGCCTTCGAGCGAACTCAGAAAAGCAAAAAAAAAGTTGCATAAAATTAATAGGAAAAAATCTTACATATTTTTTAACACAAAACTCCAAACAAAGTGAAGAACATATAATTTCATTAGTGAAAGAAATGCAGTAATTAACGAAGTGAACAACGTATACTTCACTCGAACGCAAACCTAACCAGTAATTAACCACACCAGAATTAAAAACTAACCCACCCTCTCCAAACCTAGCATCTGATTACCAAACAACCACCTTACACGCACCCAACTTCTCATAATTATTCCACACAAACCATGGACGTTACAAAACAAAAACTTAACTAAGTACGCTACCATAGTGAAAACTCTACACGTAAAACTCGCATGTATGCATGAGCCATGCATGGATGCACGTACGTGTACACATTACGTACGTACGTACGTAACTCAAGGGATAATCCCTCCAGCGCCCCCGCCGACGCCTCCTCCCGCGCCGCCGATTCCACCGACGCCGCCAAGTCCGCCTAGACCCCCGACGCCGCCAACTCCGCCGGCACCACCGACGCCGCCACCAACACCGCCGACGCCGCCGACTCCCCGCCGAGGCCCCCGAGGCCGCCGACTCCCCCGCCGAGGCCGCCGACCCCGCCGACGCCTCCGACGCCGCCAAGGCCTCCGACACCGCCGACGAGCGGCGTCACGCCGGCGACGCCTCCGAAGGCGCCGATTCCGGCTGCGCCGCCGAGGAGCGGGAGGCCCCCGATGGTGCCACCGCCAACGCCGATTCCCCCGCCGACGCCACCGAACAGGATGTTCTTCTCGTCGCCGAGCCCCGCCGCCGCCGCCTTGTCGGCCCCACCCTTGTGGACCTCGCCACTCGTGCTGACGTGGACTTGGGCGGGCACATTCCGGGCCCCAACATGGGCTACAACCACGGCCACCACTGCAAAAACAATGCACCACCTCGCCATGTTTCTCTGACTCTTTCTCACTTGGTTAATCCCTCTCTAAGATGTGGAGGGGGATGATGTTCTTGATAAAGGAATGGGTGGATGTTGTGGTCTATATATAGGAGAGAGAGAGGAGATGGTGTCAGGGGACAGTTAGAGAGAGTAAATGTGAGGAAGGCGTGTAATAAAGTGATAACACGCAAAATAGTAAGTCCTATGGCTGGAAGCAAGGACTATTATGTCCTGAGCAAAAGAAGCGACATGTCAAAGTTACTAAGTGGGTCCAACTTCTTGGTCTCTTTATTATTGAGTTGTGTTTGGATGCATTCACACTGTTATCAAAAGATCAATAGAAAGAGCAATGCAACTTATACATCTTAAAAAGCTAAAAAGAATGTATGATATACGTTTTACTTATTCAAAAATAAAATATTATTTATTAATTATTTTACAATAATTATTCAAATTTATTTTATTTTTAAATAAATAAAATAAAAAATATACATTTTTTTAAATATACAAAAAATATTTTTCTAATAAAAAACAGCTTAAGAATCTATTTAACATCTTCGTTGTTTATGACCATAATAAATTTAAAAATTCACCACATCAGGGAATAAAAGTGTCTGGACTTAGTTCTAATGTCCCCTCTTATCCGAAAAAAATAAATTTGATGACAAATAATCTATAAATATATTTGACAAATTAACATCTTATACGACTCATCTCTTTGATTTATTTAAAAATATAGATAAAGTTTGATAAAAAAGAGTGTGGACATATATTTTGAATGATAGATCTATATGGCATGAGAACAACAACAAAATCAAATATATATATATATATATATATATTCAGAATTATAAATAAAATTATAAAATAATTTATAAAGTGTCATTAAGAATTTTTTTTTGATAAATAAGCGGAAGCGAGAAATTCGGTTATGTTATACCAACCCAACTTGGATAATTTGATTTCTCCTTCTAGATCTGTTTCAGACATTCTTCTGTATAGGGTGGAGCAGATGGTAATTTTTCGCCAAAATGCACGTAAGAATGTGACAGAACTAGTACTTTTTTATATAAAGTTTAGATCTATTTTTACCAAAGTCTGATTAGCATTTTATTTAATTTAAATAGATGAAAAAGAGATAAGATATAACATATCAAGCAATTCTAAATCTACTAGGATTGATCTTTATTTATATTAAATTCAAATATGCATAGGAGTACTTGGACAACATTTGTTGAAATCCTAACAATCTCCCACTCTCATATTAATTGAACAAATTTGCTATACTCCAAACTTAATTTATTATGCATTATTGGAGATTTTATAGTCAAATATTTTTTTTGAGGGAGAGGCAGCATGCTGCCGCTTCATTTATTGCAAGGATGAATTTAGCTACAAGGGTCGAGGCAACCAGGCCTCGGAAGAAAAAAAAAAAAAAAAAAAAAAACACTTAAGGACAGGACACGGACCAGGACACTGACAGGTCACGTGCTACGGAACACAGATAACCCAGATTGCGAGAGACCGACTCAAACCTCTTGCTATTCCGCTCCAACCTGACGGACCACCAAGCTGCCGCAATAGAGATGAGGTCCCCCTGCCCTCGGGGGCTCCAACTGTTCGCGCACGCGTCCCACAGCACGTTAACTGAGATGCAACTACGGGCAGACACGTAGTTGGGAAGCAGGCAGTCCAGCAAAAAGCGCACAACCTCGCAAGAGGCGAAAAGGTGGTCAGCGGTTTCCACAGAGCACGAACAGAAGGAGCAGTTGCTAGTCCCGGACCACCCCCATTTTAGCAGTCTATCCATAGTTAGCACCCTACGTTTAAGCACCAGCTAGATGAAAATTTTGACTTTCAAAGGGATTTTGATAGCCCAGAGTTTCTGAAAGCCTCTTTCGCGCACGCCAGTATCCTGCAGGAAGTAGTACATAGATTTCACCGAGAAGGTTTCAGAATTTGACCATCTCCATTTGAAAGTGTCCCTTCTATTCGAAAGTTGGACGCCTGAAAGGGTGCAGGTTAAGCTCTGGAGCAACACTCTGTCCTGCGCGGAGCTAGATGCGAAACCTGCCAGGGTCCTTCTCCTCCTCCAGCCATTGCGACCGAAGCAATCAAAAACTCGACAGGCTTTGTTGTGGACCGCCCCGTAAATACGAGGGAAAAGGCAGCGAAGGGAGGTGTTCCCTAGCCAGATGTCAGACCAAAAGTTCGTCCAACGACCGTCGCCAACCGATCGAGAGGTGCTGCAAATAAACAGGTCTTTCGTTCCTAAACACTTCTCCACCATTGTGAGAACGGTTTAAAGGAGTTCCCTTCACTCAGTGGTCGACGTCGGGTGTAGTACAGCCTTTGAAGCAGGTGGCCCCAGGCGGTCGATTCAGACGTGAAGTAGCGCCACCACCACTTCACCAGCAGGGCGTTGTTCAGGTTTTTCAGCTCTAAGACCCCTAACCCGCCATCTCTCTTCGCCCTGCAAACCATCTTCCAATTAACTAGACAAAGGCCCCCAGTAATATTACTTGAGCCACGCCAGAAGAACGCCCTCCGTAGTGAGTCAATGCGGCGTAGGGCCCATTTGGGTGCTTTAAACACGGAGAAGAAGTAGAGAGGAAGGTTTGACAGCACTGAGTTAACTAGGGTGAGTCTCCCTCCCTGGGAGAGGAGTTTGGCATGCCAACCTTCGATCCTGTTTTCAATCTTGCTGATGATACATCTCCAGTCCTCCTTCAGGATTCGCCCCCTAGACAGAGGAAGCCCTAGGTACTTGGTCGGCAGAGAACCCGGTTTATTCTCCATGAACTCGGCAAGCCTCTTCCCTTTGTTTCCATTGCTACCTAGAAAGAACAGCTCGGACTTACTTCTGTTAATCTTTAAGCCGGAAGCCCATTCAAAGATCTGCCAGATGAACCGCAGGTTTCGTAGTTGGCGTTTCTTGGCCTCACAGAAGAAGAAGGTGTCATCCGCATACTGGATGATGGCGATTTTAGCATCTTCGGTTGGCCCCACACCTCTCAGCAGGTTGTTTTTGATTGCTCTCTCCGTCATTCTAGCAAGACCTTCAGCTACAATCAAGAAGAGAAAAGGGGAGAGTGGGTCCCTTTGTCGAAGACCCCGCTTAAGTTTGATCCATTTCGAGGGCACCCCGTTAACCAAAATCGCTATCTTTCCATTGGAGATGCATTTGTCAATCCAATCGCACCATTTTTGGTTAGCCCCTAGCCAGATCAGTAAACTTCTGAGATAGTTCCAGTCCACTTTATCAAAAGCTTTCTCGAAGTCCGCCTTAATGCCGACGCTCTCTGTTTGCACTTTCGAGCCCCAGCTGATAATCTCGCTAGCAGTGACAAAAGAGTCCAGAATTAAACGACCTTTGAGGAAGGCCGTCTGCGAAGGTGATATAATATTTTGCATCACCCCTTCCAGTCTATTCGCCAACACTTTTGAGATAATCTTTTGAACGCAATTGAGTAGACAGATCGGTCGGTAATCGTTTGCCGATTTAGCTCCTTCTATTTTAGGAATAAGGCAGATGTAAGAGTAATCTATTGGGCCAGTGTTCAGGGTGCCGTCAAACAGGTCTTCGAAAATTTTCATAAGGTCCGCTGTAATCACATCCCAGAACTTTTAGAAGAACCGCATACTGAAGCCATCAAGACCAGGGGCTTTATCCCCGTTCATCTGAAAAATGGCCTTTTTAATCTCTTCCTCGGAGAACGGCACCGTAAGATGCTCCGCGCTTAAGAATCCTCCGTCACCGAAGAGGTCGCTCCAGTCCCCTCGCGATGCGGAGCGGGTGCCGCCTGGGGCGAATCTTTCCTTGAACTTACAGTAAAAGTAGTCGCTCTTGTCCTTCTCCCTCTCCAACCTACGCCCATCATCTTCTATCACCCCGATATGGTTAGCTCTTGCTCTCCCATTGGCCATGGCGTGGAAGAATCTGGTGTTGCCGTCTCCTTCCTTGAGCCAATGTTGTTTGGCTCTCGCTTGCCAAAGCAACTCCTCGTCGGCGATGATATTTTTAAGATCCGATTTAAGCAGATTCCGGGTCTGTAACTGACTGGCGGTCAGGCTAATCCGCTCTTCTAATAAGTCCAGCTTGTGGATCTCCTCAATTGTTGTCCGCTTAGAGTTCCTGATGTTGTAGAAATTGGAGGTACACCATTCTTTGATCCTCTTACGGCAGTGACGTAGTTTGGCGGCAAAGGAAAGGGCACCTCCAGTCGTGATCGCCAGCTCATTCCACCAGACAGGCACTAGTAGGTTGAAGTCATTCCGGGTAAGCCACACCTTCTCAAATCTGAAAATCCGGTTGCACTGTTTAGACAGGGTCTTTAGCAGGAGTGGTGAGTGGTCCGACGTGATACGTGGTAACGCCGTGACATTAGATCCGGGAAGGATAGAGTCCCACTCCGTCGAGATAAGGAAACGATCGAGCTTGGCTAGGGAGGGGATGCGTTGAAGATTCGACCAGGTGAACTGTTGGTTGCCAATAGGGAGGTCTATCAGATCCAGCGAATTGATAAGGTTAGAAAACATTCTCATAAGTTTGCAACTCCAATTCCTGCCCCTACGCTCATTCTGGTTTCGTGTGAGGTTGAAGTCCCCGCACAACAGCCACGGACCGTTACAGAGGGCTTTGAGAGCCCCCAGTTCCGTACAGAAGGCCGCTTTCCGGTCCCACCCTGGCGGACCGTAGACATTGGTAAGAAAGAAGGAGAAACCACTGGCACGGTGCACAAGGCGAAGCGTGAGGGAGAAGACCCGCACCAGGACCTCGGAGCAGGAGAAGATGTCAGAGTTCCAGCAAGTTACAATACCCCCGGAGGCACCGTTAGCACTGATACACTGGCATTTATTGAAGAGGCGACCGGCGAAGGAGTTGAGGAAAGAGCGGGAGACAGAGTACACCTTCGTTTCTTGAAAACATAAGATAGAATCCCTAAACCTAGATACAACCGACTTGACTACTGCCCGCTTGGCGCGGTCATTGAGACCCCGGACATTCCAACAACAGACTTGTAACATAAAGACAAAAGAAACACCAAGGTGACTCTCAAGGACACTAGGCAAGATGACCCACAGTCATCCCGAAGTCCGCAAAGTTAGCTGCTTCCTCCACGGTCAGCCTGATTCCCAATTTTGCGCCTTTTACGATGAGCTTCCTGAGGGCGGGAGGAGCAGGGGCGGTAGAAGAACCAATAGCAATTCCCGCGTGCTTTCCTCTAACGACCTTCCCCGTCGAAACGTCGCCCGCTCTTAGCGCCGCTTTACGCTCCATAGCGACCTCCAAGGCGTGAAAACCAGCGCGCCTCGCAAGTCTAGGACTCCTCCTCATGCAAAGGGGGACGTGCCCAGACGGACCAACTGCCTTCGGCAGGGACCCCGACACTAGAGCAACCGCCGACCCGACAGATGGCGAGGGCAGGTTCTCCATCCCTGCCAAAAAGGGGGAAGCAATGATGTAGTCAGTGGCGAGAGAGACAGAAAATGGGGCCGCTACGGAATCAGCAGCGGGGAGCGCACTCCCAGGGGGCAACCGCAAGGAGGGCAGAGCGTAGGACGGTGCTCGCCCCGGTTGGCCATCCTCCAGCGGCAGGGGCCACCGTGGCTCCATCGTTCCTGCTGCGCCCAGAAAATCCATGGAGCCACGGTCGTCGGAGAAAGAGAAGGCGAGCAAGTCAGCCGGCCCAGCACCAACCGTGGGGGCGAGGTCGGGCGTGATCGTCTCGGTGAAGGCGGCAAGGTCGGGCGTGGTCATCTCGGTGGAGGCGGTGAGGTCGGGTATGGGAGCCCCAAGCCCCAGAGAGACGGCCTGCCCAAAAGCAAAGGGCTGCCCGGCCAAAGATATCACTGCCCGGCCCATACGAGGCCCCAAATAAAGGCACAACCCGGGAGAGAAAAGAGGGCCAGCAAGGAAAGTAGAGTGCCCAAACTCCACCCTGAGTTGAAGGGAATGGGCTGGAGCAAAAGACACCAACAAAGGGGCCGGGAGGATGGGCCCAAGCACCTTGGTTGACTCGAGAAGAAGGTCCTGGGGCCCGGCCCGAGTCGCGAAAGCAGAGGGAGCCCGCGAGATGGTTGTGGGGGCCGCACCCGCCTCGGACCCAGTACAATCGAGGGCCAGCAGAGGAACGCGGTCCAAGTGCTGCGACGCCCTGTCCGAGGGGCCTTCGAGCGTCGAGCCAGGCATCGCCACAGCCTGGCGCCCAACGCAAGACAGGTCCCTCTTCAAACCCCGTAGTCCCAAGGCAGTGGTGCCAAGGCACGCAACCCACAACTTCCCCGATCTAGTGAGCCGATTTGAAAGTTTACCAGTAAGGTGCCACGAGCGGAACCCGAGGTGCAAGCCCAGTGGAGAAGCCCTGACGTTTGCCGAACGGGCGTCGCACGCAACCCTAGGGGGGCCCGTGGGGAACACAGAGCGGAGGAGACCAGCCGGCGATTGTTCGGCCATGCCGGGGTTCTCCATCACCGCCGGGCAGACGCCGTAAAGCTGCACCACTTGCATGAGGCCACCCCCGTCTCGCTGTCTGTCGCGCAATTCAGACGAGTTCCAAGAGGTGCTGTCACCCGATCTGTTTCCCTCCTTTGAGTCCACGCCACCACCAACTTCGCCAGGGACAGGGTGTCTTCGAGTGAGGTTCATCCCCTGGGGATCGGATTGGTCCCCCCCTTCGTTAACGTCACCACCGACGAAGGTGATCCCCCGGTCCTCACCACCAAAGGAAGCCGTGCTTTCAATGCTCACTGAGACAGAGATGATGATGTCGCCCATCGAGATGGACAGATGCTCCGGGATGTCAGCGAGGTCGTCGACCGCGATCAAGCATCTGAAGCCGATGAGATCCGCCAAGTTGACGCAGTTGGGACCAGCGCGAAGGAAGCGCCCGAAGCCGTGGACGATGGCGCTCACACAGGTTTCTGACCAGCATTCAAAGGGGAGGCTGTTGATCTTGATCCAAGCTTTGTACCTTAATCTTGAAAGGCTAGCGTGCCGGTAGGGCTCCCACGTGAAGCAGTGCAGTCTACAGTGCGAGAGCCGAATGAGCGAGTTGCGGATGAGGTCCTTCGGTCGGACCCAGTCAGGGAGGAGAATGACGTAGTCGCGCTCACAATATTTCACCACCAAGAAGTCAGTTGAGAATCCTCCGAACCTAGTCTAGGTCGGAGGCGATGGTCTCCTGGGGAAAGTGTCCCAGATTGGACCTACCAATGACATCAGCCAGCACCGCGGATTGTCGCTGCAGTTGTCGTTTGCGGAAGTCTTCAGAGAGAGGAATAAAGACCTTCATCAAATAGGGTCTGAAGTCGCCATCTCTATGCATCTTCGAAGGCGAAGGGATACCCTGGAGCTGGCACTGGCGCGCCCGATGACCTGTGCGAAGGCACGCCGCGCAGCGCAGCGGGTCTCTGCAGTTGCAGATCCGGTTGTCGCTAGCAAGGCACCTGAAACACCTATTCTTGAGATCGAGTTTGGCGGTGGTGCGACGAGCCCGTTGAGCAGAATGCTTCTGATGAGAGAGCCCCACGATCAGGACCTCTTTATAAGATGGAGGCCCCACGCAAGCACCCCTCCCCTTCCCTTCACTCCCAGAGTGATGGGGAAGTGACCCCTCCCCAATCAGTCTGTTGGAGCAAAGCGGGGACCCGTGATGGTCCGCCCAGGTGACCCTACGCGCGCTTTTAGCAGAATCCGAGGGCGAAGGCGGATCCTTGTGAAAAGGCCTCTCAAGCTCGGTACCCACCCCCTGACTAATCTCTTTCAACTTAAGGAATCTTGCCAGTAAATCACTATCCAAGACCGGGGTAGAGGAAGAGCATCTTCCCTTCCAAACTCTTGTTCTAGCAGAGGAGATAGACGAATCATGACTGTCCGATTGACAGCGTAGGGGGACCCTTCCACGCCTCGCAGTATGCTGTCGATGAGATGCCTCAGCGGCACGAGACGGCTGGCCCAGGAATCCTCCTCTTTCTCTCTTTCTCTCTCTCTCTCTCTCTCTCTCTCTCTCTCTCTCTCTCTCTCTCATCTCCCACATATATTTGTTGGCCCAGGATGCCTCAGCGGCGCGACTTATAGTCAAATATCTTATAACTCGATTTTTAACTCAAACTAGAAGAATACTATAATGATATTAACTTTGGCAGTCCACCTTTCTATATTGATAATTTTCTTTCATAGTTATCATATCATCTTCATCTTCTAATCAAATACTTTATATTAGGGGTGTCAACGAACCGAACATGAGCAAGCTAGAACTAGCTTGAGCTCGGCTCGAGACTGTCAAAGCTCGACTCATGTTCAGCTCAAGCTCATGACGAGCTCAACTAGTGTGGTGACCCGTTTCCCTGTATGACTTGTCTGTGTGGTCGGTGGTGAGGAAACACCCATTTTCGGTGTATCGAGTGCGTTACGCATCAACGCCAAGAAGCGCCCAAAAACAACAAAAACGGCTATTTTCGGGCGAAAACGGGCTTTTTGGGCCGTTTTGGAAGCTAGCCGATGCATGGCCCAGTCGCGTGCACCACGAGCAGTGAATTTGCGCGAAGCCACATGTCGAGCCGGGAGAGGCCGGATGCGGGCACTGGCGTGGGCATAGGTGCACGTGGGTGGCGCCACGTGGCGCGCGGTGCCCCATTGGGCATGGCTGTCAAGGCATCAGGGCCGCGGGGAAGCAGCGTGGGAGCGGCCACGTGGCGGTGCCCCTTTGGCCGCGCCAACTGACATGACGCGCGATGCGATAGTGACGTGACGCGTCGCTGACGTGCGCATTGACGCGAGGGCTCGGAGGCATCCACGTGGCGGCCTTCGATTGGTCGCGTGGAGGAAGTGGGCGCCCGTGTGTCCACGTGGCGTCCTCCAATTGGTCGCGCGAGGGAGTGGGCGCCCTTGGCGCTCACTGTAGCCGGCTCGGAGCAGTTTTGGGCACCCGAAAGTGGGATTCAGGCGCCCGAATCCGAAGATTTTTAGCTATAAAAGCCCGGGAACACCCTCTTTTCCTTTTTTTTTTCTTTTGCTCCAATCGTGGGTGCTTGGATGAGAGGGAGAGCGTGTGGGAGAGGAAGTGAACTGCCACAAGCGTGCCGGTGGTGCCGTGGAGCGCGCACGAGGTGTTCCAAGGAGCCGGCCAGACGTGCGTGCGCAAGTTTGACGACTCGTCGACGTTAAGGTAGGTTCCACTTTGTATTTTGCGGTGTTTTTCAACATAGTTTCTTTTGGGTTTTACTGTTGGAGTTTTTGACTGTGAACTCTGTGCCTTTGTACCTATTAGGGACCGTTGTTGTTGTGCCGCCGTTTCACCGCACGTTGTACCACCGGGCTTTTCGCAGTGTGATCATCGTCGGGTTTTCTAAATTCGAAGGTGGGCGTGTAGGCCGTAGGAGCTCAATTGCAAGTGTTTACAAGCAATTGGCAGCAAACAAGGTGGGTTGGATTTTCTCCAAATTTAGCATCTTTTGTGTAGTAAGCATGCATGCTAGAGTTACACTCCTTGTTGATTGGAAGCGAGCATGTTAAGAATTGTACACCTTATATTAATTGTTGAGAGAGTTATATGCATGCTATGTAATATACCAGATTTTCGGTATATAAGCAAGTATAAATAAAAATAATATGAGATACTATTTTTATTAAACTTAGAGAAATAAAGAATAATTTTGAAGTGAATTGTGCTGAAATTGGAATAAAAATAAAATACTTAGAATTTTATATGAGAAAGAGGGCTCAGATTTTGGTAGAAAAATTTATAGTGTCAGAAAATTTTGAAAAAAATTGGGGTGGTCCGTACTTATGTTCTAAGGCCACAATAAAAATTTCGATCAATCGAATACCCGAGCAGTGAGAAAGGGATCAGCCAGCGATTTTGAATCAGCAGGACTTTTGGTAACCCAAAAGTGACCCAACTGAAAACTTAAGATAACCCACAATAAATTTAGTTAAATTGAGCCTACCTGTTAAATTTTAGCGCAAACGAACGTTCAGAAAGACTCGATCCGCAGGCAAGTATCAGATCAGAATAAGATTAAATAGTAACTTTTTTATTATTGGAGAGGGTTCTTTATGCAAAAAGCCAACTTTTTCTCTTTTTCTTTTTCTTCTCCACCCGCACGCACGCACAGGAGCACACCACCATGGAGAGCTTCCCTCTCATTCTCACCTCACTTTCTCTCTCTAGATTTTCTCACTTCAATGCGCACGAAATTCCGGAGCGATTTGCGAGGAGCCTACGACGAGCGAGAGCGAACTTTTGAACCAAGAAAAGCTCAGAATTGTGGCTCTTTGAGGTTAAAATGATACGTCTAGCGGCATTAAAAGTGGAGACAGCGCGATCTCGGCGATTTTGTGCGTACAGACTCAAAATGAGCAAGTAAGCCGCGGGAACCCAAAGGTGGGGGATATTTTTTTAAAAAGAGTGGTCTCTCCCATTTTCCTTTGTTTTTCATGATTAGAAGCATGATAATGGATTGTTAGGGTTTATGTGTACGTAGTAATGGGACTATAAGAGTTTTCTTGAGCATGAGGGGTTATAATAAACCCAATATATGTGAATGAGATTAAATGTTAGTAAGCATTAAGAGCTTTATTTAAATGAGAATAGTTGCAATAAACCTAATATATGGGATTGGAGTTGAGTGTTAATGAATGTTGAGAGTTTTTCTTAAAACAAGAATGTTGTAAAGAATCTAATGTATGTTATAGGTTGAGAATTATTGAATGTGAAGAGTCTTTTGAGCATGAAGGGTTTTAATGAACCCAATGTATGTGATTTAAGTGTATATTATTAAGTGTAAGAACTTAATGTTAAAGGTCTATATTAATTGAACATTAATCATGATGATCTAGGAGAAAACTTAGTATTAAGTTATAACGAGTGACATTAACCTTAGAATTTCACTTGCGGCATATATATAAAGAGTTTAACTAAGGTTATGTAATAGAGTGATTAACTTAGAGTCAAAACTCTAAGGATTGAGGTTTATAGGTTGAGGTTAAAGAGTTGAGTAAATGTTAACCCTAGAGTTGGTCTTAGGGTATGTTTGGACAAAATGAACACTCACTTTAACTTCAACTTGAGTTAATGAATGAAAGTGGAAAGTATAAATAAAGTCCAAGGGACTTTCTTGCTACCCTTGAGGCATGGACCTAGGGTAAGAGGTAAAAGAATGAATGGAAATGCTTAAAGAGCAAAACAAGCTAAAAGCTTAAGTGAATGAAAAGGAAAAGGAAAAATGCACAATAGAGTTAATGAACTCTAGGATGAATGTGAAATAGAGTTAATGAACTTTAGAATGAATGTGAAATATGAAATAGAGTTAAAGAACTCTAAGTTGAATGTGGAATGTGAAATAGAGTTAATGAACTCTAGGTTGAATGTAAAATGTGAAATAGAGTTAATGAACTCTAGGATGAATGTGAAATATGAAATAGAGTTAAAGAACTCTAAGTTGAATGTGGAATGTGAAAATAGAGTTAATGAACTCTAGGTTGAATGTGAAATGTGAAATATGAAATAGAGTTAATAAACTCTAGGATGAATGTGAAATATCAAATAGAGTTAAAGAACTCTAAGTTGAATGTGGAATGTGAAATAGAGTTAATGAACTCTAGGTTGAATGTGAAATGTGAACATAGAGTTGATGAACTCTAGGCCAAAGGTAAATTGGAATAAATGATATCCTCGAGACATAATGAACTCTAAGGTCATAAACATACGATTATGAAATAAGAAAAAGTAAGTAAAGAAAAGAATGAAATAGGCTAAGTTAAAAGAATTGGGCCAAGAACTAAGGGAGGCGGTGTCTAGAATCTGTTCTTGATTGACTGGGGTTGTAGGCATCCGTCCTTTGGAACTCTCTGACCCTACAATGTTAAGCTCTAATAGAAAAGCCTAAAGTGGTTAAAGAGTTAAATGAGGAAAGTATAAAGGCAAAAGTGGAAAGGTGCCAACGGGAGGTGTAGAACATGGTTCGACTCCCGGGGGAGGTGTGCGCGAGCAAAATTCTGATTTTCAAGTGAATGAGTGCCAAGATGCTTTAAACTCATTCAAGGCAAAAGTGGAAAGGTGCCAACGGGAGGTGTAGAACATGGTTCCACTCCCGGGGAAGGTGTGCGTGTGCAAAACTCCGCTTCCCAAGTGAATGAGTGCCAAGGTGCTTTAAACTCATTCAAGGCAAAAGTGGAAAAGGAAAAGGAAAAGGAAAAGGCAAAGGCAAAGCAAAGTGAAAGTGAAAGGAAAAGAATAAGCAACTTGAATTAAAACACAATAAAGAATATAAGTTTTGTGGTCAAGTGATTAGTGTGGCTAGTGTGGAATCCTTGGTAGAGACATAGCGTCGGGTTATGGCAAATGGTAAATTATATATGAGCATCTTAGATAGAAGTTTATAACTTTCTATATTATATTGCTATCTGTTACATTGCTTCCATTGGACCAAGCGGTGTAGAACATTCTTTCTTTGTGGTAGAACCCACTGGAAACTTTAAATAGTTCTTACACCCTTGGGTGACCATCATTACAGGATCAGATACATCGAGCAAGGCACACGACAAGGGCAAGGGCCCGGCAGCTTAGCGACCTAGCAGTCTAGAGTCGCCAGTTTACATTTTGAGTTTTATTTTGAGTGAACTTTATATTTGTGAGGAAATTGATGTAAATTGTAATATTCAGTTAAATGCAAGTTGAGAGATGGAAAATATAATTAATTTTATATCGTGGTTCACTGATGTGGTTGCTTTCATTTACCGTTTAAACTTGTTATTTAATAAATGAAAGTGTTTAGTTAGTAGTGGTTTGCTTTGATATTATCCCTCATTGATTGATTGTTTTCATTGAGATGAATGTTGCCGTTCCTTTCGGATACAGAGAGGTCATGCCCAATTGGTGGGTCTGTTGGCGTGCCCGAACTGTACAAATTGGCGGTCTCGGGGCGTGACATGCTATAGTAGGTGGTTTTTGTATTGATCAAAATGAATGCATGTTAGAGTATTGATTATTGCTATACATTGCATGTTTATACATTGCATGTTTATTCCCCTGGATTTAGAGTTTCTCCTCGCCCGGGTAGTGGGCCGAGTGGTCGGGATAGTGTAGGACGCATGTTGCGCTCGTGCCGGGGGGCCAAGCGGAGTCTGGTAGTTGAGGTTAGTTTGGTGCTAGTATCGAGAGCCGTTTGGGATGACGGTGATCCCGGGTCATTGGGTTTTTCCTCTGATTGGTTGTGCCATTGAGTTGTGGTGGTGTTGATCTTATGACGGCAGGACCTTGAATCTAGAATGTTTTTCGACACACATAATTTTAGTAAACCAATATTTGCTTTCCAAATTTTGATGGGCGCCAGAGCCCGTTCTAGTTTGATTAGGGCGAAGGCACTAGTCCTTCGGGGTTTGAAAAATAAAACCTGTCTTTATCTGATTTTCATAAAGACTAAACTTTATTAAAATTGGGTTTATGCAAATCAAGATGATTTTCTAAAAATGAGTAACTTTTATCCTCACCCAGAGAGCGGTCGAGTGAAAATGGTTTTCAGAAACAAATGTCAACTTTTTATATAAACCTCCTCACCCCCGGCAAGGGTTTGGGCGATCTGGGTTCTAAGGACTACCTCTTTATTTAGGTCGAGAGCTACTAGAGGCTGTGCTTGGAACCTATTCTTGTTTGATTGGGGTTGTAGATGTCAGTTTCTCGAATTTCTCGGTCCCGTTGTTGTTAGTCGGTTGGGTTCGATGTTGGGCCGATGAGTGCTCCGGCCGGTGTCGTGAGTCGGTTGGGTTTGATGTTGGGCCGATGAGTGTTCCGACCACAGTTTGCTGAAGATTTATGGTCTTCGAACACCCTACGTAATTCCTGCCCGTTGAGTAAGAGGTCCTCGAACTCCACAGTCTGCTGAAGATTTATGGTCTTCGGCTCGAGCTAGCCTCTCACAACATTCGATAAAGTTTCCTCTCGGTAGACTTGCTCTCAATACTATTTATAGGAGGAAACAGTTGAGTACGATGGGGACAGAACTGACCGGGCATTCTGACTAGGTGGCACATGAGGCGTGGCAGGGTTGAGTACACGACATGCCTCTCCAGCTATCCTCATAATAACAATCCCATGTGTCAACGCATTTTTCAGTGGCTATCCTATCACCAACAAGATCCGTTGACTTCTGCATGAGCCGATTGCGCCAATATGAACCAAAAAGTTGTTCCCTCGTCGCCACAAGGTATTTGGCCCCTCTCAAATCGGTTCGGCTCATTACAATCGATTCAGCTCACCACATCCTCCTTTCCTTAAAAAGAGTTTCGTCTGCAAAACTGACTCCCAAGTCGCTTCCCGCTCATCGTGCCTGGTCCATAGCACTTTCACATAGGGAATAGCTCGGGTCCTCAGCTTCTTCTCACATCGGTCGATGACCTCAACCAACTGCTCTTCGTAGCTCAAATCCTCCTAGAGATTCAAAGGTGGATTACTAAGGATGCGAATTAGGTCAGGCACATACTTGTGGAGTAGCGACACATGGTACACATCGTGTACTCCAGCCAAGCTTGGTGGTAAGGCGACCCGATGAGTTACAGGGCCAACTCAGTTCAAAATCTCGAAGGGCCCAATGTAGCGAGGACTCCACTTCCCTCGCATCCCAAATCGCTTCACTTCTCGGATTGGTGAAACCTTCAAGAGCACATAATCTCCAACATTGAAGACTAGATCTCGTTGTCGCCTATCGGAGTAACTCTTCTGTTGGCCCTGTGCGGACAGTAACCTTTGACGCAAAATTCTCACTTTCTCCTCGGCTTCTTGTACCACTTCCGGGCCTAGAGTGACCCTTTCTCCAATCTCATCCCAATGTAGAGGAGATCGGCACTTTCTGCCGTAAAGTGCTTCATAGGGCGCCATCCTGATGCTCGCCTGATAACTGTTGTTGTAGGCGAACTCTACCATCGGTAGGTACTGCTGCCAACTAGCTCCAAAGTCGAGAACACATACCCGTAGAATATCTTTGAGAATCTTGTTGGTCCTCTCCGACTGCTCGTCGCTCTGCGGATGATAACCCGTGCTGAAGTCGAGACGCGTCCCTAAGGTTGCATAAAAGCTTCTATAGAACTAGGACACAAACCGCGGATCTCGGTTCGACACAATGGACACTGGTACCTTATGTAGGCACATCACCTCATCACTGAAAACTCACGCCAACTTATCCCGCGACCAGATAGTATGGATCGACAGAAAATGAGCCGATTTCGTCAGATGATCCACTATTACCCAAATCGTGTCGTGGCCTACTTGAGAACGAGGCAAACCTATGATGAAGTCCATCGCAATGTTCTCCCACTTCCATACGGGAATCGGTAGCTGCTGCAGCTTGTCGGCTGAGAGTTAATATTCCGCCTTCATTTCCTGGAACATTATGCAATGAGCCACAAAATGCCCAACATCCCGCTTCATCCCCGGCCACCAAAAATGTATCTTCATATTTTTATACATCTTAGTGCCGTCAGGATGGATAGTGTAGCTGGACTAGTGTTCTTCCCTTAATATTTTCTTTCGTATCTCCGAGTCACTTGACACACACAGTCGGTCTTTAAACCTCAGAATACCATCCGAGCCCGAACTGAATTCTTCGACTCGTCCATTCTCCAAATCGGTTCGAATCTTTTGGAGTTTTTCATCCGAACCTTACTTTTCTTTAATCTTCTCCAGCAGGGTCGGTTGTACCTATCCTCATAATAACAATCCCAAGCCGCTACAAGGCATTCGACTCCTCTCAAATTCGTTTGGCTCACCACAATCGATTCGGCTCACAACACTTTTAGTTCAATTTAGTTCCTTATCTACTAATTATGATTTGACTCATAGTTGTGGATTATTAGTTTTATGTTATTATTCTCCTATTAGATCCATATTTGTTGTTGTTCTTGTGTCGTTGTTTGTGTAGTGGGCATTATTTTCAGATACTACGTCGTATATATATAGAAAAGATTTTGTTTATTTATATAAAAAAAATTTTATTCATATGACAGGTCTGTACACATTTCGAAAAATATTCAAAAATATATTTTTTAAAAAATTTATATCCTTTTTCGCTGATTTTTCTCAAATAAATTTACAAAAAGGGTCTCGGAACATGACAATAACATTCAAATTCGAGTTTGAATTCAATCAAATGCATTATTTTGAAATTTGTATTCGCATCCAATCAAATTCAATATCAGATTCGACTGGGGATTATCCTGACCACTTTCACTCCTAAACAAATTTTAGTTCTGATAAATTCCATACATTGCCTTTGGATTTTTTTGGTTTTTGTTTTTTTTTTTTTAAGTTTTAACCATGATGGGAGGTTGGGTAAACCTTATTGATATAATTTGATTGGTCGAGAACATGAGAACGTTGTGCCGCTGCAACCTTTCGGACATTTTTTTGGAGTGCTTTTCTATTAACAATTAATTTTTTTTTTTTTTTTTTTTTTTTTTTTAAGAAATAGTTAGCACGTTATCCGCTTCATTCATAAAGAAGATGAATTAGTCAATAGCAGTGAGACAAGAAGGTGAAAAAAAAAAAAAAGAAAAAAAAAAATCAAATTCCTTTCCCTACTAAAATTTTCACAGTAGGATCTCTCCTCCTAAAAAATACTTCATCTTTCTCAACAATGAGAGAATTCATAATTCTGACCCCTACATTTCTTAGTAATTAATTCTGACCCCTACATTTCTTAGTAATTATGAGAGAATTCATAATTCCACACTACAAGTAATTAATCTACTGACCAAGACTTTCTGAGCAATGAGAGAACTCATAATTCGAACCCTACATTCCTCCCACCCCTATTAACAGTTTGACCAGTGAACTAATGAATCGCCCCAATTTTCACTTTTACTTATATTTTATTATTTTATGCTCAACTGAGGTTTATTATGTATCAGCTGTACTAGAATATATATTATGTATCAGCTGTACTAGAATATAGACGTTTTAGTAATTTGATCTAAATTATTTAAAATTTTTAAATTTTGAATTTTAAAATTTTCAACATTATTTGCTTAATATTTAAGTAATTTTGAATTTAATTATTTTTAATAATTAATATAAGTTAAGTTTGAGACTACTTAATTACTAGATTAATAATTTAGAAAAATTTTAATACAAAGTTTAAATAGCGTAAATCATATTTAATTAATTGTCATGACACTACTTTTTTATATAAATAATCTAACTTTAATAGTACGGTATAAAATTATATACAATTTTGAATCGACTACTCAGTTGAATGACTTTGAAATTACATGAAGTAATTTATTGGTGCGAGAATTTATAATTAACTTATTTGAATGAATTTAAAAGTGTGAGAGTTACATAAAACATATTGATTAATCAAAAAGTAAATTACACATTTAAAATTTGTAGTTAAAGTTTTGATAGAGAAATGAAAAGTTTAAAAGTTTGAACAGCATATTCAAAAAAGTCCGTAGTTGAAAGAATTATATAAAATATACTAATTAACCAAATCTGTTAAAATAATCAACACATTTAAATACGAAGTTAAAAAGCTGACTCAAATCAAACAAATTAAAATATTAAATAATAAAATAAAAATTTTGAAAGTTATATCAAGTAATATAATCTGTAAAAGTAAACGGCGTATTTAAATTTTAAAATTAAAATATCGTTGATATACTCAAATCAAATAAATTAAATTATTATATAATTAAATTAATTTTTTGAAAGTTTGGATAATCCAATTCAAAACACTCCATAATTTTATAGCTATGATAATTACATAAAATATACTAATTAATCAAATCTGTAAAAAATAAATAATACATTTAAATTTTAAAATTAAAATATATTAATTAACTTAAATTAAATAAATTAAAATATTAGATAATAAAATAAAAATTTTAAATATTTGAATAAGTGATTAAAAATAATGGAAATTTATGCTAAGGGCTGGTTGATTGCATGCATTTATAATTTTATTGCAGTTGCAAATATATGCAACTTCAATTCATATGTTTAGTTTAGTACAGTTGAGTCTAACTGCACGAAAAAGTCTAAATGTTACAGTTAGAACTATATACAAATTATCTGCCGTTCCAACAGCAACAGTTGGTGAGAAATAAATCACCAACAAATTAACAATAATAAATAAGTAAATAACTAATTAACTAAATAATTAATTAATATTTACATGTATATATATAAATAAAATACTTGTAAATAAATAAATACTATTAAAAGCTTTTAAACCATACAAGTTTTGTATAAAAAAAATTATTATTTTTTTAAAAAAATTAGTTTTACTCAAAATATAAAAATTAATTTTATTTTAATTTTTATAAAATGTGATGGTATATGTTAACTTAAAAAGTTATAATTAATTATAATTATTAAATTTAATTTAAAAAAAAAGAGAGAGAATTATAATAAATTTTTGAAATTTGATTTATATATTAAAATTAAATAGATTGAAAATTTTAAATTATGTCGCTCGATAAGTTAATAAATTATTAAAAAATATAAAAATATTATATATATTTACTTATTTATTTATAAATAATAAATTTAAATAATTAATAAAATTATATATTTATAGTCGACTCAACCATTCAAAAAAAATAATGTGTGAATTTTTTATTTTTTTTTATCGTAAGCTTCACTGAATTGATATTTATTTTTTATATTTTATATATACAAATAAACTATAAATATATAATTTTATAATATAAATTATTATCTATAAATATATAATTTTATAATATATAAAATTATATATAAATATAAAATTTTAATTATTAATTATTTTATATTTAGAAAAAATAAACTAATATCTCTATTTAAAAACTAATAAAATTTATAAATACAAATCTCTAATTTTACAACTACATAAAATTATATAGAGTGAATATAATTATGATTAATATTTATAACTATATGTATTTTTAATTAGAATATTTTTATGCATAGGGTTATTATATTTTTATGAGTATAAGTTTTTTTATACTCATAACTTTTTCGTCCTTAGATAAAAAGATGTACAGTTATGATGATAGTGGTTCTCCTAAAATTTACTGAATTATTGGTAAAATAATATAAATAAGGATAAATATAAGTGTACACTCCATAAGGGGTGTATATCTTACACCCCACCTTATTTTCGGGTGGGATGAATTTTACTGGTCACATCGAAATGACCAGTGAAGAAAGAGTGATGCTAGATGTACACCCCATAAGGGGTGTACATCCTACACCCCACCCCATCCTGGAGTGGGGTGGGGTGTAGGAACTCAGAAGTTTATAAAATGTGGTAGTATATGTTAACTTAAAAAGTTATAATTAATTATAATTATTAAATTTAATTTAAAAAAAAGAGAGAGAATTATAATAAATTTTTGAAATTTGATTTATATATTAAAATTAAATAGATTGAAAATTTTAAATTATGTCGCTCGATAAGTTAATAAATTATTAAAAAATATAAAAATATTATATATATTTACTTATTTATTTATAAATAATAAATTTAAATAATTAATAAAATTATATATTTATAGTCGACTCAACCATTCAAAAAAAATAATGTGTGAATTTTTTTTTTTTATCGTAAGCTTCACTGAATTGATATTTATTTTTTATATTTTATATATACAAATAAATTATAAATATATAATTTTATAATATAAATTATTATCTATAAATATATAATTTTATAATATATAAAATTATATATAAATATAAAATTTTAATTATTAATTATTTTATATTTAGAAAAAATAAACTAATATCTCTATTTAAAAACTAATAAAATTTATAAATACAAATCTCTAATTTTACAACTACATAAAATTATATAGAGTGAATATAATTATGACTAATATTTATAACTATATGTATTTTTAATCAGAATATTTTTATGCGTAGGGTTATTATATTTTTATGAGTATAAATTTTTTTATACTCATAACTTTTTCGTCCTTAGATAAAAAGATGTACAGTTATGATGATAGTGGTTCTCCTAAAATTTACTGAATTATTGGTAAAATAATATAAATAAGGATAAATATAAGTGTACACTCCATAAGGGGTGTATATCTTACACCCCACCTTATTTTCGGGTGGGATGAATTTTACTGGTCACATCGAAATGACCAGTGAAGAAAGAGTGATGCTAGGTGTACACCCCATAAGGGGTGTACATCCTACACCCCACCCCATCCTGGAGTGGGTATTCACTCCACCCGTCACATCGAGTGACGGGTGGAATTCACCCCACCCCAGGATAGGGTGGGGTGTAGGATATACACCCCTTATGGGGTGTACACTTATATATACCCGTAAAGAAAACTCCACTCCAGAATAAAATAGGGTTTAGAATATACATCTCTTATGGGGTGTACACCTAGCATCCCCTATAAATAATATAATAATCGGAACCTAGTTTTATACCTATATATTCAACTAAACTTCTGAGTTCCGTACACTTTTACTTAATTGTTTTATCAGTAATAACTGCTGGGGCAGCTGGCGCGCACACAGAGGAGTTGCAGGACGAAGCAAATGCAACCGAGTACACGCGGCAGTCCCTGCCGGTTGATGTTATGATGATAATTTCCTTTGTCTTTTTCTATTTCGATATATATATATATATATATATATATATATATATATATATATATATATATATATATATATATATATATATATATATATATAGAGTGTTTGAGCAAGGCAAAAGTGTGTAGAGACCCCTCAACTATAGTATTATCTAAAAAAACCGTCTCAACTATATTTTTAATTTAAAAATTGAGTTTCTATATTTGGTTAAAGTTTAAACATTTATAAAATTTAATAACTATATAATTACTAGTTATTAACTGTTAAGTCGTTGAATTTGTGAAATCACAAATGGATTTGGTAAGATTCATAAACTTGTAGACTAAAATAATTTAATTTTAAAAATTTTAAAAACGTACAGAGAATTTTAATAAAAATTAGTTGAGGAGTGTTTTAAAAAATTTGTATAAATGAGGGGCATCGGTATATATTTGCACCTTCTATTTTTTCTTTTAGAAAAGAAAAAGAAAAAAAAAATACTAGTTATATATTTTAAATGAAGTGTACATATACATTCTAAATAAAACTTATTTAAGAATAGAATAATAAATTTTATGGTCATTTTAAAGTGATGATAAAATATACCGTATTCTAAAATTTTATATATATATATATATATATATATATATATATATATATATATATATATATATATATATAGAGTTGGATTGGAGTACTATAAATAGTAAAATTTTATTATTACTATCAATTTATTTTTAATAATGAAGCCTTCGAATCGATGATCGATACCGTTTAACATGATTTAGACTACTGAAACTATTTAGAAATCGAGTTATAATTTTTTTCGATATTTTTTTTTTATGCGTCAAGTGGACACAAAATGAACGGCTGAAAATAAATATCCTTCAAAAAAATAATGATAAGAGTTTTGTAATCAAAACGAGAGAATAGACCTTATTTTAAGTAGTTAAAAAAAAATTCTAATCAAATTCAATCAATTTAGATTTTTTTTATACCGTTAAATAAGCAAACGTCTCATATCTAATATTAAAATTATAAATTTTACAACCCTTTGATCATCAAGTCAATAATATCGAAAAAATTTAAAATTTAATTTTTAAATAATTTCAGTGGTCTAGATCATGTTAAACGATGCCAATTATCGATTCGGAGACTCTATCATAAAAAAATAATAATAATAAATAAATAAATAAATATCGATAGTAATAATAAAAAACAATAAAATTTTATTAGTGATAGTATTCTAGCACCATTTTATATATATATATATATATATATATATATATATAGATAGAGAGAGAGAGAGAGAGAGAGAGAGAGAGAGAGAGAGAGAGAGAGAGAGAGAGAGAGGTGTGTGTGTGTGTGTGTGTGTGTGTGGTGTGTTGGGAAAACACCTAATAGATTTTTATGGGCAATGCTCGATACGCGGTTTGGATCTATTGACAATGCTCGATACGCGGTTTGGAACGACCGGCCCGTGCCTTAATATTTAGGCTCCATTTGTTTTATAGGAATTTGTTTCAATTTTATTTTTAAACCTATTTGATTATGAATAATTTTTTTTTTTTTTTTTTTTTTTTTTTTTTTTTTTTTTTTTTTTTTGTGAAATAAACTGGTATAAGACTAAAAGTACTGTTTTAATTTTTTTCTGAAACGAACCTGACATTCATTTGAGAATAAATTTAATTAAAATAAATATAATTTTAATTATTATATTAATTTTTTAATTAATTTAATATTTTAACTAATCTAATTAATTATTTAAATATTTAGATAATTAAATTATTAAATTATTTGTAGTTAATTAAATTATTTATTAATAATAATACTCATTATTGTTAATTATTTTATCAATTAACTGAGAATAAACTTAAGTAAAACAAATATAATTTTAATTATTATATTAACAATTTAATTAATCTAATATTTTAACTAATCTAATTATTTTATTAACTAATTATTTAAGTATTTAGATAATTAACTAATTAAATTATTAAATTATTAAATTAGTTGAAGTTAATTAAATTATTAATTATTAATAATACTCATTATTATTAATTATTTTATCAATTAATTGAGAAAAATCTTAATTAAAGTAAATATAATTTTAATTATTGTATTAACTCTTTAATTAATATAATATTTTTACTAATCTAATTACTTTATTAATTAATTATCTACCTATTAGATATATAATTAAGTAATTAATCTATTAAATTATCTGTAATTAATTGAATTATTTATTAATAATACTTATTATTGTAAATTATTTTATAAATTAATATTCAGAGTTATCTGATAATATTTAATTAAATACATTAAATTATTATTTAATTAATATTTTGTATTAATTATTTAGATAAAATATTATTATTTTAAAATTATAATTACTCATATTTTTACTATTTCGATCTAACTATCCAAACATTATTTTTCTTATTCTTAAGAATAATCCAATTTTCATCCACATGTAAAATTGATCTTATTTCTGCTTGTTTCTGAACTTATACCTATCCCTGAAATATGCAGTTCTAGCTTATACCTGAACCAAAGTCAGTCTTAAATCTTTAAATTTAACCTTAGACTTCTTAAGAATAAATTTATAATTAATAATATTCATTTCATTTTTAATTAATAAAAAACTTATTGTAATTTATTTAGAGATAAATTTATCGTTTAGCAATAAAACAAAATTAAAATAAAACCGAATACTCACGGTAAAACCTAAGAATTTATTTCAATGCATTTATTTTTTTACTTTATTCTTGAATATATAATAAGAGAGTTAAATAACTGTTTTGAGGATTATTTTTCTAATATATATTAAAATTAATTTGCTAAGAGGTGTTTGTTGTTGGAAATTTATCTATATAATTATTTTTAATAAAATATTATTTTGAAATAATTTGAATTTGAAATATTTAATTATATATTTGCATGCAATTACTAATATACTATAAAAAATGAATAATAGGAATTAGATGAAATTTGTAGATCGAGACGTGCGATACATTATTCTAGAAGCAAGATTGTCCCTCCACGTGCGAAGTTCCGGCAACTACTTATAGCGATATAATAACCACTGTCTATCTCATCAGTACGACTCAGAAATAGCACAGAACGAACCAATCAACTTTCAAAGATCCAACAAAAATAGAAAAGGAGAAGTGTATAAAGTCAGTGTATATGTATCTATTACTTAACCAAATTCCTAGTGTATTTATTACTTAATCAAATTCCTATTCCATATATAGATTAGAGCCGGGAAGACACTTGCAGCCTGCCTTTATGCACCTTCAGGCAAAGTGGCTAAATCTCATGTTAGTCATTGGACCTTACTGAGAAGGCTCTTGAATAGCCTACCAGACTCTTTTCCAAAGCAAGACTCTTGGATAACCCTAATAGATAACCAAATTCTTACTCTATATATAGACTAGAGTCAAAAAAATACTTGCAGCCCACCTGAGGAGGCTCTTGGATAACTTACCAGGTCCTTCTCAAAGCAAGACTCTTGGCTAGCCCGATAAGATTCTTCCCAAAATAAGATTAAGTCAACAAAAATAAAATAGAAAATAAAAAATGAGTTGGGTCAAAATCACACTCAGCTCTTCCTTTTTCCTTCATAATTACCACATGTGATGAGTATCGAATATAGGATTAAAGCAAGATATTCGATTCTCATGTAAAATTTATTAATATTGGGCCATTTAGAAAATTCATAAGCCAAAATTAAGTTTTAAATCAATAAAAAAACTAAATAATATCTAACATTTGGTTCTTCCAACAAAAAAGAAAAAGAAAAAAAAAAGTGAAAAGCTATTTTTTTTAAAAAAAATTGTGTTTTGTGGAATACATCCATTCTTCTCCATAGTTTTCACTTATTGAATAAAAAATTTAAAAAATATTAAATTTTCATAAAATATGAAAAAAAAATTAGAAAAATTATTTTTTTTTTAAGAAACCAAGCAGACGAAAAATAAATTTTTAGCCAGAAAACTATTTTTTGGCTATTTTCTGGATAACCAAGCACCAAAATGAATTCTCACTGAAACCAAACCAAGTCATGTAGTTTGATCTTAAACAAATTGTATTATCATAAATTCCATCAAATTCTTTCAAATCAATTAAAATTCTTTAAAAAGGAATTTCCAAACGGGGAATTTGTTTAAACAAGAATGATAACTCATTTCAATTCTAGAAATTGAAGTAGCCAAATGTGGTGTTATTGAAAATGTATGGAGAATTGACATCTCTTCAACTACACTTTTCTCACTGAAATTCTTTAATTTAAAAAATTAAAGAATAAGTTATTATTATTTGTTAGTTATTTTTGTTAAATTTAGTTTCTTATTATCTATTTTTAGTGATTTTTTTTTTTTTAATTTCATTGAGTAAAAAAAAATTTAAATTAATAAATTTTAAAAACTATCAATTTATTCGACAAAATATCATATTTATTTGACCAATATTATCTAATTTTAAAAATCAAAATGGTAATAAATAAGAATTTCTTTGAAAAAAAAACATTCATTTGCCCTGTAAGTAAGAGGGTCTAGACCGTATACTCTCAGTCTTATACCCGGCTTAATATTTTTTTAATATTTTTTAATATTAAAATAATTGATAAAATTAGATTAGTAAAAAATTATTAATATTGGGATTAATAAAATGTAAGATGTATAAATAGTATTGCTCCATTTTATCCGTCCCAGGAGGGAGAGAGAGAGAGAGAGAGAGACAAGGAGGGGGGGGGGGGGGGGGGGGGGGGGGGGGGGGGGGGGGGGGGGGGTCGTAGTGGTAGTAGCAGAGGTTGCATTTCTGTCTCAGCTATGATTGCATCTTCGAGTGCTACAAAAGCATGAGCTTACTTTCATTAAAAAAAAAAAAAAAAAAATTTACAATTATTTAACTTTCAACTATATATATATATATTATATATATATATATATATATATATATATATATTATATATATATATATATAATATATATATATATTATATAATATATTCCGGCTACTATATTAGGGATAGTATCAAATGTTTTATGCTATCAAATTTTCTACGCTCAGATCAATCTCTTTAATTATTTTCATCCGTTAGATTTTACCATTTCCCAATTAACCACCTATTAAACCCAAGGGCCAACTATCATCTTAACCACACATCTTTTAATTCAACAGTTAAAAACTTAATAGTACCAATAACTTGGTACTATAATAGTATTCCAACCTCTCTCTCTCTTCTCTCTCTCTCTCTCTCTCTCTCTCTCTCTCTCTCCTATATATATATATATATATATATATTATATATATATATATATACTCGGATGGAATAATATTAATAGTATAAAGTAATTGGTGCTACAAGTTTTGCCTTTGGATAAAAAAATATGTGGTTAAGATTATATTGGTTCCCTAGAATTTTTACTATTCAACCAACCATCCACTAAATTCTAGGACTGCGTCTGGTTCGGTTATAAACGAAAAGTAGTTATTCCTGAAATATGTATGAGTTCAGTTACAAGGAGGGACTAAAGTAATTTTATATTTGGTTGAATATAACAGTTGCACCGAAAATAAGAAAATTGTGTTTGTTTAAAAAGGAATAAGAAGAATAGAGGGGATTAAAATTTTCTTTCCCATTTTGTCCTTTGGAAGTTTAAATCTAAATTAAATTATTTTGTAGTATTAATCATTCCATAACAAGTTTAAAATTCAAAATATTGTATATAAAAATTGACATAAATTTTAAAATTTTAAAAATTTGGTATAAATTTATTAAAAATTAAAGTTAAAAATTTAAAAATTTGAATAAATTTTAAAATTAATAAATTTTAAAATTAATGAATTTTAAAATTAATGAATTTTAAAATTTTATAAATTTTTAAATTTATTAAAAATTAAAGTTAAAAATTTTAAAAATTATAAAATTTAAAAAATTTCTAAAATTAAAAATTTACAAATGTTAAAAATTTTAATTTTAATTGTCTCAAAAAATTACAAAAGTGGAAGCAAAAATTTTAATTTTTAAATGTATATAAATTTAAATAATATTATAAAAAAAATTGTATAAATTTTAAAATTAATAAATTTTTTTAAAAATTAAATTTTTATATTTATTAAAAAGTAAAGTTAAAAATTTTAAAATTTATAAAATAAAAAAATTAAATTTTATAAATTTAAATATCTTAAAATTGAAAAAATTTTAATTAAAAAAAGAGGAAAAAAAAAAAAAAAAAAAAAGGTGGAACAAGGTTGGGACAAGGTTGTTCGCCCCCCCCCCCCAAAGGGACCCACTATCATCTTAACCATACATCTCTTAATTTAAGGGTTAAAATTTAATAGCATCAATGACTTGGTGCTATCGATACTATAGTAATGTATATATATATAGAAAAGGTTGTCTCCTTAATGGGCCGTTTATTAGTTAAGTTAGATGTAATTGTAAATGTAGTATTATTAAATATATATGTAGTTAAAAATACAATAGCTATAACTATATATATATATATATATATATATAATTTGATTGAATGTGTAATGAAATAGAAACAAATAATTTTTGTTTAAAAGATAATTAAATAGTTAAG
Source organism: Tillandsia fasciculata (assembly GCA_029168755.2). Lineage (NCBI taxonomy): Eukaryota > Viridiplantae > Streptophyta > Magnoliopsida > Poales > Bromeliaceae > Tillandsia > Tillandsia fasciculata. Next base: position 25,319,809 of record CM054932.1, on the reverse strand, counting down.
CTTATTTCAATGGCCACAGTTAGAACTAGAGTTAACTTGTTCATTGCTCCATCTGCTGTATTTGGTATTGCCATGCTATCTTCTATAGGGTGGTAGCTTTTCATACTTCACCACAATTTCGTTTAGTGGCAAGACCTTTGGTCGCACCTTGTGGTGACTTCAAAAATCGTTACGCTTAATATTCCCATAGTCCTACAAGCTTGCTTAGGCTGCTATATATCATTAATTGGTGTTCACAAATCACCAAACTCTAGTAATAAATGCAGCCATTTAAATCCATAAGTTTGCAGAAAAGTCTGTAAGATGTTTGTGAGCATAATAACATTATTCACAAGAATATAAGAAGAAAATGTCAATATCTCTCCAAAGATCTAACATAGTAGAAAGCCTCAGAATGTAGAAAGAAGTAATTGTATACATTTGATACTCTCTCGGAGATAATTATACTAGCAAAAAATATTTCTACGTGACTCGGAATAAGTTACGCATTCTGTTGATAACATTCAAGCCTGTGTTAAGATAAACTGCTACACCAGAGCCAACAAGTTGTCCAAATAATTTGTTAAATGTAACTGTAAAAATTCACAATTCAAACTTTGTTTGGAGAGATTGACATTCTATTAGACTTTATAAGTTGACGTAGTAACATGCGATATGTAGACTAGCAAAACTCACCGATCCGTTAGATCATACAAGTATATCTATCTCCTCTTCTTCTTAAAATACTTTTGACTTCTCTTTCCCGAATTACTGCACCTGCTCAAAAAGTGAAAAATGAAGGCCCATAACTTACATAAATTCCAACTTTGTAAGGTTGAGTACTCTTGTAGACTGGTTGGGTGAATGAATATGTTGTTCAGCACATCTCCCCCATTTACACAAAGGGCAAGTGTTCACTGTTTGATGGGGAGTATGAAAAGTGTATAAAACCGCATACTATGTACAGCACTTAAGTTATTATTCTTACATATGGCAAACCACTCTGTTTAAACATAGGATTACTAGGAATTTGCAGTCAATTTCAAACTTGTAGATGGCAATAACAAAAGAAAATAGATATACTGCAATGACAAAAGGGCTGTTAGTGATGGTTTATAAAGTGGTTGGATGGTTCCTTATTTGCACAATATCATTTATGCAGATGTATTCGTATTTATTGATCGAGTAAAAGGCAAGCATTTTTCGAAGAAGTGGCCACATGCAATTGCTGAGTCTAGTTCTGGACTGGGCCATGACACTTACTATTACATATTAATCTAATTTCATATCTCTGAAATTTCTGTTCCAAACTTATCTGATAACTAACACAAAAGAGAGGCTCATCAAAGAACCAGTTCTGGTCTGGGCCATGACACTTTTACAATTAATCTAATTTCAGATCTCTGAAATTTCTGTACCAAACTTATCTGATAACTAATACAAAAGAGAGGCCCATCAAAGAACCAAGGAAACTAGCTAGTGATAGAATTGAATTATCTACTTTATAGAAATTAATCTGAACTGTAGAAGAGTCTAAATGAAGGACAATTAGAAGAAGCATGAAACTCTGATCTTCAGTGTCGTCTTCATACCTATTGCCGAAGTAAGTTAGAGCCATATAAGATCAGAAAAGCAATGTGAGAAAATAAAATCGATTAGCCATCTCGTAAGTTACATTAGAATGGCACACCCTAATTTAAACTTGCTCTTAGAAGTTGAAAAGAACCAAGTGAAGCAAAGTTATTTGCATTTTGCCAGTCATATCAATTTCTTTTAAACCATGCTGGTTTCCAGTAAAGAGGGGAATCTACATTCAATTATCTTCTATAACAACAAAACAAGAGAAGCAACAGAGAAACCAAATAACTTCATTAATTGAAAAGATTAAGAAAGATATATGGAACTCACTATTGACGCAATATGGTTCATCATCCTTACATGCAACAGAGCCTAACATCTCAAGCACCATGTAAATATTTTCCCTATAGCTTAATTCCTTCCTTGCATTTCGTTCGATCATCAATTGCCGAAGGTGCATATCTCACAACTCCAAATAGCACTGTACATCTCTACGGCCATCAAGCATGTTGCTGCATTACTAGGCTCAAACTCTAGTACATGGTCTGCTGCATATACGCCGAACTTAAAAGCCTCAAAAATCCTACAACCATTCAAGGATGTCGTCTTGCAAATAGGTTCAAAGGGCATCTTGAATATCGGCAACGCGGCTTCTTTAAACGATCCAGCTCAAGTTAGGACGTTGACCGAGCACACATAATGTACAAGTTCTCCGCAAGCTCCAAAGAACTTCCCCATGCAATTCCATCTTCAACTAGTCCACAATGCGCTCATCCTAGAAGAACAGCCTGGAAGCTTATTCTACCGGACCACATAAACAAAAGCCACAACACTATATATATACATGCTCCGTGATTTCATAAACTTTGAGATAGCACATTTTGAACAAGAGTATTATCAAGAAACCCTCTCTTAACAGCATGGTAATATATACTGCTGACCATTGGAGAGAGTAGAAAAAAAAAATCTGCGGCAACAGCTAAAACGCTTGTGAAAGAGTGAGAATTGGGCCTCATTCCTACTGATAACATAATTCTGAAACAATTAGCGCATTCGATGATAAACCATTGTTCTGAAAACCGAAAACAATTGCCGACCAAGTGGCGGAGTCTGAATTCGGCAATTCCTCGAACAGCTTACGTGTGTCGACGGTGCACGAAGCTAACACTAGCGCGGCAATGATAGTCGTCCAACTGACACCATCTTTTCGATCATTTGGCATTACTGAGAAGAGCTTCAACGTGACATGTAGCCTCCGCGCACTCGAATAGGCCATGAACATCGAATTCCATGACACGGCATTTCTCTCGGGCATTTCGTTGAACAAGTGGCGCGCGTCGCCGATCTCACCGTGGCAAATGTACACTCCGATCATCACCGTTATAAACGACGGTGTCTCAAAGGGGCAATTCGTCGAACACCTTTGTAATAACGTGAAGAGTAAAGAGTAGGGCAGAGGCTAAGTAGAGTAGTATAATAGGTGATCTAAGGGAAATAAAGAGTAGCAGGTAGTAGGCTATAGCAAATAGCAATGGTGAAGGAAAATAAAAGAGTTAGAGTTGAGAGGAACTTGCGGAGGTAGACTTTTCGGGTTGGAGGGTGAGGAGAAGCTCGACTGGGTGAGAGCAGAGATGGCGGAGATGATAGCAGCGTCCCAACAGTACTGGAGAGGGAAGGCTGCCAACGGGATCAGTGGGGGGGGGGGGGGACTTGGGAAGTATTTAAATCTCCCAAGTAGCGGATCGGGCAGATGTGATAACCAATCCACTCCGATAAACCACAAAGCAACCATAGATGCATCATAGCCCGCCCAACCTGAGGCCCACATTCTCATCCAAATTAGCCCACAAAATTCTTTGGCTGTATGAACTTTTGCCGTTTAGTTCATTTTTTATACTATTTTATATTTCAGTATATATGAAAAGAAATATATATAATAAATATAAACAGTAAAATAGATATTAATGAAGAAAATAAATTTCTTTTTTCCGAATTATTCATCTCCTTTCTCTCTAATCTTCTTGTACCTCCTCTTATCGTTTTCCAATTTTCTCTCTTTTTTTTTTTGCAATCCTATTCTTCTCGTTCCAATCTCTTATCTCACTCCTCACTCCTCACTGTCTCCCTCTCTCTCTATATCATCTACTTTCTCTACCAATTTATTCCAAATTGTCCCAATCCTCTACAGTCGATCCAAGCTAGCCAACCATCACTCTTATTCGCCATCCTTGTGAGTATTACCATCACCGACGGGTTGCAGATCATTTGGGATATTACAACCTTACGTGCGAGACCGAGATCTCCTACGATAAATTTGTTTTGGTTCGAGAAATTAAGTGTCTGGATGTAGAAGAGACATGTAAATGTGTGCTTGCGGAGATGGAACGTAAAAGGATATAAATAATAGTTTCATTCTTAAAGAGCTATTGCGAAACTGCAAGTAAAGCCTACAACCAAAAGGGATGAAATCTTTACAAATCAAGTGGGTGTAGGATATATTATTTTTATTATTATTATTATTATTTTTAAATATTTGATATGAGGATTGCAGAGATGAAAACGCAAAATAGGTTGCATAAATAGTATTATTCTCTAAAATTTAAATTTCACCAAAATCCTCTCCAAATAGTGTAAATATTATAATAGAAAGCGTCAGAGACACTGAGATGAAATATAAGACACGATACGACTCGGACACAACGACTAAGCAGCATCTAAAAAATCAGCACACGGACACGATATGAATACAATACAGATAATAAAATATAATATTATTAATATATATATATATATATATATATATATATATATATATATATATATATATATATATATATATATATATATATATATATATAATATAATATAAATTTTGGTAAAATATTGTTATATTTTTCATACGAATGAAAATTAATAAACTTTTCATTGATAGTTCATATATTTTAAGAATTTTTTTTTCACCATACATAATTTATTTATATTATTTAAACAAAATTTATATGTACTCATTAAAAAGTTAAAATATTTATCATCTTACATTATATATATATAAAAAAAAAAAAAATATATACTTTTTAAATTGTATGCGGTATATATCGATATTGAATGCACATTCATGAAGTGTCCGCGTCGGACATGAGTCCGATACGGATACGCGAGTGTCCGACATGAAGATGCGAGACTTATAGAAGTGTCAATTTAGATCTCATTCATTTTAGAGAGATAAATTTTACTAGTTATTTCAATATTACTAGTAAAAAAGTTTTCATCCTTGAATGAATAGGATATACATCATACACCTCAAATGAAGTGTATGAATAGTATTACTAAGAAATAATGAATCTTTTTCATCAATTTTCCTACGTTCAAATTTGTTGGCATCCCTCAGTTTTATACATGTCTATATATTTTAAAAGAATTTTTCATTTTAAAATATAATATTACTATTTTAGTACATGATTTGTGTTACCACATATAGCTCATATTTATTTTGTACAGTTTATTAATTTTCATATCTATTGTATTTCTTTAATTAGATTGCATAGCTGTAAAATGAGAGAAATCAATATTGTATATTCACCTATTTATCGAATAAGAAGACAGACAAAAAAACTGAACCATTTTTTCAATCAATATTCTATCATGGTATCAGAGCCCTGGTTTTAGAGTTTTGTTCTTGGTTTGTTTGGATTGTTCTTCTACTCTCTTTGGATCAGAGATTCTGTAACAAAACAGTGAGCCGCAGCGAAGAGGTGGTAGATCTGTGCAAAGGTGCATCACCTTTTCGTTTTGGGATTTGGCGTGGAAAGACAGCTCACAATTTCGGTAAAATTTCAGCTTTCTTTGGTGAATTTTTTGGTGCGAACTATTCTTATTTCTTCGTAATGGCGAGTAGTACTCCTGAATTTTGTGTTAACTTTACCGAAAAAAATTATATCACATGGGAGTTTCAATTTCAATTGTTTGTCACTGGAAAGGAGTTATGGGGACATATTGATGGCGCTGTTTCAGCTCCTATGGATGCCACACAATTGTCTCAATGCAAAGTCAAAGATGCTAGGGCGATGTCTTGTATTATTGGGTCATGTGATCGTCAAATTGTTCTTAATTTACGTCCATATAAAACTGTTAAAGACATGTGGGCATATTTAAAAAAGGTTTACAATCAAACACATTCTGCAAGAAGGTTTCAATTGGAGTGCGAGATTGCAAATTACACTCAGAGAGGATTATCTATTCAAGATTATTTTTTTGGTTTTCAACAATTATGAGTTGAATTTTCTAATATTGTTTGTGCTACCATGTCAAAAGATTCTCTCCATGATGTAATGGCTGTTTATGAGGTTAGCAAGTGTGATCAATTTTTGATGAAATTGCGATCAGATTTTGAGAACGTTCGTTCTAATCTGATGAGTCGTCATCCTCCTCCTTCATTGGATATATATTTTGGTGAGTTATTTCGTGAAGAACAAAGTCTTCTTACCCAAGCTACTCTTGAACAAGAAAAGTTGACTACAACACCAATGGCATTTGTGGCTCAAGGAAAAGGCAAAGGCAGGAATATGAGTAAAGTTCAGTGCTTTAGTTGCAAGAATTATGGTCACAATGCTGCAAATTGTGCTAAGAAATTTTGCAATTACTGCAAAAAGTTCGGACACATCATCAAAGATTGTTTAATTCGACTCCAAAATCGCCAGATTGCATTTCAATTAAGCTTCTATTACTAATCTTTTTACAGGTCAAATTCTAGCTGGAACCTCAACAGTAGTCTATCACAATACTGAGCCAACAATCCTCACTCCTGAAATGGTGCAACAAATAATTATTTCGGCATTTTCAGCTCTAGGACTTCACGGGAATGGTAATTCTCCATCTAAATCTTGGTTTATTAATTCTGTAGTATCAAATCATATGACCGGCTTGGTGACTTTGCTTAAAAATATCTGCGCATATCGTGGTTCAGAACATGTCCAGGTTGCTAATGGACACACCTTACATATTACTATTGTAGGAGATATTACTCCAACTTTCAACAATGCTTTTGTATCACCTGAACTCTCTAATAATCTTCTATCAGTTGGACAATTAGTAGAAAATAACTATGATGTACATTTTTTTTTGTGATGGTTGTTGTGTGCAGGATCAGGTGTCGGGGACGGTGATCGTGAAGGGGCCTAAAGTAGGACGACTGTTTCCACTCCAACTTTCCATTCCTAATCATGTTGCTTTGACTTCTTCTACTATTATCAATAAAAGTGAAATGTGGCATAAACGTTTGAGACACCCCAATTCTGATATTTTGTCTTATTTGTTGACTTCTGGTTTATTAGGCAATAAAGATTAATTTTGTTCTTCTCGTGCTTTCTTTGATGGTTCTACTTGTAAGTTAGGAAAAAGTAAACTGCTTCATTTTCCTATTGCTAGTAGTCATGCGAAAAAATATTTTGATATTATTTATAGTCCTGTGGGGGATTGCACATGTTATTTCTCATAGTCAGTATAAATATTTGTAACATTTATTGATGACTATAGTCAGTTTACTTGGATTTATTTTCTCCATTCTAAATATGAAGTTTTTTGAATATTTAAATCCTTCCTAGTGTATGTCGAATCTCAATTTTCTGCTACTGTTAAGGTTCTTCGATCTGATTCTGGTGGAGAATTCATGACTAATGCATTTCATGATTTTCTGAATCAAAAAGGCATTTTGTCACAGTGTTCATGTCCATATACGCCTCAACAAAATGGTTTGGCCGAACGAAAGAATCTTCTTCTCTTAGAAGTGGCTAGAACGTTGTTACTCGAATCTTCTATTCTGCCTATCTTTTAGGTAGAAGCTTTATCTATAGCAGTTTATCTTATTAATCGTCTGCCTTCTCGAACTCTAGATCTTGACTCTTCTTAGCCTTCATCATCAGCATCCTCACTATCGACATTTGCATACTTTTGGTTGTGTGTGTTTTGTTCATTTGCCTTCTCATGAACCCCATAAGCTTTCTGCTCAATTTGTGAAATGTGTATTTTTGGGATATACTACTAATCATAAGGGGTTTGTTTGCTATGATCCTTCTTCAAAAAGGCTTCGTGTTTCTCGAAATGTTGTTTTCTTTGAAAATCAACATTTCTTTCCAACTCATGTTAGCTCATCCCCTGAAGTTTCTATTCTTCCTACTTTTGATGACACGTCTTCTTCTATTGACCGATTCAAACCTGGATTTGTCTACACTCGACGTCATGCACTGCAGCCCCTTCCCGAGCCAGATCCGCCATTTGGTCCTGCCCTACCTTTCTCGAGGCGATCTACCCGAGTTTCTCGTCCTCCTCATCGATATGACCCTTATCATATATCATTTTCTGCTGCTTTGTCCTCCATTTCGGTTTCATCTTCTTACTCACAAGCAGTGAAGCATGACTGTTGGCAGCGGGCAATGTAGGAGGAACTTCGTGCTCTTCAGGATAATCAGGCTTAGGAAATTGTTCAATGTCTACCTTATGTTAAGACCATTGGTTGTAAATGGGTTTATTCAATAAAGCTTCGCTCTAATGGCACCCTCGATCGTTATAAAGCAAGATTGGTTGCCTTAGGCAATCGACAAGAGTATGGGATAAACTATCAGGAAATATTTGCTCCTGTGGCCAAAATGACTATGGTCCGTACCGTTTTTGCTATTGCCGCTTCACAGGGCTGGCTGCTTCAACAGTTGGATGTCAAAAATGCGGGCTGGCTGCTTCAACAGTTGGATGTCAAAAATGCTTTTCTCCATGGTGATCTCAATGAAGATATATACATGACACCTCCTCCTGGTTTGTTTTTCTCTTCTAGTATGGAAGTTTGCAAATTGAATCGTTCACTGTATGGCTTAAAACAAGCTCCTCGAGCGTGGTTTGAGAAGTTTCGCTCTATTTTGCTTCAGTTTAAGCTTGTCCAAAGCCAATATGACTCTTCCTTATTTCTTCGAAAATCATCTACTGGAGTTGTTCTTCTTTTGGTGTATGTTGATAATATTGTTATTACTGGGACATACTCTTTATTGATTACTCAGCTTAAGCAACATCTTCAAAAGTCTTTTCATATGAAGGATCTTGGTCATCTTACATATTTCTTAGGTTTGGAAGTTCAAACTGATTCTTCGGGCATATTCTTACATCAACATAAATATATTCAGGATTTGATTTCTTTGGCTGGTCTTCAAGATTCTTCATATGTTGATACTCTTCTAGAAATGAATATTAAGTACCACGCTACCACGCTAATGATGAGGAGCTACTTTCTGATCCTTTGTTGTATCGCCAACTAGTGGGTAGCCTCAACTACCCGACTATTACTCGGCCTGATATCTCCTTTGCTGTACAGTAGGTTAGTCAATTTATGCACTCTCCATGCCATCTACACTTGGTGGTTGTTCGCCGCATCATCCGATATCTCCATGTCTCTCATTGTTGAGGTTTATTTTTTCCTGCTGGATCTCCTGTGCGTCTTGTTGTTTTTAGTGATGCTGATTGGGCGGGATGTCCCAATACACGTCGCTCTGTCACTGGTTGGTGCATGTTTCTTGGGGACTCTTTGATCTCACGGAAAAGTAAGAAACAAGCCCGTGTGTCTAAATCATCCACAGAGTCTGAATATCGCGCTATGTCTGATGTATGCTTTGAGATTACTTGGCTTCGAGGTTTGTTGACTGAGCTTGGGTTTCCTCAGCATGATCCTACTCCACTTTATGCCGATAACACAAGTGCTCAAATTGCTACTAATCCAGTCTACCATGAGCGCACTAAGCATATTGAAGTGGACTGTCATTATATTTGGGAAGCTGTGGATATTCGTGTCATTTTTCTTTCACATGTTTCCACATCCTTACAATTAGCCGATGTATTTACCAAGTCTCTCGATCACTCGCCAATTTCTCGTTGGCAAATTGATGCTTCTTGATCACCCAACATCAATTTGAGGGGGGATGTTACCACATATAGCTCATATTTATTTTGTACAGTTTATTAGTTTTCATATCCATTGTATTTCTTTAATTAGATTGCATAGCTGTAAAAGGAGAGAAATCAGTATTGTGTATTCACCTATTTATTTAATAAGAAGGCAGACAAAAAAAAGTGAGCCTTTTTTCAATCAATATTCTATCAATTTGTACTAAAGTCTTCAAGTGTGAAGCACACTCAAATTTCTCAAAATAGTTTTTTTTTTTTTTTTTGTTTTTCTCTCTCTTTTCCACACTTTCTCACTTTCTTTAACTTTTATTTTTTATTTTTAAAAAATATTTTTTGTACACCTCATTTGAGATGTATATCTTATTCCTCTTTATTTTAGAATGGAATAAATTTTACTAGAAAAAAAATTTTCATCCTTGAATGAGTAAGGTGTGGATCTTACATTCAACTTTTAGGATAAAATATATGACTCTGCATAAACTTCAATTTGCCCCAACGTGATATACCATATTAATTGATTTAAAAAATTATATTTTACTTTTTATAATTTAATTTTTAATTCACCCAAAATTTTTATGTCAAATAGAATGGCAAAATAAAATTTAAAAAAAATTAGAGGTTGGCAAAATAAAAAATACGTCAAACTATATGGTGATTATAAGTGTAACATTTTTAACAAAGTTAAAATTTTTTGTTGAACTTAAATTGCTTTATGAACTATTATTACTCATTTACTTTTTAAATTTATTTGCTTCAAAATAATTAAAATTATTACATTCGATGGATCTTAAATGGAATGGATAAAATTTCTAATTTTATTAACAAAAATTATTCAATTCCTAAAAAAATGAAAGTAAAAAAGATGCTAATAAAAAAAATTTATATTAAGAAGTGCAATTTCATAATGACCGGTTCTTCATGTATTTTTTAAAGGATAGATAATTCTCAAAATTTATGAGGATATGGGTAAGATAAAGAGTTGGAGTATAAAGTTGGTATGAAAAATGCTTATTGTACATTCGAAATCGGGTGTATATCTTACACTCCATTAATTCTGAAATATAGTAAATTTTACTGATCACTTCAAAATGACCAATAAAAATTTTTTCATTCTAGAATGGATGGCGAGTAGTCGTGTACATAGTATACTCAATTTCGAATGTACGAATAACATTGCTCAGTTGGTATTCTTGAGAAATAATTTAAAGATCACGGAGTTTTAACTATTTCATACTCCTCATGGATAAATATAAAATTTTAAAATTTGAGAGGCATTTATTAAATTAGAATAGTTTAGGAAGCAATGCTATCCGTATACTAAAAAATGAGTATATGATTTACATTCCACCCATCTCAGAATGAAAACTTATTCTCTGGTCGCTTCGAAGTGACCGATAAAATTTATCCTATCCTGAAATAGGTGGAATATATATCATACACCCTATTTAGGATGTATCAATAGCATTTTCTGTGACACTCCAATAGTCCCACATGTGATGGGAATAGGTTGTGATTGGATTTATAAGAGACATGAGCACTAGTAATAATAACTGGGCTTAAGCATTTTGGGTTGTGGTTTGGGCCCAACGAGTTATTATTGCTAGTGGGTCGGGTCGTTACATTTGGTATCAGAGAAAATAGGTACTCGGTACCTAGGAATTAATTAGGATTTGTTAGGACTGAGCCCTAGGATGACCTTTGATTAACGTCAGAGCGCGGGGTATTTTATTTTGGGGTTAGGACCTCAAGTGTATTTTACTATTGAGATTATCCTGACCTGATTGTTTGTTTCAGATATGGCCCGACCTAGGCGTGGCATTGGTGGTAGGCGTGGAGCAGGCACTGGCCGAGGTGTCGGCTGACCTCCTAGAGTTCAGAGAGAGCCTGAGGATCCTGGCAGACTACAGCAGGTTGAGGCTCAACTTGCTACTCTGACTGGACTAGTACAGCAGTTGATACAACAGTAGGTCGCTGCTCCTGCCGCACCTGCCCCACCTGATGCACCGCCTGTTGCTAAGCCAGAGGGACTAGCTGATCCACCTGTTGATCCTGTGCCACCGCCTATGGGGTTAGCTCCGGATGTTGCCACCACTTCTGGAGCCGTACCGGGGGCTGCTATTGCCGGCGACCTCCCTGTTGATACTACTAGGATGACGTCTGCATCATCTCGATCCGTGACCCCAGTAGCCGATGCCGAAGCCGATGCCGATACTGATTAGGCAGAGAAGGCTTGAGTAAAGGTCGTACTTATCGAATTCAAGCCGCGGGTTTTTCTGGGCAAGAATGATGATCATTGGGCCGTGGAACAGTGGATAGATCACATGGAGAAGCTCTTTCGGGATCTCTATACCGAAGTGCGCGACAAGGGTCATATCGCCATGCATTGTCTTGAAGAAGGTGCAAGCAAGTGGTGGAACCGGCATAGGATGAACAACTACGAGGGTTTACCTGAGCCCTCCTGGCCCGAGTTCAAAGCGGCAATGTACCATCATTATCTGAAGGAGACCACGAAGGAGGGTCTCGAGCGTGAATTGGAGAACATCCGGCAAGGCGATCGATCAGTGCGAGACTATGAGCAGGAGTTCTCGCACATTGCTGACTTGGTTCCCCAGGCAGTGCGCGAGGAACGGCACAAGATTTGGCTCTTCTCTCAGGGGCTGCGACACGAGATACGCCGCCAGCTCTTTTCCCACCGTATTGCTGATTTTGATGATTGCGTGGAGTGATGCCTCTCAATTGAGGCAGATGTCCTGATTTTTCGCGCTGAGCGGAGTGCTGCCGAGAAGGACAAAGGGAAGAAGCGTTCATTCTCTAAAGGAGGTGGTGGATCCTCAAGCCACAACAAGCCGCCCAAGCAACCCCGACTTAAGAAGTGGCCTAGGAGATCTCCAGCTACTAGTGGTATTGTTAATCCGAATTGGGGACCCCAGCCTTGTGTCTTATGTGGGGGTACTTATTGCGCAAGCGTCTGCGACCAACGTCATGGCCGGTGTTTCTGCACTTGACATGTTTCGGCGACCTGCCCGCAGGGATCTGCACTTGCGCAGACTACCGCTTCTGCACCAGCAGCTCCACCCCGACAACAGGGACCAGCGCGTAGTTTTGCTTCTTCTGGGCGTCCCCATTTTCCTCGACCACCTGGGTGAGCACGTCAGACATCCGGTGGACGCATTTATGCCTTGACTCAGGGCGAGCCTACTCTGGAGGAGAACCTGGCAGGTACTACTGTTATCTTTGGTAGTCAGGCTAGGACTTTGTTTGATACGGTAGCCTCGCATTTTTTCATCTCTACCAATTTTGTCATCACTCACGGCGTCACTGTTCAGCCTACTAGACATAGTTTTTGGGTGGAGATTCCAGATCATAGCATTCTTATTGATGAGGAGTTCCGACAGTGCCCAGTCCGTTAGGCGGAAGGAGTTTTCCTATTACTCTATTTGTCCTCAAACTTCGTCAGTATGGCATTATTTTGGGGATGAATTGGCTGACTAAGTACCGGGCCACGATCGACTGCACTTTTTGGAGGCTGACGTTAGCTCCGCTTGGTGAGTCAGAGTTGATTCATTCTGGGTTCGAGCCTTCGGTATATTTGGGGATGTGCTCTGTATCCTCTATTCGACGGATCGAGAATGGGTGTGTGGCATATCTTGCCATGGTTGTCAACACCCTTACGGTGACTCGGAGGATCAAGGATATACCTATGGTACAGGAGTTTTCCAATGTTTTTTCAGCTGAGCTTCCGGGGATGCCTCCCGAGTGGGAGATAGATTTCGTCATCGACTTGGTTCCTGGCACCACACCTATTTCAAGGGCGCCGTATTGCATGGCGTTTGCCGAGCTGAAGGAGTTGAAGACTCAGCTCGATAACTTATTGGCATTGGGTTTCATATGACCCAGTATGTTTCCTTGGGGCGCTCCTGTGCTCTTTGTGAAGAAGAAGAATGGTAGCCTTCGACTTTGCATCGACTATCGTGAACTGAATAAGGTTACCATCAAGAATCGATATCCTCTTCCGCGGATTGACGATCTGTTTGACCAACTCCAGGGGTCGGTGGTATTTTCTAAGATCGATCTACAATCGGGGTATCATTGATTGTGAATCAAGGTGGAAAATGTTCCAAAGACTGCCTTTCAGAGTCGGTATGGCCACTATGAGTTCACCGTGATGCCGTTTGGGCTCACTAATGCCCCAGCAGCTTTCATGGATATGATGAATAGGGTTTTCAAACCCTTCCTCGATCGCTTTGTCGTGGTTTTCATCGACGATATTCTTATTTATTGGAGCCGTGACGAGGAGCATCGAGACCACTTGCGACAGGTTCTCCAAGTATTGAGGGAGAACAATTTATATGCTAAGTTCAAGAAGTGCGACTTTTGGCTCCGAGAGGTTGCATTCCTTGGACATATTATTTCTGAGGCCGGAGTTGCTGTGGATCCAAAGAAGATTGAAGCCATTAAAGGGTGGCCCCAGCCAACCAATGCAACGGAGGTGTGCAGCTTTCTTGGTCTCGCGGGCTATTATAGACGGTTCGTCGAGGGGTTTTCCAAAATTGCCTTCCCGATGACCCATTTGACCAGGAAGGAAGAGAAGTTCGTGTGGACTCCCGAGTGCCAGCTTGGTTTTGATAAGCTGAAGCGACGTCTGACCGAGGCACCAGTTCTGACTCTACCGATTCAGGGCGAGAATTATGTTGTATATTGTGATGCCTCTCGGATCGGTTTGGGTTGTGTCTTGATGCAGAAGGAGAAAGTTATAGCTTATGCATCACGACAGCTGAAGCCCTACGAACAGAACTATCCTACTCATGACTTGGAGCTCGCTGCTGTGGTCTTTGCTCTTAAATTATGGAGGCACTATCTCTATGGCGTTCATTGCGAGGTGTACACTAATCACCAAAGCCTTAAGTATCTCTTTATCCAGAAGGAGTTGAACTTAAGGCAACGGCGATGGCTCGAGCTCCTGAAGGATTATGACCTGACCATACAGTATCATCCTGGTCGGGCGAATGTGGTGACTGATGCTCTGAGCCGGAAGCATGTGTCGGCTAAGCTTTTGATGATCACCGAGCAGGTTCGCTTGGTGGCGGAGTTCCAGAGGTTGGAGTTGGAGGTTGTTCCAGCTGGATCGACTGCTCGACTTTTAGCGATAGTGGGCAGCCTACTTTGTTGGATCGCATAAAGAAGGGACAACAGTCGGATCCTTCTCTCCAGAAGATTCGTGAGCTGATTACTCTGGGACAGACTGACGACTACCAGATGTATGCCGATGGCTCTATCCGATTTAGGAGCCGTTGGTGTGTTCCAGAGGATGACGACCTGAGAAAGGAGATCCTTACTGAGGCACACAGATCTTTGTCTATGCTACATCCTGGTGGAACCAAAATGTACAGGGATCTAAAATAGCGTTATTGGTGGTCTGGAATGAAGGCTGATGTGGCGAAGCCTGTGACACCCCCGGAATTTGGATTAGTTCTTTATATAAATTATATAATAGGACTAAATCTCTAACCCGGCTATAGCATTTTGGATGGTAGCAAGATCCAAGAGGAACATGAGAGTTAAGCGTGCTAGAGCTAGAGTAGTTCTAGGATGGGTGACCCCCTGGGAAGTGGGGCGTCACAGTTGGTATCGGAGCCATTCACCAGCCGGAAATGTGAGATGAGTCTCGGCTGAGCCAGGGTTATATAGCGGGTAGAGCGAGGCTCCCCGGCTAATGACCGTTGTGAGTGGAGTGCAGCTCCTCACAAGGTCGGCTAAGGCTAGCGAGACGAGTTTCACATCGCCTGGTGCTTGTGAGTGTGCTTGAGCCTGACGTGGACGTCAGGGCTTAAAAGGGGGAAGAATGTGACACCCCCGGAATTTGGATTAGTCCTCTATATAAATTATATAATAGGACTAAATCTCTAACCCGGCTATAGCATTTTGGATGGTAGCAAGATCCAAGAGGAACATGAGAGTTAAGCGTGCTAGAGCTAGAGTAGTTCTAGGATGGGTGACCCCCTGGGAAGTGGGGCGTCACAAAGCCTGTAGCCCAATGCCTGGTTTGCCAACAGGTGAAAGCTGAACATCAACGACCGGTAGGAAAACTGCAACCACTTCCAGTGCCAGTTTGGAAGTGGGAGCAGATCACGATGGATTTCGTCACCGGTCTGCCTCGATCCCAGCGAGGCCATGACGCCATATGGGTTATTGTGGATCGACTCACCAAGTCGGCCTACTTTTTGTCGATTCACACGACTTGGTCCAGGGATCGACTTGTCCAACTTTATATTGATGTGATTGTCCGGCTTCATGGCGTGCCAGTGTCGATCGTCTCGGACCGGGACACTCGCTTTGTGTCTCAGTTCTGGAAGAATTTACAGGAGTCTATGGGCACCTAGCTGAATTTCAGCACTGCTTTCCACCCGTAGAGTGATGGGCAGTCTGAGCGAGTCATTCAGACTCTGGAGGATATGTTACGAGTGTGTGTACTTGATTATGGAGACGGATGGTACTGATATCTTCCATTGGTGGAGTTCGTCTATAACAATAGTTATCAGGCGAGTATTGGTATAGCTCCTTATGAGGCGTTATACGGGCATCGATGTCGGTCCCTGATCTGCTGGGACGACGTTGGTGAACGCTGTATCATCGGGCCAGAATTGATTAAGGATGCTGAAGCCAGGGTGCGAGTGACAAGACAGCGGTTATTGACCGCACAGAGTAGACAGAAAAGCTATGTGGACCAGCGACGTCGTGATTTGGAGTTCCAAGTTGGTGATCATGTCCTGCTGAAGGTGTCACCAACTAGAGGAATCAAGCGATTTGGGATTCGCAACAAGCTAAGTCCCCGATTTGTGGGTCCTTTTGAGATACTCGAGCACATTGGTCCTGTGGCTTATCGACTGGCTCTTCCTTCCAATCTCACCCATGTGCACAATGTGTTCCACGTCTCTATGCTCCGGAAGTACATTAGAGATCCTTCGCACGTTATTAGCCCCACAGCCGTCCAACTTCGGGAGGATTTGAGCTATGATGAAGCTCCCCTGAAAATTTTAGCACGGGATGAGAAGAAGCTAAGAAGCAGGACGATCCCCTACGTGAAGGTACAATAGGAGAATCACGAGGAACGCGAAGCCACTTGGGAGCGCGAGTCTGATATGCTGGAGCGTTTTCCTTATTTATTTGATTCTTAGTTGTATTTAAGTTTCGGGGACGAAACTTTTTTTATGGTAGGAGTGATGTAATAATCGAGATATTTTAATTTAAAATCTATAAAGAAGTCAAGTTCGAAAAGTTTTCAGTGGGTCTTGACGGCTGTATAAATTGATACAGTTGAAATAGTGGATAACTTAAGGTGAATAGTAACCTTATAGATTTTATTGGATTTTCGACCGACGTTGGTCAATCGACCGTTCGAAATCCGAATCTGACGATCCAAGTAGTTAATTATAACGGTTTCATTGATCTGAGTGCAATGGCGAAGTCGAAATTTAGGTTTGATGGCCCTAGAATCTCGAAAAGCATGCCAAACTGTAAATATCGTAGTATAAGATGGATTTACATTTTATCTGGAATTAAAGTCAACGAACAAAAATCGCTACCTAATAGGTCTCGTCGAGCCGGACGTCGTGGCGAAGTCCATTTTTCCAATTGGCTACTCTTATGCCTCGAAAAATGTGGAAAATAGTAAAAAATACGGTATTTTGCATATAGGATCCTATATTTTATGCTCCGAAATTCGTGTAACTTCATGGAGAGGGACCTTAGTGCGAAACATAATTCCTGTGAGGGACCTAGCTCTAAATACCAAGAGTTGAGAGGGTTAATAGCATATTGTCGCAATTGTATATATATTACATTAGGGTTACTTCTTTGAAACCCTAGAGCTAGAGCCTTGCACCCAGCCACCACCTTCAAGCCCTTCGTCTTCCTCTATCTCTCTCCCAGGCGTTATGCCGCTGGTCGCCGCCTCCCCTCGTCGGAATAGAAGAAGGAGCAAGAAAGTGCCTTAATCTCGGTTTGGTAGAAGAAGAAAGCAACAAGAAGACTTGGGATTGCTCCAGACCTCATCTAGAGTCGTCTCTATGCTTTGGAGACCTAACCAGAGGAACTCCGAAACCTACCTCCGCCGCGCGCCGTCGGTGGAGGTCTTCTTCTTCTTCCTTGGCTCCGGTGAGGTAGGGTCTTCTTTTTCTTCATTTTTGTTGCTTTATGGACCTCTCAGATCTTCCTCTGACATCAAGAGGATCTCCTCTGTGAAGCCCCGAGCGCTGCCGTGCTCCGCTTAACCGGCGGGAGCAACATTGTTGCCGAAAACCTAGATCTGGCCGGATCTACGCGGGGACTTCATCTAACCGTTGGAAAATTGATCGGGCACATTGGAAAGCTTCTGTTGATCGCCATAGAGGTCTCTACAAAATTTGGGAAGCATCGGTTGAGAGACGAGCCCGTACGTGGATGCCCTAACTTCGGGTCATCTCCCTCTTGGCCGAGTTTCACCGCCCGGCGCCGCCGCTGCCCCACACCGCCGGCCACACCCCTAGGAAGCTTCACAGCACCAAAAGGAACCATCCTATGCACTTGCATGGACCTCGAAGCCAGCGGTTGAAGATCCACCATTAGAGCACCCAAGCTCGCCGAGCTTCATCACCCAGCCTCCGCCGCCGCCGCCGCTTCCAGCCACCGGCTAACCACCTAGGTAACCTTTCCTGGCCTAGAGTAGTCCATGCATACCTTTGCATGGATCAAATGTGCTCTGTTCATCGAGCTGTCCATTATTGCACTTAGGGTGGCCGCAAAGGTCTTCTCCGGCCAACCGTCGCACGGGGCCGCCGGGATCTGTCGGGGTGGTGACCGTACCACCTCTGGGAACCTTCTCCAATTGCTGCTTGCCTCTGGTTGAGGCTTGATCCCGAGTTGAGCAAAGCTCGGGCAAATCGTGCTCTTGCAAGGTTGTGTTTTGGCCACCTTGCTCCGGCGATCTCTCCGGCAGACTTGCGACACTTCGAAGGTGAGCCCTCGACTTCTCTGACCTTACTGAACATGGTGCTCACTTTAGTTGTTGAGTTGGATGAGTAGTTAGTTCAACATAGCAATCCAAGCTTTGGTTGATTAGTAATTATGGACCAAAGTTATTTGCCGAGCTTCGTGCTTCCTCCAAACAATGAGCACGAGTTTGCTTACGTTGAGGCTTATCTACTGGTGCCTTCGGTTCACGTTAAAACCCCTTGGATTTTGTAAACGAGTCGAAACGAGTAATATTTGAGTGTAATTATGCAGTTTTAGGAAACCCTAGGGGCATAAACGCAAATGTGACTATACGTGATCTCTAAACTTTTCGTTAGAGATCCGATGGTCTTAGTTGAGCGAAAATTGATTAACGAACCGTAAATCGGCGAAATCGGTAGTTTAACGACTTTTGATGCATGTTCGCGTATTTCGAAGTGTTGGAATAATTATTTGATATTGATAGCTGTCCCTGATTGATTCCCAGCGCTATCCTGGCTGGTCCATTGGTCTTCGTTTTGCGTCGGAAACTCCCGGAGCCAAAATCGGCTTTTCGGGGGACTACGTTGGTATTTATGACCCTGAATTGGCACAGATAGTTACAAATGGTCCCTGGCTGCCCGGTCATGTTAAATTCTGGGGCAGCATGTGAAGTTTCGTCGCATTTGGAGTCATGTTGATGCTATTTGAGTAGTGGTCGATCGTTCGGCGGGTTTTCGAAAATTTTGGTAAACCCCGTGACTTATGGGAAGTCTTCAGTATATTTGTTATGATTATGTAGTGTCGATGGGATGGGTATGAGTGAGTTAGTTACTGATACGAGTTATTGTTCAGGGCTCAGCAGTTCGACGTCAGCACCCCAGTAGTCCAGCAGGTTTCGAGACTGCCTACACTGAGGTGGGTTTATCTTCGGTCCGGGTTTTATCACTTCGACCTTTTGGGTACCATAGTTAGTCGGACTCCTATTTTTCATACTAGCCCTGATCCTGTTTTGAGCTTTACTTTCATTGACTGCTTATTACTCGCTTTTATTTGGACATATATCATGATTGCTTGGTCATCAAATAGATATCAGTACATTAGCATATGCTTGGACTTATCATGCTTGCCTGGTCATTATACATGCTTCTTATATTCCAGATTTGCACGAGATAACCTATGATTGATATACAGACATCTGCATCCCTATTGGGATCTCGGCTTGTTGCCGACTACCTGGTCTTTAGACAGCGAGCTTGAGCATTAGCATATGATTGCCACGCATCGCTGTACTTCACGTACACTGACGGTTTGGCCACCGTCACAGTGTTCTTTATTGGTAAAGTGGTCGACAGGATGACCCGTGAGCCCCCAGATAGCACCTGTTGGTGTGGGGTTATGTCAGTCCCATAGGTGCCCGACAGTGGCTTTAGCCTGAGGTCCTCGTGACCAACAGTGGCATCAATTGGGTACTTGTTGTGGTGTCCCGGTGGCCTATGTAGCTTGACCGCGTGGTTGGCAATGAGAAAACACCTATTATTGGTGTTTGGAGTGCGTTAGGCATCAAACAGATGCCAAAAAGGGGCTCAGCACACGAAAACAGTCAAAAATGACTGTTTCTGGATTTTTTCTGGATTTACTGGGCTTTTTGCGGATTGCCGGTCCACAGAGCATTCCTGTGCACCGGGCGCAGCCAAAAAAGAGGACGTACATGTGGCGGCGCATGATTGGAGGGCCGGCGCCACGCAGCGCGCGCCTATTGGGCTGCGCCCCGCGTGCGCCAGGCGGCCCGAGCGTCCCGCGGGCGATGCGTGTCGCCACGCGATTGGGCGCGCGGTGCCGCCCCGGATTGGGCTGCGTGGCCCAATCTGGGCCGCACCCTCCTGGCCATGTGGTTTCCCGGATGGGCGCAACGTGGCCAGGCCCGTTGAGGCGGTGCAGGCTGGGCCTGCACTGTGCTTAGCACAGTGCAACCCCCCCTTCTCCTTTCTTTTTTTTTCTTTTTTCCTCATTTTTCTTGTGTTCTTCTTCCTCCAAACCTCTCCTTTTGGAATTCTTTTCACCTGAGCTTCTCAGAGGAGATCCTTACCATCCTTTTATTCATCTTCATCAATAAAAAAGTGGATTTTGAAGGTTTCATCACCATCATCTTCTTAAAGTATCAAGCTCCACCATTGCTGCAGTTTGGAGACTTCTCCTTCGCATTTCAGTGCAAAAATTCCCTAGGACTCATTTCTTAGAATTTTTGTGTGATTTTTGATTCTGCATCTTCACAAAAGGTAGGCCTACAACTTTGGTTTTCAAGTCTTTCCTTAGATTACATGATTTTATAGAGTTTTAAGACCATCTTTGGGACCCTTTGTTTCAGCCTGGAGTTTTGGGTAGCCTTTGGTATTTTGACCTTTCTAGACTGTAGGAGTGCAATTTTTGGATGATTTTTTTGGAGAAATTTCCAGGACTTGAAGGCCTACAACTTTGGTATTTATTCTTTCACCTAAATCTGAGTTTTTACTAGGGTTTATTTATTATCTTCGGAGCACCTTGCTATTTTCGTGTATAGATTGAACTTGTTGGAGAGTTTAAAGTATTTATGGATTTTCTCCTTCATCCGAGTATGGATATTGGAGTTTTTTAGCTCGATTCGCATCTACTCTCGACAAGGAATCTAGTGGTACCTCTCTCGCTAGATTTGGAGCACGTTTGATTAGGTAACATTATTGATCTTCTCAACTCTGTTTTAGAGGTTACAGCAGTCTAGATTTTGTTTGCCCCTTTGAGCAATAGGCATTGGTTTGAGGATAACTATGAGAATATTGGGTCTTTTTTAGAAATGCAAGTTGGGGCACCTTCTTAACTTCAAGGTGAGCAAGTTCTTTATTGTGTCTTGTCGATAATTCCCTGTGGAAAGGCCCTTATTTTAGCTTGGAAGTTCAGGCTATGTTTAGGTTAAATATTTGGGACAGCATGTAGTGTACCGGTTTTTGGTTTGAGCTTTCTGACTCCACCGGCGAGCTTTTCGGCTGAGGAAAGGAGCGAGCGCGTGTATTTTTGATTTACAGCGGAGTTCGGGTGGGTCCGGGCGGCGGCGGAAGGCCCGAAGGCAAAAAGTGAGTTGTGGTGGTCACTTTTGGATTATTTTATTCTTTTTTTTGGGTAATTAAGATTTTGAGGATGCTTTTATTTATTTATTTATTTTTTCTTTTGTTAGTGCTGCTGTGAGGGAGGAGCATGGCAGTGAGGTTGGTGGAGTTTAATTAATGAGTTTGGTAGGTAGAATTTAATTAAACTCTCTAATTATGTCTTTATGCCTTAATTAATTTTATGTTTGTGCTTATATAAGCAGCCACCACCCCTTTGCCACCTCACCTTTCTCTTTTCCAAAAAGTAAAAGCAGCAACTTCAGCTTGGGGCTTTTGGTCTGAAGCTAAGGGAGGAAGAAGAAGAGAGGAGGAAGAGGAGGGAGTTCTTGGACCTTGGTTTTCGCTGCGAAGACGTGGAGTCGAGCGAAGCGTCCGAGGCGAACATCGACGAGGTTGGTGTTTTTGGTTTTTGTGTGAATAGGTTCTTTTTGGCTCTTCTTCTCTCCTCTCCATTTTCTTTTTTCTCTTTTCTTTTTGCTGCTGCGGCTGGTGGACTTGATGTCCAGGCGTGGGTCGCGCGAGCCGCACGCGCAATTGCGGCGGCGCGTGGCATTGGGGGGCTGCACTACGCGTGCGCGCAAGGTCGCCGCGCGCAGCGCTCGCCCTGCTGCCAAAATTTGAGCAGCAGGGCGCCATTTTTGCCCGGGCTGCGGCGCTGGGGCCGCGCGGCCCTGCAGGCCGCGCGCTTGGCGCGCGGCACTACAGGGGTGCCGCGCAGGCGGCCCCTGTGCCGCGCGGCACAGCAAGCGCGCGGCACTGCAGAGGTGCCGCGCGGCACAGCAGGGGTGCCGTGCGGGCGGCCCATGTGCCGCGCGGCACAGCAGGCCGCGCTTGGCGTGCGGCACTGCTGAGGTGCCGCGCGGCACTGCAAGGTGCCGCGCGGGCAGCCCTGCAGGCAGCGTGCCAGGCGCGCGGTGCTGCAGAGGGCCGCGCGGGTGACCTTTTGGGCCCCGCGGCCCTGCAGGCCGCCCGCAAGGCGCGCGGCGCTGCAGGGCCCCGCGCGGGTACCCTTTTGGGCCTCGCGGCCTGCAGGCCGCGCGCCAGGCGCGTGGCGCTGCTGAGGGCCCCGCGGCCCTGCAGGCCGCGCGCCAGGCGCGTGGCGCTGCTGAGGGCCGCCCGCAAGGCGCGCGGCGCTGCAGGGCCCCGCGCGGGTGCCCTTTTGGGCCCCGCGGCCCTGCAGCCGCGCGCCTGGCGCGCGGCGCTGCGGAGGGCCGCGCGGCGGCCCTTTGGGCCCCGCGGCCCTGTAGGCCGCGCGCAAGGCGCGCGGCACTGCAGGGCACCGCGCGGGGGCCCTTTTGGGCGCCGCGGCCCTGCAGGCCGCGCGCCAGGCGCGCGGCGCTGCTGAGGGCTGCGCAGCGACCCTTTCGGCCCCGCGGCCCTGCAGGCCGCGCGCAAGGCGCGCGGCGCTGCATGGCACCGCGTGTGCGCCCATTGGGCCCCGCGGCCCTGCAGGCCGCGCGTGTGGCGCGCGGCGCTGCAGGGCGCCGTGCGGGCAGCTCTCTGCCCGCGCGGCACTGCCGGCCGCGCGGCTGGCCACCATCGCGCAGGGCATGTTTTCTGGAGCAGTTTGGCCGTGACCCGCACTATACCGTTGTCGGCGGCTCACCGGTGCGCCGCGGCGGGTGCGCGAAGGACTTTCCGCGCGGCGCTCGGCATTCTTCGTCGCCGGGTGGGGTTTTTCCGCCGTGTTAAGCGCGGGTTTTCTGATCCATTTTATCTCCTTTTATCCGCAGTGGTGACTCAGTGTTGACTTTCTACGTAGTCGGTGGTGCGCGTAGTGCTGCGTGGAGCTGTAGGATCACACCGGGACCTCTGTTTGGCGCACGGTTTTGCGGATTCTTCGCAGGTGGGTTGGTTTCTCCCGAAAGTATTACGGGATGCCCATTTTGCTTCCAAATGCAAAGGTATTTTGTCCTTGGGGTATCAGGTAAGTGCGGGTCAGCCGTGTAAGTCGTGAATTATGGTTTCCGACTAAGACACGTACTATGCTTTTGGGTAATCGCTCCGGAATACACAGCTGTATTCGATTTCCCTGGCCGAGCTACCAGGAGGGCATTTGTGACACCCCCGGAATTTGGATTAGTCCTATATATAAATGATATAATAGGACTAAAATCTCTAACCCGGCTATAGCATTTTGGATGGTAACAAGATCCAAGAGGTTATGAGAGTTAAGCGTGCTAGAGCTAGAGTAGTTCTTGGATGGGTGACCCCCTGGGAAGTGGGGCGTCACAGTTGGTATCAGAGCCATTCACCAGCCGGAAATGTGAGATGAGTCTCTGCTGAGCCAGGGTTATATAGCGGGTAGAGCGAGGCTCCCCGGCTAATGACCGTTGTGAGTGGAGTGCAGCTCATCACAAGGTCGGCTAAGGCTAGCGAGACGAGTCTCACATCGCCTGGTGCTTGTGAGTGTGCTTGAGCCTGACGTGGACGTCAGGGCTTAAAGGGGGGGGGGAATGTGACACCCCCGGAATTTGGATTAGTCCTATATATAAATGATATAATAGGACTAAAATCTCTAACCCGGCTATAGCATTTTGGATGGTAACAAGATCCAAGAGGTTATGAGAGTTAAGCGTGCTAGAGCTAGAGTAGTTCTAGGATGGGTGACCCCCTGGGAAGTGGGGCGTCACAGCATTTCCCCTGGCCGAGTTACCAGGAGGGTATTTTCCCTAGCCGAGTTACCAGGAGGGTATTTTCCCTGGTCGAGCTACCAGGAGGGCATTCCCCTGGCCGAGTTACCAGGAGGGTATTTTTCCTGGCCGAGTTACCAGGAGGGCATTTTCCCTGGCTGAGTTACCAGGAGGATATATTTTCTGTGGCCGAGTTACCAGGAGGGTATTCCCCTGGCCGAGATACCAGGTAGCAATTCGCCCCTGGCCGAGTTACCAGGTGGCTGCGGGGATTGACATGAGCGGGTGGACATTTGATATGATACTAGATGGCATTTAGTACAGCATTGCATTGAGGCATATAGTGATAGATTTATTTACAGCTTTCATTTTAGTATCTATCTATCTATCTATCTATCTATCTATCTATCTATCTATCTATCTATCTATCTATCTATCTATCTATCTATCTATTTATCTCTTTTACCTCCAGGGGACTTAGTGGGCTACCGTGGATCGGACATCAGTACCCACTGAGATCTGACTTTTCAGTTGATCTCACACCCGCTGTGTGTGACAGGTGCTTCTGAGGCGGCCGCTCCTGGGCCGGCACGTGCGGAGTCTTCTGACCGTGGCAAGGGCTTGGCTGATTAGTGCTTTCTGGACCTATAGAGTCTGAGGTAGAGTTTACCCGGGTATTTTTGTTTTTCCCACTTTTGTACTGGGTAGTGTTGTTGTACCCTATTGTTGGGGGACGGTGGATGTTGTACCTGGGCTTTACACTTAGTGACTCTTGTTATCAGTTTATTTCTTATGTGTTACTTCTCTCCTGCTCTGATACTTGTACAGCTAGATCTCTCTTTTTCAGGTTAGACGCTTTGTCTGTGCGGCAGTTTCGGCATAGACGGCGGATCTGTTGGCGAGCCCGGGTCGCAGGTTCGACCCCGGGGTGTGACAGATTTAGGTGGTATCAGAGCCTAGGTGTATAGGTGTTTGGGGACTTAGAGACCCTAGGCTTTTTGGCGGGACAGTCGGATAACTGTCGTGTGAGGTGTTTTTGGGGCGAGAGTCTTTTTAGAGTTGTCGCTCCCCCGGGGTTTTGGGTGAGAGATTTTGCATGTTAGCTCTCTAAAGCAGTTCTGTTGGCTGCAGACAACACAACACTTTGGAGTTGGAAAACATGTTTTTGACTTTCGCTTGTTTTGGATAGTGAGATTTTGGTTCTCTGACATTTTGTTTCCTTGTCACAGTTGCTCGAGATGCCTCCGAGACGCCGCGCAACGACGAGGGCGCTTTCCGCGTCTGACGATAGGCCCAAGCATGAGGAGGAGACCACTCAAGGGGAGGTCCAGGAGTTGCGGGCCCAGGTGGCCCAGATGTCTGAGGCGTTGCGGCGCCAGGAGGAGGCAGCCAAGCGCCAGGAGGAAAACATGGAGCGGATGATGAGGCTACTTGAGCAGAGGACATCTGTGGCACCACCAGCAGCGACTTCGTCGACCTCATCACAGATTGTTCCGTTGACAGAGGCAGAGCAGAGGGAGCTCACAGATCGACTATCTTATGTCAG
This sequence comes from Tillandsia fasciculata, assembly GCA_029168755.2. Classification (NCBI taxonomy): domain Eukaryota; kingdom Viridiplantae; phylum Streptophyta; class Magnoliopsida; order Poales; family Bromeliaceae; genus Tillandsia; species Tillandsia fasciculata. Next base: position 25,294,025 of record CM054932.1, on the reverse strand, counting down.
CCAGTTCCATCCTCCGCGATTTGCCGGGCAGAGTTCCGAGCCACGGGAAGTAGAAAACTGGATTTCTGCAATAGAAAAGATATTCGAGAACCTGTTTATCAAGGAGCAGCATCAGGTGTTCATAGCCACACACTTTCTGGAGGGAGACGCCGAGACTTGGTGGCGTCGGGTCCGACCAGTTGGACCGCCGGGAGCCCAGTTGATGTCTTGGCAGGAGTTTCGAGCTTTGCTACTCGGGGCTTATTTTCCCGATAGTCCAAAGCAGAAGTTAGAAGGGGATCTCCGTCGACTACAGCAGGGTAGTCGACCTCTTCCGGACTATATTCGAGAGTTCCAGAGACTTTTGAGCAGTGTGCCGCATGTTGCCCCTGATGAGGCTCAGCGGGTGGATTTATTTGAGAGGGGGCTTCACCCGAATATCTATCACCTTGTTCATTCACACCGATCTCCGACTCTTGACGCAGCTATGGAGCGTGCACGGTGGGTCTCTCGAGGGAGGGTGATCATGGCGGAGAGGGGCGGGGCGCCTGGGACCAGTTCCGGAGAGAAGCGCCCCGCACCGCAGGACCTTGGGCAGACTAGCAGACCGAGGCCCCCGAGACCGCCGCAGACACAACATCGGGGCCGCGGGGCTCAGAGGAGGCAGAGATCGGGGGGCTCCCGACCTTCTAGGCAGCAGCAGCAGCAGCAGAGTCGCCCGAATAGTTGTGTGATTTGCGGCGGGCCCCACGCCCCTCAGCAGTGTGATCAGCGACAGGGCAGGTGTTACCGGTGTGGGCAGGCAGGGCATAGATCATGGTCTTGTCCTAGAGCGGGGTCATCAGCAGCATCGGCAGCTTCGACTCTTCCTTCACCGCCCTTCCAGACGGGCGGATCTTCGACAGGTTTTGGCCAGGGGGATAGGGCCACTTCGTCGCGGCAGTCCGATCGGCGACCACCCCCGAGCGGCAGGGTGTATACCGCACAGGTCGAGGATTCGGGAGCAGCTGGCCAAGTGGTGGCAGGTATTATTCTTATTTCTTCTACTCGTACCAGAGCATTGTTTGATACCGGAGCATCCCATTCTTTCATCAGTAGGACTTTTGCATCCATGCATGGGCTAGAGATAGGGCCGTTATCTTGTGCTCGTGAGGTTCAGATACCCGATCACGTGTTGCACGTTGATGAGTTTTGTCGGTCCTGCCCGGTGCAGTTAGGGCCTTGGATTTTGCCTGTTGATCTTTTAGTCCTTCGTCAGCTCCGGGATTTCGACGTAGTATTGGGTATGGATTGGTTGACTCAGTATTACGCTACTATTGATTGTCGAGAGAGGACTGTGACCCTCCGGGAGCCGGGCCAGGGGGAATATGTCTTCAGAGGTTGTCAGAGTACGCTTTTTGCAGCGACGATCTCTTCAGCCAGAGCTCGACAGATGATGAGCCGAGGTTGTGTTGCTTTCTTAGCCACTGTTGTAGAGGTGCCTACGGCGATGCCTGGGCTCGAGGACATTCCTATCGTCCGAGAGTATCCAGATGTTTTCCCACCTGAGCTACTTTCTATGCCGCCGGATCGAGAGATTGAGTTTGTGATTGACGTGGTTCCTGGAACTACGCCAATCTCTAAGGCACCCTACAGAATGGCACCGGCAGAATTGAGGGAGTTAAAGGCTCAGCTTCAGGATCTCTTGGATCGCGGGTTTATCCGTCCTAGTGTTTCTCCTTGGGGAGCCCCGATTCTTTTTGTAAAGAAGAAAGACGGGTCGCTTAGGCTTTGTGTGGACTACAGAGAGTTGAATAAAGTGACCGTCAAGAACAAGTATCCACTTCCTCGGATTGATGATCTGTTTGATCAGCTTCAGGGAGCCGTGGTTTTCTCGAAGATAGATCTTTAGTCCGGTTACCACCAGCTCAGGGTGAGGGCTGAGGATGTGTCCAAGACGGCATTTAGGACTCGGTATGGGCATTACGAGTTTACAGTGTTACCTTTTGGTTTGACAAATGCCCCGGCTGCGTTTATGGACCTGATGAACCGAGTCTTTCAGCCGTACTTGGACCGTTTCGTGGTGGTTTTCATCGATGACATTTTGATTTATTCCCGTAGCGACTTTGAGCACGAGGAGCACTTGAGGTTAGTGCTACAGCTTCTGAGGGAGAAGAAGTTGTATGCCAAGTTGAAGAAGTGCGCCTTTTGGCTTCGGGAGGTTTCTTTTCTAGGCCACATAGTTTCAGCCGCAGGAGTGGCAGTAGACCCGACGAAGATCGATTCAGTTCGGGATTGGCCTAGACCCACGACGGTGACAGAGATTCGGAGTTTCTTGGGCCTTGCAGGCTACTACCGTCGTTTTGTTGAGGGCTTTGCGAAGCTCTCTACCCCCCTCACTAGACTGACCAAGAAGGGGGTAAAATTTGTTTGGACAGAGCAGTGCCAACAAAGCTTCGAGGAGTTGAAGCAGAGATTGATTACAGCGCCAGTGCTTGCACTACCAGTCATGGGGGAGGGGTTCGTGATTTACAGTGATGCCTCCCACAGCGGCCTTGGATGCGTATTGATGCAGCACGGAAGGGTAATTGCCTATGCTTCCCGTCAGTTAAAGGATTATGAGAGGAATTACCCTACACATGACCTGGAGTTAGCTGCGGTTGTTTTTGCCTTGAAGCTCTGGCGGCACTATTTGTATGGCGAGCACTGTGAGATCTTCACCGATCATCAGAGTTTGAAATACCTGTTCACCCAGAAAGAACTCAACCTAAGGCAGCGCCGGTGGCTTGAGCTGTTAAAGGATTATGACTTGAGCATTCTCTATCATCCCGGCAAGGCTAACGTGGTCGCGGATGCTTTGAGCAGGCGAGCAGGGCAGACCTTGAGTATACTTATTACCCAGCAGAGACCACTGAGAGAGCAGCTGAGGAGATTGGATATAGAGGTTGTGTCCCTGGGGGTTTCTACAAGACTTATGTCTATGGTCTTGCAGCCCACTCTACTGGACAGGATTAGAGAGAAGCAGAGTGGGGACCCCTATCTTCTGAGGATTCGAGACCAGATGCAGCTTGGACAGAGCGGGGACTTTTCTGTGGATGTCGCGGGAGTACTCAGGTACAGGGACCGCATTTGTGTGCCGGCGGATGTGGATATTAGAGAGCTGATCCTGAGAGAGGCTCACTATACACCTTACACCCTCCATCCTGGGGGAACTAAGATGTATAGGGATTTGAAGACTCAGTTTTGGTGGCAGGGCATGAAGAGGGATATTGGTAGGTTTGTGGCCCACTGTCTAACGTGCCAACAGGTTAAGGCGGAACATCAGGTTCCCGCTGGCAAGTTACAAAGCCTACCAATCCCTGAATGGAAATGGGATTGTGTCACCATGGACTTTATTGTGGGTCTGCCGAGGACACAGAGTGGAGCCGATGCTATTTGGGTGATCGTGGATCGGTTGACTAAATCAGCTCACTTTCTGCCGATTCAGTCAGGTTGGGACTTGGAGAGATTAGCACAATTATACCTTGACGAGATCGTGAGGTTTCATGGAGTACCAGCTTCTATTGTGTCGGATAGGGACCCTAGGTTTACTTCTCAGTTTTGGAGGAGCTTACAGACGGCTTTGGGGACCCAGCTTCAGTTCAGCACTGCCTTTCACCCACAGACCGACGGACAGTCTGAGCGGACTATTCAGACTTTGGAGGACATGTTGAGAGCTTGTGTCCTGAGCTTTAGTGGCAGTTGGGATCGACATTTGAGACTAGCAGAGTTTGCCTACAACAATAGCTTCCAGGCGAGTATCCAGATGGCGCCCTTTGAAGCGTTGTATGGTAGGAAATGCCGATCACCTCTTTGTTGGAGTGACGTGGGTGAAAGAAAAACTTTGGGGCCTGATTTGCTTCGAGAAGCCGAAGAGAAGGTCAAGGTTATTCGGCGCCACTTGGTCACCGCCCAAAGCCGACAGAAGAGCTACGCCAACAGAAGGCGGCGAGACTTAGAGTTTCAAGTGGGGGATCATGTTTTTTTGAAAGTCTCGCCCTCTCGAGGGATTCGGCGCTTTGGGGTGCGCGGGAAGCTGAGCCCGCGTTTTATTGGACCTTTTGAGATCTTAGAGCGTGTCGGACCTGTTGCCTACCGGGTTGCTCTACCGCCGCGTTTAGCCAGTACTCATGATGTTTTCCATGTATCAGTTTTGAGGAGGTACGTCTATGATCCCTCTCACATTGTGGACTTCACTTCTTTGGAGCTGGACGAGGACCTGCACTTCCAGGAGCGCCCGATTCGAATTCTTGCTCGAGAGACGAGAGAATTGCGAAATCGGGTCATACCTTATGTGAAGGTATTGTGGAGCCACCATGATGAGAGAGAGGCTACTTGGGAGCCCGAGGATGAGCTGAGGACTACCTACCCCCACTTATTTGAGGCTCCTCCTGATTTTTGAGCTTTTTGGGTTTCGAGGACGAAACCTTTTGAAGGGGTGGAGAGTGTAGTGTACCGGATTTTGGTTTGAGCTTACTGGCTCCACCGGCGAGCTTTTTGGCTGAGGAAATGCGCGAGCGCGTGTATTTTTGATTTACAGCGGAGTTCGGGTGGGTCCGGGCGGCGGCGGAAGGCCCGAAGGCAAAAAGTGAGTTGTGGTGGTCACTTTTGGATTATTTTATTCTTTTTTTTGGGTAATTAAGATTTTGAGGATGCTTTTATTTATTTATTTTTTTTTCTTTTGTTAGTGCTGCTGTGAGGGAGGAGCATGGAAGTGAGGTTGGTGGAGTTTAATTAATGAGTTTGGTAGGTAGAATTTAATTAAACTCTCTAATTATGTCTTTATGCCTTAATTAATTTTATGTTTGTGCTTATATAAGCAGCCACCACCCCTTTGCCACCTCACCTTTCTCTTTTCCAAAAAGCAAAAGCAGCAACTTCAGCTTGGGGCTTTTGGTCTGAAGCTAAAGGAGGAAGAAGAAGAGAGGAGGAAGAGGAGGGAGTTCTTGGACCTTGATTTTCGCTGCGAAGACGTGGAGTCGAGCGAAGCGTCCGAGGCGAACATCGACGAGGTTGGTGTTTTTGGTTTTTGTGTGAATAGGTTCTTTTTGGCTCTTCTTCTCTCCTCTCCATTTTCTTTTTTCTCTTTCTTTTGCTGCTGCGGCTGGTGGACTTGATGTCCAGGCGTGGTCGCGCGAGCCGCACGCGCAATTGCGGCGGCGCGTGGCATTGGGGGGCTGCACTGCGCGTGCGCGTAAGGTCGCCGCGCGCAGCGCTCGCCCTGCTGCCAAAATTTGAGCAGCAGGGCGCCGTTTTTACCCGGGCTGCGGCGCTGGGGCCGCGCGGCCCTGCAGGCCGAGCGCTTGGCGCGCGGCACTACTGGGGTGCCGCGCAGGCGGCCCCTGTGCCGCGCGGCACAGCAGGCCGCGCGCTTGGCGCGCGGCACTGCAGAGGTGCCGCGCGGCACAGCAGGGGTACCGCCGCGCGGGCGGCCCCTGTGCCGCGCGGCACAGCAGGGGTGCCGCGCGGGCGACCCCTGTGCCGCGCGGCACTGCAGGCCGCGCGCTAGGCGCGCGGCACTGCAGAGGGCCGCGCGGGTGCCCTTTTGGGCCCCGCGGCCCTGCAGTCCGCGCGCAAGGTGCGCGGCGCTGCAGGGCCCCGCCTGGGTGCCCTTTTGGGCCCCGCGGCGCTGCTGAGGGCTGCGCGGCGGCCCTTTGGGCCCCGCGGCCCTGCAGGCCGCGCGCAAGGCGCGCGGCGCTGCAGGGCACCGCGCGGGTGCCCTTTGGGCCCCGCGGCCCTGCAGGCCGCGCGCCAGGCGCGCGGCGCTGCTGAGGGCCACGCGGCGGGCCTTTGGGCCTCGCGGCCCTGCAGGCCGCGCGCAAGGCGCGCTGCGCTGCAGGGCACCCCGCGGGGGCGCTTTTGGGCCTCGCGGCCCTACAGGCCGCGCGCCAGGCGCGCGGCGCTGCTGAGGGCCGCGCGGCAACCCTTTGGCCCCCGCGGCCCTGCACGCCGCACGCAAGGCGCGCGGCGCTGCAGGGCACCGCG